>CM053574.1:102833143-102882879 GCA_028646485.1 Cryptoprocta ferox
TACCCGTTGGCAGATAATGCCACTTGTGGGTGATCTGTTGCATTCTCTAATGAATTATGTTTTGTGACTTTTCTCAAGGCACAGTCCATGGCTTGGAAAGCAGTAGAATACAATAGTTCCCTTATTCCTGGTTTTGCTTTCTGCTGTTTCAGTTACTGATGGTCACCCACGGTCTGGAAGCAGATGGTCCTCATTTTGATGAACTGTGAGAAGGTCCACGGTAGTCGAATGCTACAGTGCCTGAGTCATTCCCCTCATGGGATCTCAGCATACAGGCATTTTACCATCTCATGTCATCACAAGAAGACAGGTGAGTACAGCACAATGAGATATTTTGAGAGAGAGTGAGAGGCAACATTTACATACCTTTTATTACAGTATGTTATTAACTATTCTATTATTGTTGTTATTAATCTCTTACTGTGCCTGATTTAGAAATTAAGCTTTATTATAGGTCTGTATGCATAGGAAAACACATGCAGAGATACCATACACTCTCCTGGAGAACTAGTTCTGAGTTGCAAAAATAAGAAAATAAAATTACAAGAAAGAAGGCATTGTTCATGGTGAGTGAAAATAAATGCACAGGCAGATGGGAATGAAGAGCTTTTTGCCCTGCCTGAAGGAAAGCACTAGAGACTTTTGAAGATAATATCCTTAACATTTATATGGTTCTTCATATTTTTAAAGTGCTTTCTGGTAATTAAGAGTCATTAATCAGATATTAGCTGCAGGTCATTCAGTGAAGTAGCTGTTGATTTTGACTGAGAGCTGTGCATAATTTTGCAGACTAGAACCGATTCCTCTTACATTTCACAAACATCTTGACTTTCTTGTGCACGTTGAGCGTGTCGACATGTGTGAGTTTTCATCATGCACACTAAGATGTACTTACTATGATATGAATTCACATTTAGATACTAGTTTGCAATTTACTGGATTGATACACTGGTCCCTCCTTATCCATGGTTTCACTTCCTGCGGTTTCAGTTACTCACAATCCAGAAGCAGATAATCCCACTTCCAATGGACTGTCATATCAGTAGTAGCCTACTACTACTAGACGTTGTCTATGTCATTCACCTCAAGTCATCCCATCACACAGACATTTTATCATCTCACATCAAAACAAGAAGAAAGGTAAGTATGGTACAATGAGATATTTGGAGGGAGAGAGAGACAGACAGACTACATTCATGATTCCTGTAACGATTATTACAGTATGTTGTTATAATTGTTCTATTTATTATTATTATTATTGTTATGGTTAATATCTTACTGAACCTAATTTATAAATTAAACTTTGTTGTACGTATGTACATATACGAAAGAACAGCATATATGGGGCTTGGAACTATCTGTGGTTTCAGGCATCCAATGAGAGTCTTGGGACATACTTTCCATCGATAAGAGGAGACAACTCCATTTACAACACATATGGAGATAAGACTATATAGGGAAACTCTTAGGTTTTAGAAGCGTCACGGTGTAAGTTATCACTAAATGCTCTCCTCTAACACGGGGACATGCTGGCTTGGAGTAGCCAGTAAAAACACAAAATTGAGTCTCCTTTCTCCTATAGTTTGAATGTTGCCACTTGGGTGCACCAAAAGATTGTAAGGAGATCTGGAATAAATAATATTTTCACTGCAAGTGAATGCCTTATCTGTTTGGCTATTTCTATGAATCATAACACAGTTTACCTCCAATTTAAACTGAAATAAATTATACATGTAAGATTGATATTTATTTGGCACATCTATGTCTAGGTATCAAGAAACACTTGTTTCCCATTAGTATTTCTGCATACCTGTTCTTCAAACAATTATCAGAGGTAATTGAGGTCTGGAAGCCATAGATCCTTGGACCTGAGCTTTCAGAAATTAATGGGGACTCCTTAGGCTTTGATGTTTGAATATATTAATATCACTGTAATTCTCATTGGTTTTCCTATAAAGGCTATGAAACTGTGGTTATTTCTCCCATCAGAGCCTCCATATTTCTCTTCTTCCTGTAATCATAAACTTTGTCATAGGTCTCTGCAGTCTGAAGCCAGATGGCCTGGATTTGAATCCTGATTCTCTGACTTATCAACTGTGTGACCTTGGGCAAATTACTTTGCTTCTCTGACACTCGGTTTACTTATCTGCAAAATAAGGAATAATATATCTCCTGCCTTCAGTTGTTAGAAGGGTTAAATGAGTAAGTATTTATAAAGTGCTTATAACAATGTGTGGCACATTTGTACTACTGTGTAATTATCTGTTAAAGCTATTAAAGGTTTCACATTTCAAAAATACCTTGCTGAGTTGGATATAGAAGATATTCTATGAATGTTTGCTGAGTCTTTTTTTAATTCACATTTTAAAATACTTTGCCAAAAAATGAGTTCAGATTTTTTCACTTAGCAAAAAAGAAATTATACTTTGCCATGGGTAACCTTTAAGGAACAAAAATTGGCTAAATTTGTACTACCAAAAACTGCTTGAGGGCTGGGCAAAGAATATTTGGTGGTGGTTATTAAAGATGGCAAGGGGCGCCTGGGTGGCTCAGTGGGTTAAGCGTCCGGCTTTGGCTCAGATCATGATCTCACGGTTCGTGGGTTCGAGCCCTGCGTCGAGTTCTGTGCTGACAGCTAGCTCAGAGCCTGGAGCCTGCTTCAGATTCTGTATCTCCCTCTCTCTCTGACCCTCTCCTGCTTGCGCTGTCTCTCTCTGTCTCTCAAAAATAAATAAAAAACATAAAAAAATTTGATAAAGATGGCAAGAAAGAGAAGGGCTGAATTAGCTTTAGCTTCTCATGCTCATGCTCACTGGTGCGTTCACAGCAGAAAGCTGGGGAGGGCTTGGAAAATCTTACTTGTAGTTCTTCAGCTTTACTCACACCCTATTTCACTGCTACACAGGTTAAGAAAAAGTCACAAAGCAAGCCAATAGCCAGAAAAAGGGGCGTGATTTGTTCCAGGAATGTTTAAAAATTCCCCCAATTCTCAAGTGGAACAATTTTCATTAAGTAAAAATATTTTAATGTTAGAAGGATGAGTTTTGTCAACAACAACAACAACAACAAAAACAGATACAAAATAAGGGGCCATTAAAATTCCTAAAAGATTGCATTATATTTGGAACATTTTTCTTGGAAGTATAAATTTCAGGATACTCTTAGGATCATACAAATGAAGTTAGGAAACTCATGTTCTGGTCCTGAATCCATTATAGAAACCATTGCTCTTGGGGCGCCTGGGTGGCTCAGTTGGTTAAGCCTCTGACTTTGGCTCAGGTCATGATCTCATGTTTGTGGGTTTGAGCCCCATGTCGGGCTCTGTGCTGATAGCTCAGAGCCTGAAGCCTGCTTCTGATTCTGTGTCTCCCTCTCTCTCTGCCCCTCTCCCTCTCATGCTCTGTCTCTCTCTATCAAAAATAAATAAAAATTAAAAAAAAAGAAACAGTTGCTCTTATCTATATTTCAACAGCTAATACAGATTTGATATTTCTTCCCAACATTGGTTCTATACTTCCCTTTTTTTCATAATGTTGATTCAGGTTAGGTGGATGATTAAGTTACGTCAGGTTAAATTATAGTTCAATAACAGGTGACCCCACCTCTGACTGGTAACAGACCTGTGTTTTGTATTCGTACAATATCCTGGAGTCAAGTAACCCTCCCTGCCCCCAAGGCTATTTATTCTTTCTCATCCCTGCTTCTCCTCTAGCTATAGACACCTATTGCTTACTCAGTGCAAGACTCATAGTGGGGACCTGAAGAACCTCCCTCTCCTTCAAGACTTTGCCTTTCCCTCTCCCTGAGAAAGAGATTTTACCTGGGCCCAAGGCATAGGAATATTTCCTGTCCCTCCCATGCCACTTCAAGCTTTTGTTCTAAGCTGGTTTCTGGTAGACCCCATTTGGCCTTTGAGACATCATTAAAATTTTAGCTGTTTTTTTTCCCCTCTTACCTGCTTTTATGGTGGTTAACTTTTCCTCCAAGGCTTTGCCAAAGGTGACAGTCATATGTTCTTTCCTCCTCTCAGGAGCTTGGTACCATTTGTACTTTGCTTGATGCCTTGTAACCTCAGCTCCCTAATGGCCTCAAGAAAAATTATGATTTTGTAGACTATCTGACTTTTTCTAGTTAGAGGAGGAGTGATGTTCTCTTGGAACTTTATGCATTTTAAGAAGAAGCTGAATTGATACTGAAGCCACCATCAGATGGTAATCGTGTATCCTTCTATAGCCCAGACAGGAGGTGCAGAAAGACAAGAGTTCCAGAAGTTCAGAGGAACAGGCGATATTTGATCTGACCAAAGGAGTATATTCTTGTTCATCTTACTAATGATGCAGAGAACTGGTGACTCAGTATGTCCTGTTCAAAAATGTCTACCTCAGGAACCCTTTTGTGTGGAATTAATCATAATCTCTGTATCTTATAGTCGAGGCAACTTCAGTTTGGTCCCCGAATGCTTTTCTCAACATCTCCTGACATGCTCAGCTGCACCTGTGATTCAGTTGCATGAGTTGACAGACTTCAGAGGGAGGTCAGACCTCCTTCACTGGAGTCCAGAGTAGGTTTCTTTGTTTGTAAAATGCAGAAAGTAGTAATACTTACTTGCACCATAGGTTTGTTATGAGGTGCCCAACCCATTCTAGACTATTCCCATTTCTCTGAGAACCTCTTCTGCAAAACTAGAGTATATAAAACACTAATGTTCGGCTCAGATTCAAATCGGTATCACATTTCCCCTTTGTTGTTCTTAAGATTAGTGTTTGTGAGCATGTAGGAAATGTGAGCTACTTCATTAATGCAGAAAAAATAAGAGATCCTTCTAAATCCTTAGGGCAATCGGTGAGATACCTAGTGTGATGAGTTCTAAATCATTCCCAAGCCTTTCTCTTGTTATCCTTGTTTAGCTTACAATCTTGTTATTCCTACTGAAAGAGTGTTAAGATTGAATAATAATTGATTTGAAGTTCTAGCTATCGGTAGAGTTTTAAAAAACACGTTAGTTCTCTGGAATGTAGCTCCACCAACTGTTCTTGCACTAGGAGCCAAGGAAGGAGAGAGCCATGTGTTGTTGAGACCATCTGGAGAGTATTTGTGGCTGAACCCTGTTAGAACCTGTCTATAAACTTTTAAGAGTCTGGCCAGCAGGTGTGGGGATTTACTCATTTGTAGCCACCAAAGACGAAAGCCTCATAAGTTCTCTTGCTTGTTAAAACTGCCTTGAATGAGTCTGGGGTGGCCGGCTTCTGTCTTCCCTCTCTCCTTGGCTCTGTGTCTGCGGGCTGTTTGCAGATTTCACCCAGGGAGCTCCTAAGGTTTTGAACCAACAGAGGGAGAAAATTCCCTCCCTGAAACATAATTCCTGAGTCCTTTCTCAGGCACCATACACATGTATATATTCAGTTCCCACAGAAGGATCAGCCTCTGTGGGTATGCTGGGTGGTAGGACACTTTGTTAGCCCTGCCCCAATGAGTTCAGACCCTTTAGATGTACTTAGCTGAGTTTATTGAGTGAGGAAGATGGATTACAAAATGTTCCTGACACTTCTTTGTTTACTGAGATGAAGTGAGTAATTTGTGTCCCCCCAAAAGAAAACCCCACAAACCCTTCAAGGTTATTTTATAGCATATGCAAAAGCCACAAAATTAGCCTCTAATGTCCCGAATTGCAGCCAGGTATGGGGTGGGGGCAGGAACTTTTCTGAGCTGGAGAATGTTCACTATGCTTATTTTTAAATCCCTTATTTAGCCTATCCCTGTGCTGGGCACATAGTAGGGTCTGTTGGTTGACATAGCATGTACCGAACAAACATGTGTTGCATGACTGACACATAAAAGAGCTGACATACTTGGTCACACACACACAAAAAGGCACCATAGGCTTTGAAAATGAAGATCACAGTTTAAGCAGGTAGTTGTCCTTTATGGAGAACCCACTATGTGCCTGTCTCCATGCTAAGGATTTTATTTAGGCAAATTCACTTATTTTCAGAAGAACCTGCAATGATAGACATTATAGCGTGAAGTACCAGTGATAGAGGCAGGAATTGGAGCTGGTGTTCTGATGAGGTCTAGAAGACAGGGAACAGAAAGAGAGGTTGAGGGTTCTTAACCACCTTTTTGTTATATCACCGCTGCTCTCCTCTTCATTCTGAGATGGGAAGAGGGCTCCCATACCCGATCACAGGGGTATGGAAGACTCATTTACACACCTTTGGATTTCTCCTTATGGACAGGTGTATGTAAAATAAAGGAATTGATAAACATCTCTAGTTTGCTGAGCCATAATTAATTCCTATGCCGTGTTCCTTATTTTTGATGACTAAAAAAATCATACTTTCACTACTTCCTCTGTCTGACCATCATTCATTAGAGTTATTGTTAGCCTAACAAATCCCCTGGTACTCATTCTAAATCATCTCCTCATTTAATTTCATCCCCTTTGTTACTCTTAATCCTTTTTGAATAATATCTCATTCTACTGTTTTTTGGACTGATTCGAACTTCTCACTCTTTCTCTGTGGATTTTGCTTGTCCAACATACTTATTTCATTCTTGTTAAATTTCCTTATTAGTCAGCTCTTCCACTTCTTAAATTGTTTTGTGTTTCATTCTGAATGATTCCTGACATTTAAATTATTTATGGATAGGAACTTTGCAGAACCAAATGCAATAGCTTCCAGAATTATGCAGAATGTGCCTCAGGGAAAGGCCTAAGTGTGAATCCATCCTGTCTATCTTCTTCTTTATGGATTTTTGTTAATGAATTGTATGCCACAAAAAGCTATGTTGAAGTCCTAACCCTCAGTACCTATAAATGTGACCTTATTTGGAAATACAGCATTTGCAGATTTAATTAAGATGATATCATAGTAAGGTAAGGATGGGCCCTTAATCCAATATGATTGGTGTTCTTTTTTTTTAATTAAAAAATTTTTTATGTCTTTATTTTATTTTGAGAGAGAGAGAGAGAGAGAGAGAGCGTGAGGGAGGGGCAGAGAGAGAGGGAAACACAGAATCTGAAGCAGACTCCAGGCTCTGAGATGTCAGCATAGAACCCGATGCGGGGCTCGAACCCACAGACTGTGAGATCATGACCTGAGCCGAAGTCAGACACTTAACCAACTGAGCCACACAGGCACCACTGATTAGGATTAGTGTTCTTATATGAAGAGAAGACACACAGAGAAAAATACATAGCAGGACTGCCCTGTGATAACAGAGGCAGAGATTGGAGTGATGTGTCTATAAGCCAAGGAGCAGAAAGGATTGCTGGTGACTCCAAAAGTTAAGACGAAGGCATGGAATAGATTCTCCCTTCTAGAGCCCTCAGAAAAAGCATGGTTTCAGGCTTCTGGTCTCCAGAACCATGAGACAACAAATTTCTGTTATTTTAAGTCACACAGTTTGTAGTAATTTGTTATGGAAGCCTATGAAACCAATTTAGGGACTAAACCATTTCCTAATTTATCATCATCCTCACCTTAGTTGAAATAACATCAATATACTGGGCACTCAATGTGTTCCTGGAACTGGGCTAAGTGTAAGCATGTCATATCTGATTGAATTCTCAATTTATTTTTCCTGATATACAGATTGAGAGACTGAGTATTAATATAGTCAAATCCATTCTAATAAGAGGTAGATCTTGAAATGGATCTACTCCAAAACCAGTACTTTGAACCACTATGCTTTTCTGCCATCCACTGAAGCAGTCTGATCATTTTCTTTTATTGATTTAACATCTTGAGGATTATATTCTGTATATAGTATTCTAGCTTCATTTTTTAACAGGATGAAGTCATTGTTATTTCCACCACCCCCATATTCCATTACATTGCTAATTCTTCTAGCATCCTCTGTTCTCATTATTACTACTCACTTTCCTTCTTTAAATAGATTTTTAGTCACTAGTAAAGTACAGAATCAGATCAGTATAAACTGGATTATTATTTGTTTATGTCTCTGAGGAAAAGTATAGGTCAAAACTTCTCTGAAGCTTGCAATTCAAAGAGATGTGTGTCCAGCTCTTAGGACACAAATATGCTGTGTCTGCCTTTCCTTCAAGTTATAATTTGGTTAAAAAACTATTCTTGGCTGAAACAAGGAGCAATAATCAAAGATTCCTTGGCTTCATGCTCTGAGGCAATGTTCTGAAAAGCTTCTAAAGTGACCCAAAACCTTTTGGCATGGTTGAGAGAAAACTCTGGAAAGAAGAAGCCTCAGTAACTATTCTCTCTGTCATTTGGGTACTTGATTAACTTTAGTTTTAGCTTATTTGTTAATAAAAAGGCCTTAAAGTTTTATCTTTAAAAAAGTTTTAAGTATTTAAATATTTATCCATAAAGCTTTTTCATTTATATTATTTCATTTGATTCACACAACATTCTTGAGGTACAAGCAGGACAGACATTATTCTCATATTAAAGATGAGAAAATACACTTGTAGAGATGACATGTTTTGCTTAGGGTCATACAGGCAGTAAATGGAAGTGGTATGAGATCCAGAGTACTGTGATTTGTAACATCCAGTTAAATTTTCATAAACCAATGCAACTTAATAATAAAAATTAACATTTATATTATATATTTAATCTCATAATCCTCATAACATTATAAAGTAGATTTCTAAAATTGCTATTTCACAAACCCATGGACAAAGACCTAAAAAAGAAGCTTACGAGGGTTGAGTACATTGCCCAAGGTCTCACGGGTTGTAATGCGACAGAGGATTTGAACCTAGCACAAAACACGCACTTTTGCTGTTTTACTGCACATCTTCCCCAAAGCAAGCATTTGTTAATGGGAAGATAAAACCAAGGAATGGTTTACGAGGTGATGATACACCAGGAAAGTCAGTCCCAGCCTGGAATCAGGCGACTTGGAGGGTAGTGTGATTTGAACGAATAGGCATCCAGTACTCTTCCCTCATCCGCAGTTTCGTTACCTGCAACAACCGCGGTGTGGACGCAGCCAACGCTCTGACGAATCATCGCAAGGTCAGCAGTAGCGTAACGCTGCGTCACAGTGCCTGCGTCATTTCCCTCGCTTCATCCCATCGCGTAGGTTTTATTATCTCCATCGTCATAAGGAAAGGGGTGAGTATAGTGCAATAAGATAGAGAGCGTGAGAAAGAGAGACTACGTTCATGTAACTTTTATTACAGTACATTGTTGTGATGGCTTCCCTGCCATTTGGCTAAGATCAAGTATAGTATTACAGTACATTGTTATAATTGTTCTATTTTAGTAATAGTTGTTATTATTAATCTCTTGCTGTGCCTAATTTATAATTGAACTTCATCATAAGTACGTACGTATGTATAGGAAAAAAGCATAGTATATATAGGGTTGGGTACTATTCCGCGGTTTCTGGCATCGGTGGTCGGGGGTGGGTTTTGGAACATCTCTTCTGTGGATAACGGGCAACTGCTGTATATTTCTTTTACACTGAAACTTTAGTGGGGTCCAAATTCTCTTGGTTCCCAACTCACATCACGTAAATAATCTCTATTCTGACAGAGCATTTAAATAATTTACTTGACTTTTAAAACATGTACTCTTAGGCTTTCTTCCTTGTCAGCATTTGCTCAGGTACCCTGATGAGACGAGGAGACTTGAAATCCTTGAGTGATGATGGCTCTGTGCTGTTAGGTGACAGGTTTCAGGACCTGACAGACAATCTAATTGGTTTAACAGTGATCAGACTCTTGAGAAGTTAAACCCACCACCTTCAAATCACAATGACATATAATGGGAGAGTTTGAAAAAAACCCCACCACAACAGCCTCCAGTTTTTTTCCCTGCACTTTATTGTTACATGTACTGACCACATTTTTTTACAGTTAAATCTTAGAGACAAAGATTTTTTCCCTTCAGAAAGCAAGCTGGGTTAGGAACTTTATCTGAATGTTTCATATTGAGCAAATTTCTTTGGACTCATTTGAAAAAATAAATAGAAAGCTCTTATTTAAAAGAGATGTGTGACAGAAAATCTTTGTACACTAACCATTGAATTATTGACTTCTCTGTATAATACTTAGATTGGAGGATATTGGAAGATTTTCTTTAAATTATTCATTGAATGGCTTTAAAGTAAATTTAATCCTTAGAAATATTCAGAGCCTTTATTTTGAATGAGGAAAATCAATTCACTGAGAATTGTTTGTGTCCAAATATCAATGTATCTGAATTATGTTTACTTTCACATGTGCCATCTAATGAAATATTCAGAGTGGCTTTTCATTTTTCAGAGTCAACTCATCTTAAATAATTTATTCATCTATAGAATCAGGCAAGCATTAAATCAGTTCCCAGGATATTGACGAAAATCTATTTTCTTCCCAATTTCAACACATAATAAAACCCAAAATGAATTCAGCATTGCATAAGTGATTAATCTAATTTGTACTTCATTTAGTTAAAAAGCCTAACATAAAAAGCCTGTATAATATTTTCTTTAAAATTTTAATGACTTAACTTTTAGGATGTTGGTGATTTTATTGGTTGTTTTAGCAACCTGCTTTCCACATATGCTAGATTGACTGAACCTGTCTAATATATTGTTTCTAACAGTCAACTTCAATACAATCAGATGCAGTGTCACGGCACCTATTTATACTAAAGAATTTATCAGCCATTACTCCATTGTGAGGGTTTCCTATGTCTGTGTTTTGATTCAGTCTACCTGTAGACAGAGGGCCAATTTAACGGAGAGACACACCTTTCTGTTTTATCAGTGATATTCCACAGCTGAAGAATAACAAAAAGCAAATCAAGATGTTGTCGTCAGGATGTTGACATTAAAACCGCAACTATATTCTGACATTTTCATGGGACCCCTTTTATGATGTGTAATTTTCCTAGTTTTTTTTTCTGTTATATAATTTTTTCTAGATTTTTTTTTTATGGAAAACTAGTTCAATGTCACACTTAAGAGTCTAGTTTCTTTACTTAACCTGAGTATCTCTGGTTTTCTAGGGTTATTCCTTAAGATGTCATTGATATGGGGGCCTTAGCATTCTTTAGTAAAAATTTAGAGAAAAACAATTGGGATCTCTTGCCAAGGCTCTGAATCCCTGAGTTTGGACACTTCTCTGTGGTCCATGCACCATGGACCATGGACCATGCTTGTGGTGCTTTCTAGGGACTACAAATGCTCACTTTAAACCAAGTACTGCCATGCAAGCAATACTCCCTGTGACTCTAGGCATAGGCTTGCTCATGATATTGATCCGAGTCTGTGTGTAACTTGTATGACCTTGAGCAAGGTGATTGCTGTACCCTTTAAGCCTCAGTCTCCTCATCTACAAAATAACAATAATGATAAAATAGTATTTGCTTCATAAAGATGTCATGAGAATGGAATTGTCTAGCAATATACTTTGATATAATAGGTGCTCAAGAAAAAGTACTCTTATTCCTGTGTTAGCTAAAGGGGCAGTGGGGGATAATAGGAAGACTGAAGATAAGCAGCTAAATTTTTATTCATCCTTAAATGAGGTTCCACTGCTCCAGGACTGAGTCTGACAGTTGAACATACATTAATGGGACAAAGACAGGAAGGAAATACAGCTAAGTGGTAATTCATGGGTGGTAGAATAAGAGCTGCTATTTTGTTTCTTCTTGATACTCTTCTGTGTTTCCTGCATTTTATACCATAAAGATGAGTTACTTTTTTAATCCTAAAATTTGTGTTTAAGAAATAATATAAAACTATGCTGCCCTTTGTAATTTTTCTTCCTGTTAACCCAGCTCCAGGAACCTTTGAATTGAGTCCTTTGGAGAGATTTTGCAGGATGATATTTGTCATTGGTATTGGACAATAGGGTCCGAGATGCGGGCGGCCCTCAGAAAGCTGGAAACAGAGGTTGAGAGTCAGACAAAGCTGGGCCTGAGTCCGCCCACATTCTATCAGTAACAAGCTGTGCAGTCTTGAGAACATTACTTCATCTCTCTGAGTCTCTTTCCTGACCTGTCAAATGGAGGTGACAGTCTCCTGTGCAAGGTTGTTGTGAAGATTCAATCATGTGAGAGTTCCCGTGTAATGGACTTAACACAGTCTGACCCATAAAAGTATGGTGGCTACTATTATTCAGTGAATGATTATTGAAGGTCAACTTCCTCTTTTTTCTCACGAAGCAACTGCAGCACATGGAAATTACATGACTTTTCTGATATCTTCCAGATAGTAAATGACAGATGCTCGACTAGGAGTCAGGTTTACTAACATCAGTATGGCACTCTTTCCAATAGACAGGTGTTCCAAAATGTGTGTTATTGAATACAATCTTCACAAATTTTTCATATAAACATAAAACCCTGCTGTTATTTGCTTAATACTTTTGTTTATGTTTACTTAAGTAACCTTTTCACTTATGTAAATGTGTTTAGAAATTATATGCCATTATTTTAAATATAAATCGGTATCACTTTCAGAAGTGCCATAAACAAAAGGTAATTATGAAATACAGTAACGCAAAATAATTTTATTATATTTTAGCTAGATAGTATTAGAAGCAATGGGAAAACTTTCTTAAATGGGAAAACAATTTTAAAAGACTAGAACATGCCATGACATGAGGGAATTGGTGCTCTAATAAGTAAGAAATGAAAAAATAGAAAGATGTTAAGTTATGGTACCATGCTGTAAGACACTGGCCATTTGCACTTGGTTTCAGAATGGATTAGAATGGGAATGATAATGTGCAAAGATTAGGCATGGAGAGAGTACCTAACCAGAGAAGAATATCATTTCTGTTTCAGAAAGGTCTGAAACCATCATATGTTACTCATCAGATTTCCTGAAAGGATTTTACTTGTTTAAGAACCTGCCTGGTTTATTCTAACCGATTCCTCAGACATCCATCCCACTTTCATGTAGTCTCTGACTTTCCATGATGGGTTTATATCAGCCGTTGTTGTTACTCTTATGCTAATGTGTGGAACATGAGTTTTATAGCAACGAGGCAATCCATTTTCAGTGACAGGTTGTAATGAACTGAGAGGGTTATACTCTGAACTTCACTGTGGTGGGAGAGATGGCAGTACAACATATACATCAGTCAAATTGCCAAAAAATGTTCTGCAAAAGTGCCGGTTGGGGATGTAATAATGTGACCATGTTCGGAACAGATGGGGTAAGGCAGGCTGGCAAAACACCTTCTCACCAGAGGCTAACCCTCTAGAGTTTTCATCAGTAATGTGTGAGTAATTTCTGTCTGTCTCAGTCAACATTTTAGGAAGGCAATTACTGAAGTACACATGTGAGAACAGCACTATAGTTCTAGAAATGAGGAGGAAGTAAAGGAAGTCATACAAATGATGAAGAGACTAGCAGGGAAACCCCCTCCTTCAATTAAAAAACCTTTCTGTTCTAATCCTTTTACTTTGATTCTCTTCCTCACTTTCCTTTATTTATCTCTTTGTGTTTTTCTCTCTGACAGATTATCCTTCAGTTTTTCAAGTAACTTCTAATTACTTGGCCCCTTCTAATTTCAACTTACTAGATTTTGAGAAGGTCTACAAAGGAGATATGTCCAGTCTGGGAAAATAAAGGCTTGAGCAAAGTGTAATAAAAGCCCATGAAATATATGAAGAGGGTAAAGATAAAACAGGTCATCACCGAATTCTAGTATAAGATTTTTCTGTGAAGTTTAGAAATGGTAGATAAAAGATATAGAAAAAAAACCTCCAGGTAATTGACATTTAAGGGATCTACCCTGAGATTTTTCAAGAGTCTTTCAAATTATAAATATCAATGAAGTATAAAATATCTCACATAAAACAAATACTGAAATGTATGTGTGCTTCTTCTAGACTCTTAATGAGTCCTTACGTTAGAAGCCGATGCTAGACTGTGACAGCGGATGGTTGGTTGGCTGATGGTATTAGGATGAGTAGTTTGTTAAAGAAGCAGTTTGTTGGGGGACAGCAAGAAAACTGTACAAACTTTTCTGTGAAGCACTTAGTGGTAAATGCATTGGTGAAGCTACTCAAACAATCTTTAATTTTATCTCTTGGGTGATGGAAATTTTCCCACTGGTTGGAACACTAGCCAGAGCATTATCATAAGTTGCTTTCTTTCCATTTCTTTATAAGATGTATTGTGGATTTATTCACTTTATAGCTATGAACACTGCTGAAGTAGACATTCTTTAATTTATGGCAGAGTTCTATGTTAAGCTGTATTGAGTATATGAACCATCACTTTCTTAACCTTAAAATTCTATTAACAGCACTATCATTTGCCTTTTATTATGAAAATGACTTTTTCTCAAGGAAACCTGTGTGTGTGTGTGTGTGTGTGTGTGTGTGTGTTTTAAATAACATTCAGTATACTACTCTGTTGCTTCTAGTAAATTGTCCAAACCACACACATTTGTGTCTTCTGGGTCTGGTACATACTGTGGTGCAATGAATCTGAATTTCTCCACATATCTTTTATTTACAGATGACATAATAGCATACTTGAAAAATTCTAGAGAATCATAGTAAAGCTAACTCAAACAATAAAAAAATTCAGCCTAGTAGCAAGATAGAAAATTAATATGCAAAAATCAATAGCAGACATGTACACGAGTAGCTAGTTAGAAGTTATAATGGGATAAAAATCTCATTTACAGTAGTGACATAAAGGTAATATGTGGAAGAATAAATATAATAATAAATCATTCTAATTTGAGAATCAAATGAGAACTTGTAAAATAGTATAGTGTACTAGTAATGTAGTATTAGTATACCTGGCATTATGTTGGCTATTATTAGTAGATGGTGAGTCAGTTGAAGACAAGAGTCATATCTTACTGAACTCTGTTTTCTGCAGAGCCAACCAACATACTGGTCATGCATTAGTACTCACTGTGTGTTTGTTGCAAGCAGTGGAAAGCACGCAATTGATGGCCATTGGAAATTCCCAGAGAAGAGGTAGAAATCCTCCTTCCTGGTTTTGTGTGGTGGCTAAGGATTCCTGGGGTGGAGCTCTGTTTATTTTGTGCATAATCCTTGCAGAAAAGTTCCGTCATATTCTCTGGTAAAAAGAATAGTGGGAGCCCCATTATCTGTGGAGTTTTGCATGCTGATGGTGATGCTGATTCAGAGACTGCCAAGTTTATCCACTGGGGGTCCTGGAAGGAAACTGGACATTCACAAAGCAAACATACTTAAGGAACAAGATTATTTATATGAAAAATTTTAAATTACCTTCCACTCTGTTAAATAGGATGACCAGTATTCAGTATCTTTCTGGCAGTTCTAGTCAACATAAAATGGGAGGAAAAAGCGATAAGCTGGGGCACCTGGGTGGCTCAGTCCGTTAAGCTGATTTTGGCTCAGATCATGATCTCACAGTTCTGAGTTCGAACCCCACTTTGGGCTCTTTGCTGACAGCTCAGAGCCTGGAGCCTGCTTCGGATTCTGTGTCTCACTCTATCTCTGCCCCTTCCCTGCTCACGCTCTGTTTCTCTCTGTCTCTCAGAGATAAATAAATGTTAAAAAAAATAAAGAAAAGAAAAAAGTGATAAACTATACATATTTTAGCAAGGTATATGATTTAATTAACTATGAGTTAATAAAATAACTTTTATTATTAAAAAAGTGATAAACTATACATATTTTAGCAAGGTATATGATTTAATTAACTATTTCTGAGTTAAAAAATAACTATTTTATTATAGATGGCATGAAAAACCATTAGAAATAAAAATGTTTTAGTAAATATAAGATTTATATATTAAAACCAATAGCATTTCCTTATACCAGATATAACTTAATAGAAAATATACTAAAAATTTCTAACCCATGATAGAAAATGCTTGGGAATGATAAATAAGTAATAATAAATAATAAAACCCAGCAGGCTTTGAATTTGATGTCATCTGCCCCCTTTACTTTGAGACCATATAAAGGCCCCTTGCTGCAGAAGGCTCATTGGTGCCAAGCCTCAGTAGCTCTCAAAATCCACTTCAGAATGCAACCATATAGAGGCATCAAGCTCAGTGGTGAGAACATAGTCCAGAGGGGGCTGCCTAGATTTGAAACCCAGCTTCAAGATGTAATAGGCATATCACTGGCAAGTATGAGTCCTAATTGTTTCATCTGTTAAATGGGGCTAATAACTATCTTTATGTAATAAGATTGTGACTATTCAATGAGGTAATACATATAAAGCGATGTCTTGCACATTATAGTTGCCACACGTGTGAGTTTCAGTTAGGATCATCACTGGGTATCCCTGCTTGACATCATCTACTGTGTGGTCCTACAGAACTTAGTGCCCCCTTAAGGGACTCCCTTAGCAGTTATAATACAGTTAATTTCATCTCCAAAATGTTAACAGGAAAATGATAGATGCTTACATGGCAAAGATGGGTCAGACTCTAAGTTTCAGAGGATTTAGGCATGTTCTCCTGAATGTGCATTCCATCTTCTACCTTACAAAACTCTATAAAACCTCCCTGATGGTTTTATAAAACTATAAAAACTGTCTAATGGAGAGACATACTATATCTCAGATGAGATTCAATATCGTGGATGTGTCAATTCTTCCCAAACTAATTTATACACTTAATTCCAGTGTAATAAACTCTCTCTGCACGTTTTTCCTAACTTAGCAAGTTCATTTTAAGTTTTGTTTGGAAGACTAAATGCACCAGAAAAAAAACAAATTAAAAATAAAAGGAGAATAATGATGGCATTTGCTTTACTATACATCTAATAAAAAATAGACCTTTAGTGATGGCAACAGTCTAGTGTTGGTATCTAGTACACTATGAAATATGGTAACCATTAGCTAGACATGGCTATTTACATATAGATTAATTAAAACTAAAAAAAGATGAAAAATTTAGTTTTTAGCCATACCACATTTCCAGTGTTTAGTAGCCACATGTGGCTACTACATCAGACAGCACAGATATAGAACATTTCCATTAGCACAGAGAGTTCTGTTGAACAGTACAACTCTAAAAACAGATATATGATAATTTAGTCTAGGATAAAGATGGCAATTCAAATAAATGGGCAAAAGTGGATTTTTCAGAAGAACATTTAAATTTTTTTTTCTGGTTGCAAAAGTCTATGAAAAATGATAAAATATTCTGAAGCCGTAAAGAAAAATAAAGCAAGTAAGAATACATCAAAAAGGAAACTATTCTGTAAGAAAGATATAAAGAGAATAAATGATAGATGACAACTGGGAGAATTTTGTAACCTAATTGACAAAAGGACTATTTAAAGAACTCTTGAAGATTAATTTTAAAAAAAGTAAAGCTTTAGTAGGGAAATGAATTGAGCATATCAAAGGTCAACTCAAAGAAGAAAGAATGCCATGATCATTCAACTTATGAGTAGATCGTCAATTTCTTTAGTTAAAAATATGCAATTAAAATGGCATCGAGATCAATTTTTTTTTACCCACCATACTGTTACAGTTTAAGAATGAATAGACAACAAGGCTTTCTCCATACTATTAAATGGAATAGAGATAGCTACCATATGTTTGGCAAGAAATTTGGCAAGCGTATAAAAATTTAAAGCATGCTGACTTCTGTTTTTAAATTTTTTATTTTATTTTTTAATTTAGGGAGGGGGGCAAGGGACGTGTCGGGGAAAGGGGCGGAGGGAGAGAGAGAGAGAATCTTAAGCAATTGCAAGCTCAATGCACAGAGCCCAAGGCAGGGCTCCACCCAACGACCCTGGGATCTGATGTCCAGTGGACTGAACCACCCAGGCTCCCTGAAACATGCTTACTTCTTGACTGAGCAATGCCACTTCACATAAAGATGTACTTGTATGATTAATTAAAAGATTAGAAGATTAATTGCAGGACTATAATTCAGTACAAATGGAAACAGTACAAATGTCTATCTATAGGGGATTTGTTAAATTAATTATGGCATATATATAGGGTGTATATATGTGCACATACTTATATACATGTGCAACAAAATATGTACAGAATATGTACATGTGTAACAAAAATTCTATATAGCCATTAATACAATGAGTAACTCTATATGTTCCAATATGGGCAAATACAGTCAGTGTACAATGAAGTAAAAAAGAAAGAGTATTACTTGTAAATAAATACTATACATCTTATAAATTTATAGTATAATTAAATAATTGACTTACAGAATTATTTATAAATAAAACAAAGACTATTATATAGAGTATTACCCAAATTTAAAAATACATATTTCCCTCCCTCTCTCTTTCTCAAACATGTATATTTTTCATATGTGTAGAAATAAGTCTGGAAGACTTAAAACTATTTATAACACGCTTTTAAAAATAAAAATATTCATATGGTAAAATGAGAGAGTAGAGATATCAGATGCAAAGAAAAGTTTCTGGATAGCCCAGGAAAGAGGGCTTAAAAGTTTTCAGAAAATAGTCTACACTGGTCAGACTGAGGTAAGTATTATATAGTAGGTAGAAAAAATACTATGGAGGTCTACACAGAGGTGCAGTTAATTCTAATTTAGGGCAGGTAGAATAGGGGAAGGGGTCCCAGAGGATATTTGAATTGATTCTGATAAGAATAGGATTTTATGGATCCTCTTTTTTTCACATCAAAGAACCAAGGGGTTAGAGGATTTTCTGAAACACTTAGCCCAAAGCTGAGCACTTTGAGTGCTCAACAAAAAAAGTGGGACATTCTTTGGTGGAACAAAATTTGGTTGGTGGAACAAAATTTGCAAGACAAATGGTGTGTGCAGTGTGGTTTGCTTGGGGGGAAATGTAATTGGATTCCTGGTGTTTAGGATTATTATGAAAGCCTGGGAGGCAGAGAGGAAGGAGAGGAGAAAGGATGGTGGGAGAGTTTTGAAAGATAGTTTAGGGGTCAGAATATACACTTAAAACCTTGGATTGGGAGTAACTTGTTCTGCGAGTGTTCCTCGTGACAAACAAACATTTCTAATAAATTATAACTTGATAAATGAGTGATGTCTTGCAATACAGGTAGTGAGTAGTACATGAAACCAAATGTCATATGATCACAACTGAACCAATGGTTTCCTCTCTCTCTCTCTTTCTCTCTCTTTCTCTGTCTGCGGGATTGTGGATGATTGCCTCCCGTGCTCGCATGCTCAATCTCAGGCCACAGTGTTTGGCAAAAATCAGTGATTTTCCACAATGTTGGAAGGTGCTCACAACTGGCACTAGTGTATTTTTTGTCACTTCAAAGCACCTATGGACAGTCCTTTGCTCTTCCATACAAAAGTAAGCTTAGGAATGCTTTGCTTCATTCTAGGTCAGGCTACCTGCAAATATCAACCCTTTCCTCTGCTGCCTTATTGCCAGTTACATTCAATACAGTATATGACAAGAGTTTATTAATACTGTAGTCAACATCCGTGCGAATGTATACAATGGCCCCCATGTTGAAAAATGTTGAAAGGCAGTAAGAGGAAGGAGGTGATTATGGTGGAAGTTAAGAAGGAAATCGTCAAGAAGTATGAATGAGGTATGTGAGTGGCTTAAATTGCAAGATTTTTAAAGAAGTGTACATCTGCATCTCGTCTGCAAAGGAGGAGGAGAAAAAGGCAGAGGAATGAATCCCTCACTTCAAACAAGATTAGGGAGATGTATAAAATGTGGGAAACAGTGCCAACATTTTGTAGAAAAGCACCACCCAAATAAGGCTGTAGAGGTGCAAGGGATGTATCTGTTTAACTACAATGCAATGTCACATAAAAGGAGGCAAAAGCATGTGTCATTGGAGAGGTTCCTTGTTAAAGTTGCGTGAAAAGAAGAAGATTCCATGAACCAATAGATACCAGTGATTCTGTTAGTGATAGTGAAAGTCGAATAACTTCCTCTCTATTGTCTCCACACCAGCCCATGAAGATTTTCAAAGGAAAGTACAGGTTAATTAGTTCATTTTTCCTTATATTTTGTATTTTCTTTATTATTTTGTATTATATTACAGTATTGTATTTGTTTTTATATGAATCTTTTGGGGTTGTGGAACAAATAATCTGAGTTTCCATTATTTCTTATGGGGAAATCTGCTTTGATATACAAGTGCTTTGGATTACAAGCATGTTTCCAGAACGAATTATGCTCGCAAACCAAGGTTTGGCTGTATGGGACAATATACTGCTTGCTAACGAGTTTTGACTGTATCCTACAACTAAGCACAACTAAGCAATGGAGAGCTAGTCAAGGGTTTTGAAGAGTGATGAAGTAAGATCAGACATGTGTTCTGGAAAGATAAGTTTGGTGGCAGGATGAAGGATGACTTAGAGAAGGGAGAAACTAGAAGCTCCTTAGGGTGTTGTGTGTTCGCACCAGGAATGCTGTGATCCAGAACAAAGTATTGAGAGTGGAACGTGAAGGAGAGAGCAGGCAGGAGAGAACCAAGAGGTATCTGCAGAAGTTCTATGTATTCCACCCACCTCACAAGATGTTTCGGCTACTCCCAGGGTATTTCACACCATCCTTCCCTGTCATAGGTTTTGTCTATTTCCCTTCTGCCAGGTTTCTCCGTCATGAGCTGCCTGCCAGCTACTGAGGCTAATGTGGCTTTTTGAAATACCATAAGGCCTGGAAGCACTATTGACTTAAACATTAATTAATTAGTGAGGCACCCCTCATAAAACAGATCCTTTTTAGCCCGAGAAAGCTGTGTCTAAACGTAGAGTATAAATATGACAGTAGTTCACTATAATTGTGAAGAGTGTGAAACAATTTACCTAATGGGGTAAGGCAGGTTTAAAGTAGGTTTAATTAGAAACTCACTGCTGTGCAACTCAGACACTTGATCAGCATTGCCCTTCTCTTTTTAAATAAAGGAAACAAAGTACAAACAAGGTCTCTAGAGGCTAAATGATTCACCAGCTTTTTCTAGGCAGCATTGCTCCAGGAATCACATGGAGGTAGATTTCTCTTCCTCTGAATTCTCCATGCTGTCTTGTGGACTTGGTTGCTAAGGAATCTGGCCAGGATTGAATGCACATGGGAAGAGAGATTGAAGATGGCCTGGTGTCGGGTCATTTTCCTCTCTCGGACTCACCAGATCGTTAGCCCTTTACTGGGAAACTCCATGGTGATAGTTTCCTCTGGAGTGACTGCCTCCCATAGCTCTTGTGTTCACAGAGAGGTTTCCTTGCATACGACACTAGGCTTGGTGCTGTATGAAGGAAGCCAAAAGATTGAGACAGTCTGGGCCTTAGGAAGCTTGCAGTTTAAATGACAAAATAAGACTAACAAGTGGGAAACAGTGAACTCAGTGCAAAACTGTCAGAGGAGTGGTTGTCCATATTGTTCACACAGGACTAGAGACATGCTATCATCAGAGATCACATAGTCCTCAGACAACATTTGGTTCTTGGGCTACCTGAAAACCCCTGTCTTCTCACAATGGATCTCTCATCCAGTATGTCACTGACCCTGGGTTGTAAGGGCTGAATGAGAGAATTCCTTGTGTGATCCAAGTTGCATTCATCTTAAGGCATTTATTTGGAAGGTGGAAAGATTGATACAGCTTGAGAAGCCTTTGATGCAAAGGTGGCACTGAAGAATGGATGTGTCAGAATAGGCAGGATACGAGGGGCTTTACATTTTCTTCTCTTCCACGTCCAAGAATACAAAGGCTGTTGTGATGCTATTCAGGTCCTTAAAACAAAACAGAATTCTGAAGGGAGCAGGACACGCCAACAGTATTTGTCAACACACATATACTGAGAAACTGTTCGGTAACAGCTGCTGAGCCAAGCAGAGGGGAAACAAGATGAGAAAGACATGACTCCTGCCCTGGAAAAGCTTCTTGGATGAAGGTGGAGAAAGATCAGATTTAACATCTTTATATTTCCTGCATTTGTTGGAAGACAACAGCATCCTGTACATCCGGCATAAGGTAGGCTGTTTTCTCTATCCAGGTGAAACTGGAGCGAAACACATGGAATGTCACTTAACCGATCTTTCAAGCCATGCTCTTGTTACCCCTCTTCCCATATCCACCAAACAACTAGAATGTTACTTTACTGCAATGATCATGAAGTCTGAAGAATAATGGTGGGAATATAAAAATTGACGTTTGAATGACTTACATTTATCAAATGTGCTTTACTGGGAAAAATACTTAAATTCATCTGCATGCTTAATATTTACATGTTTAAAGAGATTCAGAATGACTATCATATTTCTACAGTTACGATGGTGAAAAAAACCATTGTTTTAATGATTTGTTTCATTTCTGTTCATAGTTCTGCAATACTATAATCCTGAAGTCAGAGTCATATTCATCATCTTTCTTGTATGCTCTTCTCTCAGTCTGTTTGTCCTCTTACTTTCTACCCTGTCTCTGCTCAAGGCATTCAGCACCCTTCCTGTACTCAGCAAGAATCTGAATACTGGAGGCCTCTTTGGCTTTACCCTTCTCTTACCTCTAGATCTACCTACTGGTCCAATTATGTCTTGCCATGTTGCCTTTCCCAAGTCTGTTCTCTTCTATTACCTCTAGTTTTTTTTTGCCTCTAATGTCTATGCAAAATAAACACTACATCTCCTAGTATTTCCTTACAACACAGACGTGTTTCTGTGTCTTTATCCTGACAAACGAGATGCAGGTAGCAATGCTGTGCAGCAACTTCTAGGAAGCTTCTTAAGAGACAATATGTGTGCCATTTGTCATATTATTTTTTGTCTATTGACTCCCTGGCTGGAGCTGAGGCAGCCATTTTTTTTTCTTTTAAAGAAAAGTTTTTAATTTTGAAGGTCAGTTTTTCCATTTCTTTTCTTAATGGATTTTTCTTTTGGTGTTGTACCTAGTTGCAGACAGGATAACCAAGGTCACAACAATTTTTTTATTTTTTTCCCTAGAATTTTTATAGTTTTAGCTCTTATATTTAGGTCTGCAATCCATTTTGAGTTAATTTGTATGCGTGGTGTTAGGTAAGGATCCATAATCATTTCCTGGGCTGCAAGCAGCCATTTTGAAACATGAGGCAATAGTACCAAGCATAGTGGAGCAGCAGGATAGCAGAATGGGGGTCTGCCAGTGTGGAGCTGCCCTCCCAGCTCTTGACTGCTTAACTCTGAATTTCTTTCATGTGAAAGAAAAATAAATTTCTGTCTTTCAAAAACGACCACTGTTTTGGGTTCTCTCTCACATGAGTCTGGTCTAATCCTGATTAATACATGTCTGGTGCTGTCTCTTTCTTGCTCTTCTCACTATTGTTATCAATCTCACAGGATACTGATAATCATAATGTAAGTCATGTTGTGGAAGGCTTAGCACAGGCTCTGGAATATTCTTGTGTGGTTCTCTGCTCTGTATGTAACTGTGCATCTCTCTGCCTCAGTTTTTTCGTTGTTAAATGGGGACTGCATAAGTTTATTGACAGGGACAAATGAGATAATGCTTATGAAAAACTCAGATGCATGGAGTCCAGTGGCACATGCTCAACAGGTAGTGTCCCTTGATATTATCCTATTGTGTAGTTTGACCTAAGAGAGAGATCTTAGAACAAATGCCATCAGACACGATACGCTAATACAATGATTTACTAAATAGTATTCTGCCAGTCATCCTCTTCTCAGCTAAGTCATTTTTACGTTTATACCAAAATTTTATATTTGGCATATTTATGTTTACATTTAAACTCAAGGTGCCCAAATTTATAGGCCATATTAAATCACAGGCTTGTGGCAACTATGCTGTACATGTTGATATGCCGTATTTCTCAAAACATTTTTCTGGCATGAGCTTTTATATCGTCTTCTTTGGCAGTAGAGCTTCTTGTACCCAGGTTTTCTAGTATCTTCTATAAATATTTACCACACCTGGAGGATTATTCTGATTTTGTTGCCCTAGGTTTTCTTTATGCAAACATAAAACTGTGAAACAGAATGTTTTCCAGCCAATTTCAGCAACCACCTTATTTCCAGATTAAATTTCAGACATTCAGTCAAGCACTTCAGCCAAATCTCACACTCCATTGTTTTATTTTCAAGGATCCTTTAAAAATAAAAATTTTAAAAAGTTGATTAAATATATGTATTCCAATAGTGTTTGTGACCTGGCTGTAATCTGCAACATTTTTGAATAGTCTTATTCTTAACAGGATAATATGTTTTATTTTGAAATCAGCTTTCACTCAGCAATACAATTCTTGATGCCTCGTCTGTAACTGTCTCCTGACAATGATAGCAGATTTCCCCATTAGTCTAAGTGCTCTTCTCTCCTGCCTTTCCTGTGTCACTTCCTAAATCCTCCTACACATCACTAAACACAACTTGATCAAGTCACTCTCTTGCTCAACAGCTTTGTTTCACATAGCTCTTTTCTCAGCTATCTCTCCATTATATTTTCTTAAAAAAACTTTTTTTTACTGTTTATTTATTTTTGAGAGAGAGAGAGAGAGAAAGAGAGAGAGAGGGAGAGGGAGACAGAGTGTGAGCAGGGGAGGGGCAGAGAGAGAAGGAGAGACAGAATCCGAAGCAAGCTCCAGGCTCTGAGTTGTCAGCACAGAACCCTATGCAGGGCTTGAACTCACGAACCAGGAGATCATGACCTGAGCCAAAGTCAGAGGCTTAACCGACTGAGCTACCCAGGCACCCTTCTCTATAATATTTTCTATTCTTCCAGACATATGCCACCAACTCCATGAAACCTAATACCTGCAGCCAAATGTGATGTTTCATTCTTCTGCTTTCCCTTATCAAAAGGGAAAAATTTCCCCCAAATCATGTATCTTGTAGAATTATTATGTTTTGCCTCAAATTATTCAACTTTATTATTCATGACTGCCAAAGCTGAACATGAGTGGACTAGACTACCCTTGGCCTCTGTCATGTTGAATTTTTTTTTCCCACAGGAGATTGGTAGGACAGGAGGTTAGAAATTCAGGATCCAAAGATGTGAGCAGAGGCAGAATTTGTGAACAGCAAAATTGGGGAAGTCAGAGAAAGAAATTGAAATAGGAGTTGACCCAAAGTTTAAATCTTATTGGATTAATGACCAAGTGAGTTGGAAACAAGCAAAGCTAAAGGAATTTCATAATGGGTTTTGGGAAATCACTTTGATTTCTAGCCAAAGTTCATGGTTTTCTGTCTTGGGCTGGCAGGACCAGTGAAAAGTAGATGATGGAATTGCTAGATGGGAAAAGTGGAAGTGGAAATCCAATGGGACCAATTAACTCTGTATCTTTAAATGGCCTTAAAAAGTATTTTTCCACTTTTTTAAAGTAGGGTGGGTGGTATGACATTATTAGAAGGAGAGGCAGATGGTGTCACTAATTTGGATTGTCTCCCAAATGATGCCTCTTGGCTCTGCTCTTTGATTCTGGATCACGTACTGTATTGTGTTTGGTGGCCAAAAACCTCTTTAGGCAATAACAAGGTAGAAGTGGGCTCAGTGGTGAGCTAGAAGCGGAAGCCCTTGTTGATAGGGAATGGTGGAAATATGCACAATTAGTATCATGAAAGTGGGATTTGAGCTAAGCTAATTATTAGTATTTCTGCAAACTCCAAATTCTAGATGGCTCTGCAGAGTTAATGCTGTGTGTTAAATTGGGGGATTTTCATGGGCCAGCTGTGGATTTCTATTGAAGGCAAGGCTGAAGGCCCTGCAGTGGTTTTTGTGAGTGGACACTTTACCTCCTGGGAACTGTTTTCCCTGTAAGTGTTGCAATCCCCTAGTGCTCCCATGTTTTAGTAGTACTGTGTGTGTGTGTGTGTGTGTGTGTGTGTGTGTGTGCACTCGTGCAACTCTTTCAACAAAGGATTCAAAGCAATTTGGACTCTCCCTCAATAGTTCTTCCTTATCTCTCACCGAGACTCTTCTAATAGTCTCCTAATTGATATGCATCTAGCTTCAGCCTTACCTCCCTGCAATGCTTCATTTGTACTGCTGGGAAATCTTTGTGGACACAAAGCTAATGGTTTCTCATTGCCCGAAGTAATTTGGCCACATATCTAAAGGTGACATTCACCTACACATCCTATAGAAAGCAGTCTTTTGTTGTGCAGACACGGCCCTGCATATCCTGGCTTTTCACCGTCTCCTGCCTTATACCCCTACAATCCTTTGCTCTACTCATGTCCCCCCGCGTGCAGTTTACTCACACTCCAGATTGTTACTTATCCATGCGCCTTGTTCACAGTACTGTGTGTACTCATGAAGCAGGCTATTTTTGATGGATGGTGTATATAAAATATGTAACCAATTTTGAAATCTAGGATGATGTTATCATTTACCAGAAATAATATATATTTATGTCTGAAAGGAGGATTTAGCAACCTGATTCTCAGCCCCTTTTGGAACTGGCAGATACCCTTGGTGGAAATGTGGTCTCAAATGCCAGGCTCAATAGCCTGGGTTTATTTCTACTGCCAGATAGTCTTTACTGACTTAGTACTCTAATGCTTTCATATATATATATATATATATATATATATATATATATAGTGGTTGGTCCATCATCACAAGAAGTGGAAACCTGAATAAGTAATTTTAATACACTGGGAAAATTACATCAAATCCTCCAAAGTGGAGAACACAAATGTCTCTTATTCTTGGTGAAGAGGGACCATAAAGAAATATATGTGGATTATTCCTAGCTCTACTCTGAATCCAGTTATTTGCCAAAAATTTATAAAGTTAGACTGGTAATTTTGATTTTCCATTTGGCAAGATGTGTACATGAACATAGGTTACTATATTTTTCCATTCTTTTAAGTACTCTTCTTGCTATATATGTTTTTTTCTGAGAAAACTATATTTCTAATCCTAATTCTAATTAAAAAGTTTCCAATTATTTAGTTATGACATTTTGTCTCAAAGTAATACTTGTGAATTAAAATGTTCTTCCTAGGCACTCTTTGTAACTTGAAGTGTAGGAGGGTGTTTTGGCTGAGACTCATAGAGTCTCATGAAGTTTGTTATCACACTCCCCCAGAGCATCTCTGTATCCTCTGGGAAGACAAGTCCTTGAACTGTCAAGAAGTTCTCATAGGAAAAGCTCTAGCCATTCCTTGATTTACTAGGGCGCTGAATTTAATTAGAGTTTAGAAATATATAAACATGGTTGAAAGACTGGGATGGCCCACCAAAAGCCATATTGCAAGGAGGGCCAACTCATTTAGTTCTTGAGATCTTGAGAGAAAAATCACATGAATGTACAAGGAATCCTAATAGAGTGGGCCTGAACAAACTTGATTCCAAGTGCCGTGCAAGGGTGTCCTTTGGCCACCCTCCAGTGCAGCACTACCAGATTGCTGTACCCCCTGGCAGTATGATAAAAACATCCTGGTGGGCAGGCATCCACGTCTCTCTGCTGTGCATTGCTCCTTTTCCAAGGCTGAATACCTGCGAAAGGTGGTTCTTTATGCCTGAGAACCAGGTGAAAACTGAATGAAGACTTGGCAAAAGATGGTGGAAAGTCCAAGGATTGGACTTGGACTCTTCAAGCATTGGAGAGTGAAGATAATTTATTTCCCAAGGGACGTTAGTGGCTCAGGGAAGAGCATAACCTGTGACAGAGAGAAGCATTGCTGAGTAGAGTAACGGTTAGACAATGGGGCAAATACACAGGGATAATTTTAGTCAAAAGAGAGGGACTGTAGAATCACAGCTCAGGGACTATATTCTGTGTAAGATACTTCCTTTCTCAACTGTTGGGGACTGTTATAGAGTGAATGCTTATGCCCCTCCAAATTGGCACAACATTTATATGTTGAACTCTATCCTCAGTGTGCTAGTGTTAGGGAGTAGGGCCTGTGGAGGTAATTAAGATTATATAAATTCGTGAAGGTAGGACTTTCATGAATGAGATTGGTGTCCTCTAAGAGTCACAGGAGAGGTTTCTTCCTCTCTCTGCTCTCTGCTCTGTGAGGACATAATGAAAAATTAGCAGTCTGCAACCCAGAAGAGGGCCCCCCAGAACCCAGCCATGCTGGTACCTGCTCTCAGACTTCCAGCCTTCAGAACTGTAAGAAATAAGTGTTGGTTGTTTATAAGCCATCCAGTCTATGGTAGTCTGTAATAGCAGTCAGAACTAACTCTGACTCTTAGTATGATTTAAAAGGAAGGGGGCGCCTGGGTGGCTCAATCAGTTCAGTGACTGACTCTTGATTTCGACTCAGGTCATGATTTCATGGTTCATGAGATTGAATCCTGCGTCTGGCTCTGTGCTGACAGCATAAAGCCTGCTTGGGATTCTCTCTCTCTCCCTCACACTGCCCCTCCCTGGCTCATGCTCTCTCTCCCTCTCTCGAAATAAATAAATAAACATTAAAAAATGTGGGAAATGGAGATTCTGTTATTTAAAAGGTGAGAATCCTTAATCTCACTTTATTTTTTTTTATAGTTTATTGTCAAGTTGTTTTCCATAAAACACCCAGTACTCATCCCCACAATTGCCCTCCTCCATGCCCATCCCCCCTCCCCTTTCCCCCTCCCCCTTCAGCCCTCAGTTGGTTTTCAGTATTCGAGTCTCTCATGATTTGCCTCCCTCCCTCTCCCTATTTTCCCTGCCTTCCCCTCCCCCATGGTCCTCTGTTAAGTTTCTCCTGTTACACTTATGAGTGAAAACATACGGTATCTGTCCTTCTCTGCCTGACTTATTTCACTTAGCATGACACCCTCGAGTTCCATCCACGTTGCCACGAATGGCCAGATTTCATTCTTTCTCATTGCCATGTAGTATTCCATTGTATAGATAAACCACATCTTCTTGATCCATTCATCAGTTGATGGACATTAGGCTCTTTCCATGATTTGACTATTGTTGAAAGTGCTGCTATGAACATTGGGGTGCATGTGCCCCTATGCATCAGAACTTCTGTAGGGTCTTTGAGAATATTAAAAATATATTTATCCTCTTGAAAAATTCTTTATCTTTAAGTCCAGCAAATATGTTGAATATAGACAGTTAAACTGTGAATTTTGATCTGTCTTCTGTCTAAAAAAACTAGCTTCTCTAATATCCATGAGCTGTTGTTTATAAGGGGGGGTGGCATTTAGAATTTTCACAAAGATAAGTAGATAATTCTTACTACAAAGATGCCATTTCTTCTGAGAAAAATGTATATTGGTAAAAATTATTTTATGAACTAAGACATTTATACAGTCCTTTTGGAAAGAAATTGCACAGCTATTTATATACATTCTTTTTGGTCTTTCAGTGAATGTGAGGTCAGAGCAAGTGACCAAACACCACTGGAATGGCTTATCTGCACAGTCAAGGGACTGAGGTCCATTCAGGAAATACTCTTTCTGGGTTGTGGTAAAAGAACCTATTGGTTTTCTTGAGGCCTATACCTAATCTTCTCAAACCCTGATTTTATTACCAGTGATAGACAATGTTCATATAGAACTCCACATGATTATAGTCAACATGCAGGTAAAATTGGGGATTTCTCTTCTTTCCCCTCAGAAAGAAGCTATGTTAGTACTAGATAGTCCAGAATGGTAAAAACAAAAACAAAAACAAAAAAACCCCCCAAAACCAAAAGAACAAAAAAACCAAAAACCAAAAAAAAAAAAAACCAACCAAAAACCAAGAAAGAAAAAAAGAAAAAAAAGTGCCTAGAACTTACAGAGTCTCAACCCTAGAGACAAAGAAGTCAGACAATGATACAATCATGACAGATTTTGGAGGAAGAACTGAAGAATTCGCCAGGATCACGACAGCAGCTTCCTGGGGCCACAATAGCCTGGGTGCCAGGAGCCCAGGAAGGAGACTGGCAGGAGGAGGGTTAGAGAAGGGTAGTGTGCTGTGTTATGGGGCTCTGCAGTTAGGCACATCTGGGCCATAACCATGCTGCTGCTGCTTTCTACCTCTCTTACCTTTGCAAAGCAGTTCATTCTGTAAGCCTTAGTTTCTTTATTAGCAAAGTTGGAATAATATTAAGACTTTCTTTGTATTATATTAAATAGTATATGAAAAGTGCATGATATATTGTCTGGCACAGGTTTAGCATTCATATAATAATAACAACAACAGCAATAATAATTAATGATCCGCATAGAGACTTCCCTAAAAGTCGTTTTTTTAAAAATTTTTTTAAAAATATTAAAAAAATTTTTTTTGAGATAGGGAAAGAGTGAGGATGAAAAGGGGAGGGGAAGAGAGAAGGGGACAGAGGATCTGAAGTGGGCTCCACTCTGACAGCAGAGAACTCAATGAGCGGCTTGAACTCATGAACTGCAAGATCATGACCTGAGCCAAAGTCAGATGCTCACCCAACTGAGCCACTCAGGCGCCCCTAATATTTGATTTTCTAAGAGGAAAAGAGGAATGTCCATCATTGTTTAAGTACTTCAGGGTAAGGAGTAGGGAAAAGCAAGAAATTGTATGAAGGAAGCCATTTTGGAAGATGAGAACAATTCTTTGATATTTACTAGATAATTAATGAGAAATAGTATGTCAGAATATTGTGATGGGATCTTGAGTCAGAGACAGAATTTGTGAACTTTAACGTCTCACAGATAATTAATGTCCTGGGAGGAAGATTATAGTGATAAAGAACTGAAAGTCTGTTGCCAGAAAGTACCTAGGGATGTGCAAGATTATTCTACTGTTCCAAATGTGAAATGGTGGATGTAAGAAATGACCTCTGGCAAAAAAGAGATGGTCTGAAAATGCATTTTGAAAAAAGAGTATTTCCCAAAAGAAGCTAAGAAGTAACATTCTTGAAGATACTTTTTGACGCAACCATATTTGTAAATGCAGTAGTTTCTTATTTTCCACAAACCGAACAAAAAATGTGTCAAACGTTTGCACCAGGGATGCTAGGGCTTGGCCTCTTAATGTGGAGCAAGACATAGCATCTGCTCTGAAGGAGAACATAAAAAAAGTCATTTCACACCCAACAGTGCATTGCTGTGTGAGCTATATTTGTCTGAAAAAGCCATAAATGCAACCGGACTAGAAATGCCATTTTCATGCTTGGAAACATAATCTAACTTCATACTAATTTGGAAGTCTATATGTTATCTGTTCTCTGATTTGGAAAGTTCTCAAAAAACAATGCAATTCTGATCTGACCACATATTTAAGGCATGAGAACATCCATCTGTAACAGTTTTTTATTATTTTCATCACAGAACATGGAATAAAATGTCTGATAACAGAAGACATCATATAGATACATGGTCATTTTGCTATAAAAGACCATCTGCCTACCTCTGTACAACATGGTCAGGGAAGCATAAAATGAAGACCCAAATCCCCTTATATTCTTGAAGACCAGCTGCCTTATGACATGACTAATGGTACAGAGAGCTCCACCCCAGTGTCTATCCAGAGGGTAGACGTTAGGAACTAGGCAAACGAACCAGCTGTCAGGAATCAGGAGCACCATGGCATTTTAAAATTTCGTCTTTAAAATTTAGGATGAAGCTGAAATTTTCAGATTAGCAATTTTATGAGCTACCTTAGAAAAATAATGGCATTGTAGAATGGGCAAACTGTAGCTGTTTGGTGTATGACACTAGCTGTGACCAGTTCTTTAAAAATGCTATATTCTTGAGTTTTGAAATAAGCTCAGTGCTTCTTTTCTTGGGAAATCATGAATTTAGTGTTCAGCATAATGCAGTGGGTCAGGAACTGAAGCATGAGCCATTTGAATCCTGTGTCTGGATGGGAATGCTCTGGAAACCTGGGCACTGGGAAGCAGAAACGTGTTCCAAAGCACTTCCTCCCAAGGCAGAAGAATTTTATAATGCTTGACAGGGCATTGGGTGTAAAGTGAAAATTAATAACAATGATTCTTTTTTCAGAGATGAGCCTCTCACTTTTGCTGAAGTATTTTAATATGCTGCCTGATTAGAGACAATATGAGAAATGAGCCTCTCCGATTCTCATTTTTGGCTAAAAGTCTTGGCTGGCTGTTGGGACAATCTGTTATTGCTGGCTATTGCTCTGGGGGTGAGTTAATGCCAGCTATTCAGATGCTCACTAAAATCTATATTCACGTGGAATGATGGTTTTCTGCTTCCAAGTGATCAGCTTGCCATTTTTTTGCAGCACAAGCAAAAAAGACTTCCTTTCTGCCCCTTGGCCTTGCGGGAGTTTTGGGCCTGCAGCTCATATTCTCTGTACTTGCTCAAGCTCGTTAGTCAGTTTACAGCCATCTGTCTTTATACCATTAACCCACGTGATTGGACACCATACTGTTGTTTTCTGTGTCTGTTCTGGTAAATTATGTGCATCCTGAGTTTTTCTAATTACATGCTATTCTAATGACAGCTCCCTCAGAGGGGATCCGGGTAGAGAATACCTCTGTGAGAATCTCAAACTGTGGCAGATTTTGGCCCCGGAGGGGGTAGGGAGCAAAAGGGAAAATCTGAGAAGGGCAATCCTTGATTCTGCTATAGGAACAGTGACACAATGGAAATATGCCATCTCTTACTAGCCATTGGGCATGGCTAGAATACAGGGAAGCAAAAGAGAACCAAAAGGAGACTGAAGTACTTTTCCAGCCTTGGTAGAAAACAATGCACAAAGGAGAATGTCAACATGCAGTTAGCCACGGGGGCCTGAGGTTCCTCCTCTTTAACTTGTCCCATTCCTGCCACCTCCTGGATCATCTCCCTAAATTCTGCTCATGCTGCTTGAATAGGATAGAGATAAAGAAATAAAACCAGCCTGTGGTTCCCTGGAAGACTTTGCACGATTTGAGAAGCAGAGTTCATACCTATCATAAGGAGAGAAGGCAGGATTCTGGGAGCAGAGCTAAAATCAATTTTCTTGTTGCCTCTCCAGAATTCTATGGCAGAATTTTAAGAAATGCTGGGAGTTGACAATACCTCAAGATATTGCATGCTGTGTCAGGAAAGAAAGTAATGAAAGTGACAGTGATTGCATGTGAAGCAAGGGAGATGTATCCTTTCTCCTATTTATTTATTTATTAAAAATGTAAATTATAAATATAGATTTATGGATATTTATTGTATGGGTTTTAATCCAATTATATTATTATTTATTTTATTTTATTGTTCAAACTATTCTATTTTGGCCATGAGGAGACCCTTCACATTGCTTCCTGCATCTAGGCTTATAGTTTCCCTCTCCAACCTTGGAATTTACCACTTCTCTAAGGGGTTCTGGTATCCTTTATTGGAGAATGATATTTAAAACCAACATTTGGGAGTTAGATAGGTTAGTTGCTATTAGGATGCCATTGCTTCTAGGCCCTTTCAGTGGACAAAACTAGGAACTATATGTATGCATATCCCCTCATGCATATATATGTATCTATATTTATTTCTGTAAAAGAATATTTTATAAAAATATTAAAATTCAGTTTATACTGTTACTCTCATTCCAGTCTAGCACAAGAAAATCCTTCTGTCTTTTCATTTTGTAACTGCCTCTCCTAATGGTAAGAAACTTGGCTTCCATTATCAACAATATATTTACTTACTTGTTTAACCCTAGTATACACAGGTAGTTTCAGAATTGCTAACTCATGCCTCTGTGAGAAACACATTTACTGACTAGAATTAGAATACTGTATTTGTATATAGGGTTTTTTTTGGTCTTTAGGATCTAGGTTTATTTTGATAATATATTTTATTTCCTCAAATTTAGTTTTCAAGGTGACCTTCTCCATATGAGCTATAGGGAGATAATTATCACTCAAATAGATTTTTGGTGGTACAGGTTATCACTAGTGCACAGCAATGTACAAACTGTTTGAAGATAACAGAGATACTTGTAATCTGAAAGAAAAAAATTCACCTAAGTTTGCGTATTTCATAATTAGAAGTAGACACTTTGGTATAACTTTACCATATTCCTAGTATCAGCTCAAACATCAGTATTTCTGTGAAGTCTCAGAGCAACATGCTAAATTAAATTAAGAGGGGAAGCCCATTCCATCACAGACATTTTAGATTTCAATTATAGAATTAATAAATCAAAATGACTCAAAGCTCACTGCAACTGTCCCGTTGAACATAACTTAGCTTCTTCAGAGGATTTCAAAATAGTGGATATTAATCCATATTATGTCTGTGTATCTACGTCTCTATACAGTATTTGGTACCTTCCTATAGGTTATTTGCACAATTTATAACCTCCAAGACTGATTTTTTCCAACTTCATATTTAGTGGTAATTTTGCAAATCCAAAGGATACACAAGCAGTTGTTTAAAATTCCATCAGAAAATTAAAGATCACCTTGACATTTATACCTATTAGTATAGTAAACTTAAATAATGACAATGAATAAAAGTAATCCATTCATTCAATGCATATTAATTGAGTCTCTCTTATATGCTAGATGTTGAGAAAACAGTTGTAATTAAAACAGACAAAAATCTCCGTCTTCACAAACTCATATTCCAGTGGATGAAAGATGGGCAATAAACAAAATAAGTATGTTGTATAGTATTGGAAAATGGCAAATGAGATGGAGAAAAGAAAGCAGGAAAGGTGGGTTGGAAGTGTCAAAGTGTGGTTAGATCAATTTAATTAGGATGGTCAGGGAGGGTATTATTGAAAAAGTGACAATGAGGTAAAGACTTTAAAGGACAGGAGTGGAGAATCTGGGGAGACGATCAGCATGTAGACCTCAAGGCATGAATGCATTCCAAAGAGCACCACAGAGGTCAGGATGGCTGACGTGGAATGAATTAGAGGGTATTTTAAGACTTGAGGATGGAAAGGTAATGTGGTGGGGTGCCGGGGCAAACAGTGAGAAGCAGGCTGGGAGTAGAGTGTCTGAAGCTAACATTGGGGCTGTAGCCTTTATTTTATTTGCAGAGGCAGGTACCGGAGGCTATTGATCAGATGTGAGATGTGGTCAAGATCTTGTCATTGCCAACTAACTATAACCCTTCCACAAACTCAATTTCATGCAGCCTACTCTATGATTACCACCTCTTGTCTTTTCGGTTTACTTTCTCTAGAAACCCAGCTTCAGTGATTCTTTGACTGTGCCAGGACCTCCAATCCATTGATATCAACTCCTTTCTCTTCTCCTTTATCCCTTGATATCTTCTCCCTACTGCTCAGTCTGGTGAAATCCTTTGGTCAGTCAATCATTGTGACCATGCCATTGACTGCACCCATAATTCCCTTGCCTTTCTTTATTTTGTAGTTGTTTGGTAAAATCATCACCCTGGTTAAATTTAGCTCCCCACATTTTACACCTGAAGTGGAGTAGCTAAATGAGGCAGGAGGGAAATCACATCTTCCAGGAATGTCATACTTTGAATTCATGACCATGAACCTCAAATACATTCTGAATGTCTCCGAGAAATCATACCAGACTTTACACGCCCATGAATGGTCATTCATGCTCCCACCCTCCTAGATGATTTATCACCTCCTTGTCCTGCTTGGAACCTGCAACACATTCTCTTAATCTTTCCCTTCTTGCTTCCTGTATTACTAAAATAATTAGAAAATCAGAAGAGGGGTACCTGGGCGGCTCAGTTGGTTAACTCTCCAAGTCTTGATTTCAGCTCAGGTCATGATCTCACAATTTGTGGGTTCGAGCCCCACATCAGGCTCTGTGCTGACAGTGCAGAGCCTGCTTGGGATTCTCTCTCTCTCCTTCTCTTTCTGCCTCTGCCCTGCTCACTCTTTCTCTCTCTCAAAAATAAAAACAACAAAAAAAATCAGAAGAGACCTTCCACAACCTTCACACCCATCTACACACCATCAGTATCAGCCTGATATCTTGTGCTTTCTTGTCTGCAACAAGAAATAAACTTTAATGCTACTACTATCCAAAGCTTATTTCTCTATCTTGTGCACTGGATCCCATTTTTCACAGTTTACTTAAGCACATCACTCCTTTCATCCCTCAATATCAATTCTTTTACTCCCTTCTGGAACACAGTCATTAATATGTGGGTGTTCCTCACATTAAAACAACAACAACAAAAATAAAAAAGAACATTAAAAGGATCTTCCTTCAACCCTAGGTCTCTCACCAATCCATTCCTTTGCTCTGCATTACGGCAAAATTCTGCAGAAATGTCTCTGCTCATTGACTATATTCTCTTTTAATTCTCTCTTATACTTATCTCCATCATGGTTTCATCTTGACCATAACCACTAAAATTGCTCTTGTCAAGGTCTTAAGGTCAACTTACCAAATCCCCCGCTCAATTCTTAATCTTACATTACTTGACCTATCAGCAGTATTTTTTTAATGTTTTTTTATTTTTGAGAGAGAGACTGTGTGAGTGGGGGAGGGGCAGAGAGAGAGGGAGACAGAATCCCAAGCAGGTTGCAGGCTCTGAGCTGTCAGCACAGAGCCCAACGCAGAGCTCTAACCTTTGAACCCGTGAGATCATGACCTGAGCTGAAGTTGGACACTCAACTGACTGAGCCACCCAGATGCCCCTATCAACAGTGTTTGTTAACAGTCAGTTCCTCACTCCTTTCTTCACTGGCTTCCTGGACACCAAACTCACCTGACTTTCTTTTCACCTGATTTGTGGCTCCTCCTCAGGCTCCTTTGCCGATTCCTTCAAGTTCCCTGCTTCCTAATAATGGGGTGCCCAGAGGCTTAACTCAGGATTCTTTGTTTTATTGACACTCATTTTCTTGGATCTTACCTAGTCTCATGGTTCTAAATACTCATATATAACTCCCAAATTTATATCTCCAACATAGACCATTCTCTTAACATCTCACTTCCATCCATTAGAATATTACTTTCTCTGTATCTTGAAAATATATTCAGTATACTTAGAATCTGATCACTTACCATTAATTTTATTACTATCACCCTGAACAATAGCCACCATTACTTCCCATTGAATTATCACAGTGGCCTCATAATTGGTCTTTCAGATTCAGTCCTCCTATACACTTTGTCAGCATGTTGGATAGTGGACAAAATGAGACTAGACCCTATGAGGTATTAGGGTGAAAGCAGGAAAGCTGAAGAGAAGTTAGGGAGCAGTCGAGGTGGTGAGAAGTGGTCAGATTCTGGGTATATTTTGAAGGTTGATCCAATAGGATTTGTTGAAGAAAGAAGAGTCAAGAATGCTTTAGAGGTTTTTGCCTTGAGCAATTGAGTGATAGGAGTTTGGTGAAAGAAGGGGGCTTCTATACTACTAATAACTAAACTTTTAAATTTTTTTTGAGAAGTAACATGGCAACTTGTATCATAAACCTTTTAAATTCATACTTTTTGAACCACTGGTCCTATTTTGATTTTTTTCAATAAAAGGAAAAGGCTTTGTTTATAAAAATGGTCATTATAATATTGTTTTCAGTGGTACAGAAATAACATGGAAAATATGTACAATATAACATTACATGAAAACATGAAATGATATGTTCACTAATAGAATACTATATAATATTAATGGAAGTGGATAAATCAAAATCAGAATTTACAGGAGTAAATCAGTTAATTATGCTAGGCCAGTGAGAAAATGAGCAATTTATTTTAAGCTCAAATATTCTTTTTTTTTTATTTATAGTTTATTGTCAAGTTCTTACTGTTTTCTGTTTGCCTGTTTGTTTCTTATTTGGCAGTTTCATAACTAAGACCAAATTTTCCTGTTTTAGTCTTTATGATGTGTATGTTTGCATTCTGTGTATTCATAATTGTTCAAACCAGTAATCTAGGATTTTGCTTTGTCACAGTTTACCTGTAATCCATCAGCAAATCCTGTTGGCTCTACCTTATAAAACAAATAATACTAAAATAATTTCTCATCACCCTCACTGTTGCTACTCTGGTACAATTCACTGTCATCTCTTGCTTGAATTATCATGTACCTTTTAAATTCATCTCCCTGCTTCTGACTCTCTATAGCCTATTCTCTATTCAATGGTACTTTAATAATAATATCAAATCATGTCACTGCTCTGCTCAAAACCCTACAATACCTTTCATCTTACTGAGGGTAAAAGCCAAAGTCTTTAGTAGTTCATAAAGATCCTATATGATGCAGTCTCTGAAGATTGAACTCCTACTCTCCTTTTTCTTATTTGTCCCTGGTACACTGGTCTTCAGACTGTTATTTGTTTATTTTTTATTTATTTCTTACATTTTGACCCTTTTTATCCATTTCTCCTGCCCTTACCAACTCCCTTGGGGAATCACAAATCTGTTTTTTATATCTATGAGCTTGTTTTTTTTTTCTTACTGTGTTTTGTTTTTTATAGATTCCATATTTAAGAAGGATTATATGGAATTTGTCTTTCTCTGACTTTTTTTTCACTTAGCTTAATGCCCTTGAGGTCCATCTGCATTGTCACAAATGGCAAAATTTTATTCTTTTTTTATGGCTACACTATGCCATTCTTTACATACGTACATCATAATTTCTTCAACCATTCATCCATTGATGGACACTTAGGTTGTTTCCATATCTTGTTGTAAATACTGCTGCAGTGAACATGGGCATGTATATATCTTTTTCAGTCACTGTTTTCACTTTTTTTGGATAAATACACAGAAGTGGTCTTGCTGGCTCATATGATACTTCTATTTTTAATTTTTTGAGGAAACTACACCAACAATGCACAAGATTTCCCTTTTCTCCACATCTTTGCCAATACTTGTTATTTCTTGTCTTTTTGATAGCAGTCATTCTAACAAGTATGAGGTGATATCTCATTGTTTTTGATTTGCATTTGCCTGATGATTAATGATGTTGAACATATTTCTGTGTACCCATTGGCTGTTCGTATATCTTTGTTGGAAAAATGTCTGTTTTAAATCTTCTGGCCATTTTTAATTGGATTTTCTGTTGGTTGTATGAGTTCTTTCTATATATTTTGGATATTAACCCTTATCAGACATATGATTTGCAAATATTTTCTCCCATTCATTAGGTTGCTTTTATGGTTTCCTTTGCTGTGCTGATGCTTTTTAGTATGACGTAGTGTCATATTTTTATTTTTACTTTTGTTGCTTTTGGTTTTGGTGGCATATTAAAAACATCATTGTCAAGACCTATGTTAAGAAGCTTACTATCTATGTTTTCTTCTAGGAATATTATGGTTTCAGGTCTTACATTCAAGTCTTTAGTCTACTTTGCATCAATTCTCGTATATGATGTCAGATAGTAGCCCAGTTTTATTCTTTTGCATGTGGCTGTACAGTTTTCCCCACACCATTTATTGATGAGACTGTCCTTTCTCCATAGTATATTCTTTCTTTGTCATACATTCATTACCATATATGCGTGGATTTATTTCTGGTTCTTTATTCTGTTCCATTGATCTGTGTGTCTGTTTGTCATAAATGGAGGTTGAATTTTGTCAAATGCTTTTTCTGCCTCTATTGACAATGATCATATGATTGTTGTTCGTATTTTTAAATGTGTATCACATTGATTGATTTGTGGATGTTGAACTATCCATGCTTCCGTAGAGTAAAACTCCACTTGATAATTGTGTATGAACCATTTAGTGTGTTGGTGAATTCAGTTTGCTAATATTTTGTTGAGGATTTTTGCATCTATTATTCATAAGGGATATTGGGGTATAATTTTCTTTTCTTTCATATCCTTGTCTGGTTTTGGTATCAGAGTAATTCTGGCTTTGTAAAATGAGCTTGGAAGAGTTTCTTCCTCTTCTGTTTTTTTAGAAGAGTTTACAAAGGATTGGTATTAATTCTTCCTTGAATATTTGGTAAAATTCATCAGTGAAGCCGTCTGGTTCTAGGCTTTTTGTTTGTAGGGAAGTTTTTGATTACTAAGTCAATCTCCTTGCTAGTTCTGTTTAGGTTTTCTATTTCAACATGACTCAGTATTGGTAGATTGTTTATTCTAGAAATGTATCCATTTCTTCTGAATTTGTTGGCATTATCACTATAATCTTTTATGATCCTTTGCATTTCTGTGGCATCAGTTGTCACATCTTCTTCATTTCCAGTTTTATTTATTTGAATCCTCTCTCATCTCCCCCCACCTCCTTGGTGAGTCATTTCAGTTTCATTTATCTTTCCAAAGAAACAGCTCTTAGTATCATTGATCTTTTATTATCTTTGTAGTCTCTATTTTATTTATTTCTGCTCTAGTCTTTGTTATTTCCTTTCTTCTCTAACTTTGGGTTTCATTTGTTCTTTTTCTACTTCCTTGAGATGTAAAGTTAGGTTTCTTACTTGAGATCTTTCTTATTTCTTGAGGTGGGCATTTATTGCTATGAACTTCCTTCTTGGAACTGCTTTTGCTGCATCCCACAAATTTTAGATATGTTAAATATTAATACTCATTTGTCTCAAGATATTTTAAACTTTCTGTTGGTTTCTCTGACCCATTGCTTTTCAGTGGCATATTGCATAATGTCCACGTATTTGTGAAATTTCCAGTTTTCTTTGTGTAATTAATTTCTAGTTTCATACCATTATGTTTGGAAAAGATGCTTGATATGATTTCAGTACTCTTAAATTTATTAAGACTTGTTTGTTGCCTATGATTTTTCCTGGAGTTTTCCATGTGCACCTGGGAAGAATGTGTATCCTGCTACTTTTAGATGGACTGTTCTGTGTATATCTAATAAATCCATCTGGTCTAATGTGTTATTGAAGGCTTATTTTATATATATATAATATATATAATTCTCAATAGTTAACATACAGTACAGTTTTGACTTCAGGAGTACAATCCAGCGATTCATCACTTACATATAACACCCAGTGCTCATCCCAACAAATGTTTTCCTAATGCCCATCACACATTTTCCCCACCCCTACCCCATCAACCCTCAGTTTGTTCTCTGTATTTAAAAATCTCTTATGGTATGCTTCCATCTCTGACATCTTATTTTTGCTTGCCTCCCCTATGGTCATCTCTTAAGTTTCTCAAATTCCACATATGAGTGAAATTATATGATATCTGTCTTTCTCTGACTGACTTCTTTTGCTTAGCAATATACCCTCCAGTTCCATCCATGTTGTTGGAAATGGCAAGATTTCATTCTTTTTCATCACTGAGTAGTATTCCATTATATTTACATACCACATCTTCTTAATCCATTTGTTAGTTGATGAGTATTTGGGTTCTTCCCATCATTTGGCTGTTGTTGAAAGTGCTGCTATAAACATTGGGATACATGTGCCCCTTTGAATCAACATTTTTGTGTCCTTTGGACAAATTCCTACTAGTGCAATTGCTAGGTTGTAGGGTAGTTTTATTTTTAATATTTTGAGGAACTTCTACACTGTTGCACCAGTTTGCATTCCCACCGACAGTGCAAGAGGGTTCCTCTTTTTCCACATCCTCACCAACATGTGTTATTTCCTCAGTAGTTAATTTTAGCCACTTTGACCAGTGTAAGGTGGTATCTCATCATGATTTTGATTTGTATGTCCCTGATGATGAGTAATGTTGAGTATCTTTTCATGTGTCTGTCTGGAAGGCTTATTTTTAAAATTGATTTTCTATCTGGGTGACTAATCCATTGATATAAGTGGGATATTAAAATCCTCTAATACTATTGTATTGCTATCTGTTTCTCCCTTTAGGTCTGTTAACAATTGTTTTATATATATAGGTGCTTCTATAATGGGTACATAAATATTTACCAATGTTATATCCTCTTGTTGGATTGATCCTTTATCATTATGTAACACCTTTTTTGGTCTCTTATTGGAGTCTTTGTTTTAAGGTTTATTTTGTCTAAGTATAGCTATTCTAACCTTCTTTTAGTTTCCATTTGTTAGCATATCTTTTTCTGTCATTTCACTTTAAGTCAGTGTGTGTCCCTACATCTAAGGTGAGTCTATTATAGGAAGCATATAGATGGATCTTTAAAAAAAAATCCATTCAGCCACTCTATGTCTACTGATTGGAGAACTTAGTTTGTTTATGTTTAAAGTAATTATCAGTAGGCATGTACTTATTGCCATTTTGTTAGTTGTTTACTGTCTGTTTTTATAGTGCCTCTCTATTTCTTTCTTTTCTTAGTTTTTTCCTTTGTGTTTTGATCACTTTCTTTAGTGGTATACGTGTAGTCCTTTCTCTATCTTTTGTGTATTTGCTATAAATTTTTGCATTGTGGTTATCATGAGCTTTAGCTTTTGCTTGTTTCCATCTCTCCTTCAATTATTTTTTTTCCTCCTTCAATTATGAATGGCAACTTTGCCAGATAGAGTATTCTTGGTTGGCAGTTTTTTTCTTTAGCACTTTGAGTATATATTTGTAGCACTCCTTTCTGGCTGGCAAAGTTTCTGCCAAAAAATTTGCTGATAGTTTTATGGGGATTCACCTGTACATAACAAGTTTCTTTCCACTTGCTGCTTTTAACACTTTCTTCATCTTTAACTTTTGACATTTTAATTATAATGTGTCTTGGACTCATCTTGTTTGCAACTCTCTTGGCTTCCTGGATCTGGATGTTGTTTTTTTTCAACCAGTCTTTTAATGAGCCCCTCTAGTGTATTTTTCAGTTCAGTTGTTGTATTCTTTAGCTCTGTTACTTCTATTTGGTACTCTATTATATTTTTCATCTGTTTGTTGAAGAGTCTCACTATATTCATCCATTCTTTTCCTCAGTTCAGTAAGCATCTTTATGATTTATTACATTGAACTTTTTTCAGCTAAATTACTTATCTCTTTCATTAAAGTTTTTTTTTCTGAAGTTTTATTCTTTCATGTGGGACATATTCCTCAGTTTCTTCATTTTGCTTGGCTCTTTCTGTTGGTGTTTATAAAGTAGATGAAACAACTACTTTTCCAAGTTCTTGAAGGAAGTGAGTCTTGTTGTTCAACCCTGCCCCAGCTCTTTGTCACCTCCCAAATCTTTGTGGTCATCCAAACAGCCTATCATATTTTTAAAATCTCCCAGTTTGTGAATGTGCCAAGCCCTGTTGGTGAGCCTGCAAGGACGACTTCAGCACCTAGTCCTGTTGTCCAGGGTTTCTCGTGTTGTTCCTCAGGCTGTAGTCACAAAAATTGGAGCTCTAGATGAGTATATATACTTTTTTCCTGGGAGATAATGTCAAGCTGGAACAAGGTAGAGAGAAAGTGCCAAAATGGTGTCCCTAGCCTACGTTCTTTGTGGGTAGCCTTATAGTCTACTAGATGTGTGTGAAATCTGAAGCCAGCCTTCAAGCTGAAGGTGCAGAACAAGAAAAAAAGCCTCCTTCACAGAAAGACTGGGATGTGTGTCTCCTGCTGGCTGCACAGGGTCCTGGGTTGAGGGGGGCAGTCTGCCAAATACTCTCTCTCTAATTGCCATAGTCCTATGGTACCCAAGAAGATAAGGTTGCCTGGCCACCAGAGGCAAGTGATCAAGGGGCATCCCCTGGGCAGCAGTTGCCAAAACTGGGGCATCAGATGTAAAATCGAAGGCACCAGCTATGATGTAAATCTCACACAGACACTGGTGTTCTGGGGTGTGGCAGAGGGAGAGGAAAAAAGATAGTGCCCTCCTTCCAAAGTCTCTGGAAAGATTATAGTCAATTCCTAGATGTGTGTTGAATTAGAAAATTTGCCACAGCCATGATGATTAACTAATAGGTCTCCTTTACAGAAAGATTAAGCCCCCAAGTATATTGCCTTTTATTGTGCTCTGGGTGTGGTAGCTGTTTAAGAGCTCTTTCTCCATTGCTTAGAGTCCTGTGGGACCATGAGCAAAAACCTCACTGGCCACCAGAGTCGGGCTACATAGAGGTATTCCCTCATGGCAGTCACAAAAACTGGCTCACCAGACAGGGGTATGAGCTCCTTTCTCGGTGACGCCAATTATTATAGTCCCATGGGACCAGGAATTCAAGCTCCTTGACCTCTAGAGCTGGGTAGTCAAGAGATGTTCCTTGGGTGGAAGTCACAAAAATTGGGGGACAAGATGCATGTAAATATTCCTTTCCTATAGACACTGGTGCTCTGTGGAACAACAAAGAGGAAATGTGAAGATGTGTGAAGATGTTGCCCACCAGTCTCCATCCCTAGAGTGTTCTAGGAGGCTCCTGGATGTGTGTGTTAAATTAGATGCCTGACTCTCAGGCTGACACTTTACTATAACCAGGTGAGTCTCCATACTTTAGGTCTGGGCATCTTTGGCTTCCTTGGATCTTGGTCCGGAGCAAGTAATTCTGAGTACTGGGCCCTGTAACAGCAGTCCTCCAGGTCTCTACAATCTTTTGGGTCTCCTTGGTTTTTATAGTTAGATGCTTTGGAGGCTTGTGTCTCAGGTGCAGGTCTTACAAGTCTTGGTTCTTGTTATGCCCTTCACTCCTTGGGGAGGAGCTCCAGGTGTTAAGTTTTCTCCTGGTTGTGAATTGCTGCACGGGGAATAAGGTTCATAGTGAGATGGTATCCCGGGCAATCCATGTGCTTGTCCTCTCATTTTCTGATGTGTAGTCACCACTCAGCAGGCCCGTAGGTTGTTTTAAGAGGAAATTTTTCCATGTGTAGCTGTAAGCTTGGTGTGCCCACGGGAGGAGGTGAGTTCAGGAACTTCCTGCACTGCTATCCTGATCTGGAACTCTTGTCTTGAAACATTTTTATATTTATCAAAGGGAAATATGTTAAAATTTAATTTAGTGTCATCTTTTAAAAAAATAATTTTTTTTTTAATGTTTCTTGATTTTTGAGAGACACAGAGAGAGAGAGCATAAGCAAGGGGGAGGGCAGAGAGAGAGGGAGACACAGAATCCCAAGCAGGCTCCAGGCTCTGAGCTGTCAGCACAGAGCCCAATGCGGGACTCGAACCCACAAACCCCCAGATCATGACCTGAGCCAAAGTTGGACACTTAACCGACTGAGCCACCGAGTTGCCCCAGTATCATCTCTTTAATTTAGACAAAAGCTGTCTCCTTTTATACATTTTTTTCTAGAAGGCATTTACTTTTGTCAAGTGGTGAAGAAAATCATTAAGTTTACAAAGATTTTTTAATGTTTCTTTATTTTTGAGAGAGAGAGAGAGAGAGAGAGAGAGAGCGAGCGAGCAGCGAGAGGCAGAGCGAGAGGGAGACACAGAATCTAAAGCAGCTCCAGGCTCTGAGCTGTCAGCACAGAGCCCGACGCGGGACCTGAATTCACAAAGCACGAGATCATGACCGGTGCGGAAGTCAGACACTTAACTGACTGAGCCACCCAGGTGCCCGACAAAGATTTTTTTAAATGTTTATTTATTTACTTCGGGAGAGAAAGAGAGAGTGTGTGAGCAGTAGAGGGGCAGAGAGAGAGAGAATCCCGAGCAGGCTCTGTGCTGTCAGCACAGAGCCAGACCTGGGGCTTGATCCCATGAACCATGAGATTATGACCTGAGCTGAAATCAAGAGTCAGACACAACCAACTGAGCCACCCAGACACCCCAGTTTACAAATATTTTTAATGGCTATTTATACATAAGTTCTCACAGACTTCTACCCTAAGAGTTCTGTTTTACTCCAACAACTTTGTACTAGAATGCCAAATCAAGGGATTTGATTTCAAGGCCCAGCTATGTCAGTTTTTCACTGTGTAATTATGATTGAGGTAGGTAACTCGAATTAGGTTTTGTGTTTGCAAAATGAAGATATCAATCTCTTTTCTTTATACTTGATAGAGCAGTTGTGAAGATCAAAAGAAATAATGTTTCTGAAATGCCTGAAAAACTATAAATCACTACAGAATGTGGGGAATATGGTAATTTAGGTTGAGATCACTTCTGCTTCATTCTGAAAATTTTATCCTGAGGTCTTGTCATCTTCTGCTCCCAGAAGTAATGTTTCCCTTTGAATGCATGTCAATTATCTTTAAAAACTAAGTCATAATGGGAACATATCTTTTCAAAATAAGAGCAAAACCATAAGATGTTAATAAATCATGTGATTATCTCACAAAGATTAGTAAAAAAATAGAAATAGACATAAATTGTTGGATGATCTTATGCATTCTGAGTGCGCTCTTAACCTGAAAATAGAAAACAAAACTAGCAAAAGTTACACAAAATTTTAAACACTTGACAAAAGGAAGTAACAGACTACTCAGTCATCTTATCTATTGTTTGAATAGGTTTTTCTGAGCAGGTGAAATATGAAATTAGTTTATTAACAAAAGATTAAGTTTTCCATCTGGGCAACAGTATATAGGAAGGTGTCACGTACACAGAATCCCAGAGTGCAGAATAGCATCTTATCATTAATCACCAGCACTTTCTTGAAGAGGAAGAATCACAAAGACAGTAATCCAGGTAGAACTAAGGAATGAGAAAAATACCAGTTTTAAAATATAAAAAGTTGAAATTATGACTTTTCTTAGAGAAGCAGATTTATGCAACATGTGTTCAACAATCACAAACAAAAGGCAAATGAAAGGGTTTATTGGTCTGCAACAAATCTTTGCATTCTCTCCAAAGCTGCATATATGTTATGGGTGATACAGTTCATCAGGATAAAAATAGGATGCATTGTAAATTGAGAGAAGCCAATTATTATTTTTGAAAGGACAACAAAAATTTGCCCAAAGTTTATAGCTAACTGCTGCAAAATCTATACAATAGAAGCAATGTGATTATACAGTAGTTTAGCTAAAAGCAGGTCATCTGATGCCAGAGCAAATGGACAGAAATAAACTACAAAGTATATTTTGCTCATAAAAATGGGGATCAGTTTTGGCCCCGATCCAAGCTGAGCTCAATATAAAAAAAGGGGGTAAGGCGTGCTTTAAGAAGTTTCCTTCACTCCAGGCTGCAGCCTTATTCCTTCCTAACTATGTGCGTCCAGCTTACTCTGCAGTGACTTCTGAGCAGTAGCAGACTGACTGTGTCTGCCAAGAAAGTAGGTGACTTAACCATTTTGAATCTCAGTTCTGTCATCTATAAAATGAGAAAGAAAAAGATCTCTAAATTCCTTTCCAACTCTTCAAAAAAGAATACTTCATGTTTACAGTTTTAATGTCATTGAACCTTTAACATCGATTTTAGGAGGGTGGGCTTCAAGTATTTTTGCTACAAACTACTAAGTCGATTGATCTCTAGACGACTTGGACTTTTAGTTTTCTTCATTTTCCCTGGTACTGGATTCGCTGTGTCGTTTATTCCTTGTCTTCTTTTCCTTGGCCTAGTCCTTCATTTTGTTGGAACATAATCTCTAGTTGATGAACAAAAAACTGCATGGGAGGTGAAAATTGACTTCCTGCATATATGAAAATGGCTTTTTGTGTCCTTACTCTTAACTGATCGACTAGTTTCAGAGTTCTGGGTTGAAATGCACTGGTCCCTCAGAATTTTGAAAGCATTTCTCTATTGTCCTTTAGGGCCTATCATGCTGCTGATATGCCAAGTGCCATTCTGATCCTTGTGTCTTTGTGTATGAGCATTTTTCTCTCTGAAAGTTCTTAAGATCTTCTCCTTATTTCCAGAATACTGAAAAAATGTGCTATGGGGTATTTTTAAACATTTATTGTTTTATTTTTTTCTTATTCTTTTTCTTTCATTTTGTACTTTATAACTTTTATCCCATTGTTCTCCCTAATCTCTCTTTCTGGAATATATCTATCAATTAGATGGTTGATTTTCCAATTTTTCTATATTTTGTCTCCCATTTTCCTCCTCTGTTATTTTTACTTTATGAAATATTCTCCTCAACTTTCCTAATCATGGCATTAAGTTCTTTATTTCTGTTGTCAAGTTGTTCCTATCCAAGAGTTCTATTTTGTTCCATGAAAGTTCTCTATTGGACCATCCTGTCCTTTTTGTCTTTCTGGAGACTGTAATTTATTTTTTTAAATGTTTTATTATTTATTTTTTGAGTGAGAAAGATAGACAAAGCATGAGCAGGGGAGGGACAGAGAGAGAGGGAGATACAGAATAGGAAACAGGCTCCAGGCTCTGAGCTGTCAGCACAGAGCCCGATGCGGGGCTTGAACTCACGAACTGCGAGATCATGACCTGAGCCGAAGTCGGTTGCTTAACCAGTTGACTGAGCCACCCAGGCACCCCAATTTTTTTGTTTTACTGGAGTTTTTCTTTGACTTTTCCTTTTCTTTTGAGTTCCTTATTGCTATTAGTTTGTCTTGGTCCTTCACATTTATATTGGAGACTTTCGTAAAATGTCCAGTGAACCTTGAATGGCAACTCATATTTAAGGTAGAGGCCTTAAAAACCAGTTGGAAGCTATTCATTTATTGGTAGCACTTACTGAGAGTTGTTTTGTGGTGGCTTCAAATCCCAGTCCCCTGAGGAACCCATGACTGTTAGTACATTTGAGGATCCTCACTTGACCAGTGACCAGCTTCCTTTCTTTAACTTCTAACTGGCATGGGGTCAGAGTACATGGGGGCAAACGTGACCACCACTTGTCCCTCGGCACTGAGTCAGAGGAAGGAGCTTAGGTGGCAGGAGGGGGTATCACTGTTCAGTTCTGTTTTAAGAACCTCATCCCCCCTTCACATACCTCGTTGTGTGTCTTCTGAATCCCTAGTGTTGACTCATGGTTTCTGCCTAAGTTAGAGAGCAGCAGCTGGACTGTGTGGGGTTCAAGCGGTCAAACTTCTGTTTATAGATTTCAGTAAACTCTTCTGTTATCAGTCTCTCTTCTATATCCATCTTCATTCACAGTCTTTGGTCTCCCAATTCCTAAATCTATCTAATGTTCTATGGCATTAATTTTCCTGATGATTCATTAACTTTCCTAAGTTAGATATTTTATGGTTTTTATGACATCACTTTTTTTGTTCCGTCACTTATTTTGTTCTTTTTATGTTTATGTTCATTTTTCCTTTTCCTATCATTTTAGTTGTCTTTAGTTCTTTGGGGTAACAGAGTAAATCTGTATACTTTTTTTTTCATATTGAAACATAAATTATGGTTAGCATATTCTGTATAATAAAACAAACTAACCCTCCATTCTCTAGGTTTTAGTGATCCATACAAGTTGATTTTTCCCTTATGTAAATTGCTCAGATGTGTGTTCTTGATTGTTGTCTATCTTTCCTCCAGGTGATAATCCAGGGACCAGGCAACTCACATTTTATAACTCATCTATCCCCTGGGAGCTCTTTGTGTTTGAATCAAGCTCGCTAAGCCAAAAGAAGGCTTTGAGAATACATATCCGCTTCTTCAAAACCTTGGCCTGCAAGTCATAGGCATTATTTTTTTTCTCATTCCATTAATAAGAAACTGCCACATGGCCACATAGAACGGAGGGAGCAGGAGGTGTTGGCTACTGGGGAAACACAATATTTTGCTTGCCAGCTAATCATCTCTGCTAGAGTCTGGCTACCAAATGTCCATTAGTACCCTTTTTATTCTCTCTCTCTCTCTCTCTTTTTTGAGAGAGAAAGAAAGAGAGGGAATGAGAGAGAGAGAGAGAGGGAGAGAGAGAGAGAGAAAATCTTTTGCAGGCTCCATACTCAGCACAGAACCTGACCTGGGGCTTGATCCCACAATCCTGGGATCATGAGCTGAGCCAAAATCAAGAGTTGGATACTCAACCTACTGAGCCACCCAGGTGCCCCTCTACCCTCTTTTTTTCTATATATAGAGCCGTTTTACTTCCTCCTCAATAGAGATAGGCTAAATTCCCAATTTTATTACTTTGCCCATTTCAAAATCCAGTGTACCCAGAAAATGTCTATCACTAGTATCAGATCTAGATGTGGCTCTTGAAAGTTTAACAACTTACAGACTAAAAGACAAGTTTCTTTATTTCCTGACACCTTTCTATGCACACACATATACAATGTACGATGATGGAGAAAAGGCACCCCATCTAGAAAGAGAAGAACTGATAAATACAATAATTACTGGTTTGTAGCAGTGAAAGAATCCTGATGGCACGATTCTGCCTAAAGAGAAATTTCCTTATTTAGGAACTTGATTTAACTCTGGAAGAAACTTTTGTTCATTGCTCTCCAAAGACATTCACACT
>CM053574.1:102883379-102973346 GCA_028646485.1 Cryptoprocta ferox
GTCCTCTTTGGAGAAGTGTCTCTTCATGTCTTCTGCCCATTTCTTCACTGGATTGTTTGTTTTTCGGGTGTGGAGTTTGGTGAGTACTTTGTAGATTTTGGATACTAGCCCTTTATCCGATATGTCATTTGCAACTATCTTTTCCCACTCTGTCGGTTGCCTATTAGTTTTTTTGATTGTTTCCTTTGCAGTGCAGAAGCTTTTTATCTTGATGAGGTCCCAAGAGTTTATTTTGATTCTGGATTCCCTTGCGTTTGGGGATGTGTCGCGTAGGAAATTGCTGCGGTTGAGGTCATAGAGGTTGTTTCCTGAAGGACCTGAACGTGAGACAGGAAACCATCAAAACCCTACAGGAGAAAGCTGGAGTAGTATATACTTTGTACAAATTTCACTCTATCTGAAACCTTCAAGTATTCTATCCCAGAAGAGAGTGCTCTGGTTAATTTTATTTCCCAAGCATGAAGTACTCTGCTTGATAAATGATCTTGGTCAAATATGTTTTCTCCTTTGTCTCTTTAAACTCTTTTGCCACTTTTCCTTATTAATTCATTGAATCCAAGAGTTGGAAGGAATCTTATCTGGATGATCATACTATCCAGATTCTCAGGAAATGAAAACTTTGCTCTGACAACCTCTGCTTTACACAATAATAAAAATAATATCCGCCCTTAATCTAGTCTATAAAAAGGTTATCATTAATAATTAAAAACATATCTAAGTATTAACTGTAACGTGCCCTCCCCAATTCTCACCTATGTATTCTATTTGGGCTTTGTATTCTGAAGCTATTTGTGAAGTTTCTCTGTGATCGTTTGGTATAATCATCTAATTTTACTGCTCATTCCTGAACATTCACATACTGTTGGTTCTATTGACACTCAATTCTCATAAAATATGTAAGCCAAGGTGGTATGGCAGCTGCAAAGTGATCTTTGAAGGGAAGTTATTGTTCATCAATATTATTAACATAGAATAAGCAGTCATCCACTTTAATCATGAGATTTATACTATGAATTTTTAGTCTCCTTATCCTTTGTCTTCTTAGTTACTAGAAACAGATGAGCAGTTATTACTTTTGCTGTTTGTCTATAAGATCAAAGGACTTCCAAGGACTCTTGTTGGTAGGAAGTAAAAAAGCCTAAATATTTTAGTAGGGTTTTAGTTTTCTGCACCTAAGTTATATCTGTGCAAATATAAGTATAGTACTAGCACATTGTAGGTCTTTTCCGCCAGCTTTGTTTTTCTAATTTATTTTTCACTTATTTGCAACCTCAAAAAATATTGAGGAAAGGACGATTAGGGGCAAAAAATCACTATTTTTAATTCTCTCTCTTTTTTTTTTAACTTCATAGTTTATTGTCAGTTTGGTTTCCATATAACACCCAGTGCTCTTCCCCACAAGTGTCCTCCACCATGACCATCACCCCCCTCCTCCCTCCCCCTTCCGCCCTCAGTTTGTTTTCTTATTCTCAAAGCAACTTTAAGTAGATATTCTTGTTTCCATTTTATAGATAAGAAAACTGATTTTCAGGGAGGGTACTAAATTTTCCCAAGTTTACACCTAATAAGTGCCCTTAAAAAAAATCCTTATACATAGAAAAAGAAACAGTGGTACAACTAGAAATCCTATAAAACAGCACACAAAAAAATCACTCAGGCCTCCTATTTTAATAGGCTTAGGGAAAGAGGCAAATCCAGATGAAGTACAGGAAAGAAACATTCAAGATTAAGAAGCTACAATTAATAATTATTCAGATAAAAATAAATCAATAATTATTTCCAGAAGATTCCAGAAAAGAAAAATAATGGGAAGAGGTAGAAGAGAGCCATATTGAATGTTGAACTTTCTGAAATGGCTTAGGGAAAATAGAAGATAATGATAGTAATACTCAATAGTAATATTGCATTTTATATATTAAGAACATACCTAATATCTGTATCTTGTTTTATAATTTACAGATTTGTTTCTCATATATTTCATTTATTGATGAAGATGATCATCCCAAAGAAACATGTGAATTTAATGGAGCAAAGTTGGTCAAATACCTCATGTGTGATTCTGGATATAGGAATGTGTGTCCAAAGTCATCTCCCCATGACTCACAGGGTAGACATTCTGGTGACTGATAGCAAGTGTAGGACTAGAAAATAATTCAAGGTAATATTTTAAAAAATTTAAGAGACTCTGATAGATTCTCTTTACATATTATAATAAAAATGTGTGTGTGTATCCTATCATAACAATAAAAATGACCTGCCCAACATAGGCAAGAGCATGAATCTGAAGTCAAGGAGGTTTGGCTTCTGATCTTAACTCACCTTTTAAATGATGGAAACTGTCATGTGAATTCTTTGGTCTTTATTTCTTTATCTGTAAAATAAGAGGTTTGGATCAAATCAGTGGTTCTTAGTTGGGTGTCCACTGCCCTCCTCAAGGTGTTTTAGGAATTGTGGGCATTTTCCTGTAGAAGACTCTCAAGTAGTCGCTCTGTGGCATGGTGACACGTTGGCTCTGTAAATGCCCCAAAGGGCTTTCACTGTGATTTATGCTACTCACATCCACTTGTTCAGGAGTTATTCATCTTTACTAATTCACCTACCGAAGGACGACACTGCTGAACAGGTTTTAGTCAGGAAAATGCTAGTTTTTTTCTAAGTTTAAGGAAAGCTAGACAGATTCCTTTAAGGAAATACTTTAAATTCTCAGGTGCTTGATTCAAAGGGAAGATATTCTGTAGCTACACTGTGAGACATTCCAGTGACTTGAAAGGAAGAATCTAACACAAATAGGACTAGACCACTAAAATCAGTGCTGCCTGAATAATCTTAGGAAAATAATCCAAGATACCTGGCCATAGTCAGGTTAAACTCAGGCTAAACCTGAGTGATCAGTTTTATGTTGTTATTTTGTTTTATCAGTTTCCATTTAAGATTACTAAACCAGGCCATTCAGCCTTGACATAACCTTCCTTAGGAGAAACTCAAAGTATTTTCAAGGGCTGTTGAGTTTTACTTGAGTTTTTCAAGCAAAACTATTTACCAAGAATTAAGCATTTTATTTATACTCTCAGTGGATAGTTTAGCTTCAATTGAAGATACTGGAAAATTATCAGGAAGTGAGGCATGCCTCATAACATGAGACATTTTTCTCTATTTTAGGATTATTGCTGAAGTCACAAAGCGTCATGGTCTTTTGAGTTTGGAATGTTTCTTGTGCTTTTATCCTTTCTGCAGTACATCAAACAGAAATGATACAGAAAGGCATTGCTCTGACCTGCTGGAATATCTGGGGAGAAATTTTGGTTGATGAAGATTTCTTCTTCAACTTTGGAAAAGCAAAAGTTAATTTGGGATAAGTCAAGATAAGCATCTAGTCTTGGTAGAAGTCTATATGACCCAAAATATCAACTTCTGGGAGTCTTACCCTTTGCTAATCTTAGCCAGCAGATTTCTGCAAGGTCAGTCTAACTCAGTGGAGAAGCAGCCATTATGTCTGTGAGACTTGAGAAAAGAAAGTTTCATAGATTGAAAGTGATTGAATAGATTGAAACATACAGTATCTAAAAGAAAAAGTGAAATTTAAAGAAGTCTGCAGCCTCCTAGGTTTTGCATGAGGATTTTGAGAGCAATGGATAATCACCGTGTAATTGATTTCATTCTTAGGTAACTTGAAATACTAGTATGAAAAACATATTTACCTTTATTTTTAGAAGTGAATATTTCTTGCAGTGATTTGAAGAGGTTTCTTATAGATTGGATGCAAATTATAACTGCAAAATGAGGTGAAAACAGTGATTTGCCAGCAACGTTCTTCCTCAGCTGCACCTGTGCTCAGTCATAACAGCATAAGGGATCCCAGAAAGTACCATCTATTCACCACCACAGTGGAAGTTAAATGGGCAGTCCTTGGGGAAAATTTATGAAGCAGAGAATGTAAGATTTAAAAATATCTCAGGGGTGCCGGAGTGGTTCACTTGGTTAAGCGTTGACTTTGGCTCAGGTCACCATTTTGCGGTGTGGTTTACAAGTTCCAGCCCTGGACTCTGTGCTGACAGCTCAGAGCCTGGAGCCTGCTTCAGATTCTGTGTCTCCCTCTCTCTCTGTCCCTCCCCCACTCACACTGTCTCTCTTTCTCAAAAATGAATAAACATTAAAAAATGAAAAAATAAAATATCTCAAACTTCTTTTGATATATTGGAAGGATCTCTTTATTAAAAAATTTTTTTTAATGTTTATTTCTGAGAGAGAGAGAGAAACAGAGTGTGAGCGTGGTAGGAGCAGAGAGAGAGAGGGAGACACAGAAACTGAAGCAGGCTCCAGGCTCTGAGCTTCCAGAACAGAGCCTGATGTGGGGGTCGAACCCATGAACTGTGAGATCATGACCTGAGCTGAAGTTGGACGCTTAACCAACTGAGCCACCCAGGCACACCTGGAAGTACCATTTTAAAAAACAACATTCTCCCCATTATCAAGGCTCCCTTTCCTCTGGGATTAAAAAATACCCAGAGGTGTCCTTACACCTGCCCTCCTAATTTTCTATTTTTTTTAAAACTTTTTTTTATGTTTTATTTATTTTTGAGAGAGAGAGACAGCGTGAGCAGAGGAGGGGCAGAGAGAGAGAGGGAGACACAGAATCTGAAGACAAACTCCAGGCTCTGAGCTGTCAGCACAGACCCCGACGTGGGGCTTGAACCCATAAACCATGAGATCATGACCTGAGCCAAAGTCGGACGCTCAACCAACTGAGCCACCCAAGTGCCCCATAATTTTCTATTTTTAATTTAGTGTAAATGAGTGTGAAATTCTACTGTATAGTGTATTTGTATTTGTAACTATCTAAACCTTTGTATTCCCATTAGAATATAAACACCACTAAAGTAGGTGGTATTTTTTAGATTTTGTTTTGCTGATGTATTCCCCAGAGATACACACATAATTGGTGCTCAAAAGCATTTGCTGAGTGGATTTGAATTCAGGATCAAATTATTCAGAGGTAGAATGCCTGACTTTCGTCTGTAATTTGGTTTGACCATTTTAGGATTTGGGGTGAAGCTCAAAAAAATTGAGGTGGGCCATCTTAGATGACTTTGCAACTGGATAAAGTGAAATCAACTCCATAAATTGTAAGTTATAGGTGGAATGGTTCTGCTACACAGCCTTATTAGTTTATTGAGATGGGAAAGAAAAGCTGTGGGCGCCACCTGGTGGTAAATGTGCCACTAGTCTCAGGGCCTCTCTATCACGTGGCAGAGGGGCCTATGATACAGAGGCCACTGGAGGGCAGAATAGTGAGATATACACACACTCGAGCTGTTTTAGTGTTACACCTCATTCCTGAAACCTGGAGGTACCCGAGGTGAGGAATTGCCTGCAGCTGTTCATTCGAGGCCCCTCCTTTGCACTTTTCTTCATGTTCTCCACTCCTATTTCCATTCTTTTCCCTGTTCTTTCAAGGATCTTGCCTTCTGTCTGCATGTCTCTTCTTCCTTTCTTCTGCTGTGAGGCCCTCAGGGCTGGGAGACAAGAATATGATCTCATTGCCAGCTATATATTGAATATTCTATATCTTTCTGCCTCAGATATTTCTATATCTTAACATAGGCCTCAAACCTTTCAGCACTATCTATCGCATATGGTGAAATTCATGGTAACTTCTATTCCTTGAACACGGACTTTACAAGAAATACTATGAGCTTCATCCTAGAAACACGCCTGTAAGATCAGCATTTTTATTAAGAGTTGAGGAAATTCGGACAGAGAGAAGTTGCTGGTTATAATCTAAACAGTTTAGGTGTGACATGAGTATTCAGAGTTATTTCTAGTCTAGCAGGTTTGCTCAGTCCTTGAACTAAATAGAAGAAACATTATTGAGAACACCTTTTTTTAATGTGTAAGAGAATTGGTTTGATTTCTTATGAAGAGTTCGTTCTGCAGATCAAAGAAATGGAATTAATTGATTTTTTATTTTTGATCTAACATACTTAAAATGGGCCAGATAAGTTTAGAATATATATAAAAAGCAGAAATTCTTCCTGTTCAGAAACTTGTAGGAGCGATTGACTTCCGTCTCTGTCAGCTCTGTATTTCTATCCCTTTTCCTATGCTCATGTCCTGTGCTAGCTCATGTGTTTAGAAAATCACTTACTTGGTGAGACAGGACTTCCGTGTCAGCCCCACACTGCTCTGCAGTCACAGTCTACATTCCATCCTGTTCATTCATTCCATTACTCGAGCCCACACCAAACTAGTGGAAGTAGTTGAAACCAGAGATTACAAACTGGAGGCCGAGGGGGAGTGCATCTGGCTCTCAGATGTGTTTTATTTGACCCACATATCACTTTATTTAAAAAAATTTGAGCCAGCATTTAAATATTAGGAGAGTTCTCATAAAAATCCCGATTTCTAGATTATTAAAAAAAAATAAGCACACAGGTAACATTTTGCTGGAAATGAGTATCTAATGATCTGTTTATTCAGACACATCCTTCCCAATCAGCCGTTGTCTCCATCACTCCATATTATATTCCTGACTCTGAGACCAGAGTGTTCACTCACAGTTATTGAAGAGTGAGTATGTTGACATTACAATGTTTTAGAATCCTCATGGGAGGTCCACTCCATTCCATTCCACCTGTTACTCTATAGAAACCAAAGTCCACAGACTCTGTTATAACAATCTCAACCTCTGGAACGTGGTTGATTGGTGTAGTCTTAACCCAGGAAGCCCTTCGCAAATGCCACCTTACCATACTCAGTAATTTGGTGACTTTCACTAAGAGAAAAGGTAAATCTCAGGAATAAGATTTGAAGCCATTCTATTCCAATGATGTAAGATCAGACCTCTAAAGGAGCAGCGTTTGCCTTAGAGATGTGAATTCTGCCTATTTCCCACAATCTCTGGATCTCAGGAACCTTAGGGGTGGCTCAGGATGGTGTTTGAGTTTCTTCACACTTATGGTTAAGAACCTTGCTCAAGGTCACACAATTAATAAAAGGCAGGACCAGTATTCAAATTCAGGTCAACGACACTTTAAATCACTGGTCCTGGAGTTCCAGAAGTATGTGTCAAATGCACAAATGAATCTGTAAGATAATATGTAACATTATCCATACCATACAATTATAAAGATGAAGCTAGGATCTCAGAAATTAGAAGATTGCCTTGATTTCTCTTCTTATCACCCTGACTAATTGATTTTGTTTTCATGATGTATCTCAGATCTGTCCATTTCTCCACCTGCACGGTCACCACCTGAGTCCAAGCAGTTACCATCTCTCAGTGGCCTGGTACAGTGGTATCCGAACGTCTCAGTGCTTCTGCTTTTGCGCCCTCTACCGTCTATTCTTCACATTGCAGCTACAGTGCACTTCACACTACTAGCCTACCATAAAAGAAGTCTTGTCATTCCTCTGCTTAAAACTCGTCTGTGAATTCTTAGGGCTCCCAGAAAAAATTTCATGATCCTTAATGTGGCCAGCAAGACCCTGCCTTCCCTGCCTCTGCCTGGTCTCCATCCTCACCTAGCATGGTGCTAAACTTCCCTTTTGGCAGCTCCTTCTGTTTCAGGGCCTTCCTAGACTTTTCCTGGGGTATTCTTTTTTTTCGTCTTCGTCTTCTTCCTCGTCGTCGTCGTCGTTGTCGTCTCTTCCTCCTCCTCCTCCTCCTCAAGTTTTTATTTAAATTCCAGTTAGCATACAGTGCAATATGAGTTTCAGATGTAGAATTTAGTGATTCAACACTTACATATAACACCCGGTGCTCATCATTGCCTTGAATATTCTTATCTCTCTTTTTTTGCTTACTTGGCCCAAATTGATCCTTTCCAAAATTCCTTAGATTCTTCATCACTCTACTTTAGGTGTTTGGTACATGTGTACACATCCACACACACGTTTTCTCACCATTCTTTGCGATTCCTTCATATTACTTCTTATTATTTGTAGCTGTGAAATTAATTAATTGTATTACTATTTGATTGCTAAACACCTGGACAGGGACATGTCTCTCGCTAACTATCAGTGCCCCAGCACTGAGCACAGATGACATTCTTAACAAATATTCAATCAATTGAATTATACAATGTACGTGCGGGGACATGGGCTTTCCCAAAGCCTGACGAGGAAGAGGCAGAGAGGTAGTTTAGGGACCCTGGTGCAGACTCTAATTCTCCTTCCTCCAGGTAAGGATGTAGCCTTGCTGATTCTGAGTTACAACATTTCCTTTAATGGACGTACTTGATGATTAGCAGAAAGTCTCCCAGAATGATGTAAGCTCTGACTGGAAAAGGCTGTGGTTCAGCAAAGTTGGGCAAATTCTTGGATCATGCAAGTGTCATTGCATATGGAGGGAAGTGGAAACATTTGAGGAAATGTTTCCTAAATTAGTGTGTGATTAGTTGTAGGATTGAGAGTGCTAATCAAAGCTGTCTCTCTTGTTTATGGGTTCTCTGAGGTCATTTTCATGCTTCCTTGGCATAGATAATATTATCCTTACTTTATAGTACAGGTACAATACAGGTGTCTCCAGCAGCCTTACTTTCCATTGGAAAACTAGTAGCTGAGAAGACCCCACTGAGCTGGCGTCTTTCTGCTCTGTGTGCTCAACTCACTTCTGAGAAGTTTGTGTGCCCTTGGCTAATTAAGATGGGAACTTAATTCAACCTGCAGGGCATGTGAGAGGTAAGCTAGGTAGAAGACTGGGATTGTCTTCTCCAGCTATTCTATGACCTATGGAAACACTGAAGTACAAACAAATAAAAAATAGTTGTTTGAGATAGAATAAAAGTTTAAAATAAACTACAATTATTAGGTTGTACACTTCTTAGAGTAATAGTACCCCACTCTTAGAAAGTATTTTCTAGGGGCACCTGGGTGGCTCAGTGGTTAAACATCTGACTTCAGCTCAGGTCACAATCTCACAGGTTGTGAGTACAGAGCCTGCTTGGGATTTACTCTCCCTCTCTCTCTGCCCCTGTTCTGCTCACTCTTTCTCAAGATAAATAAACCTTAAAAAAGAAAGTATTTGCTAAAATACACATCTCATGAAATTGTTTTTTGTTATCCTGGTACATAGAGCTGTGCGGTATTAGGTGGCTTTGAACATTGATGTTTCCCTTGTGTTATTGGCACATTGTAATTTAACCTGTCGCCATGACACAAATTATTACCTGTTGATCTTGGTTATGTGCATACAATGAAGTGAACAGAAATTTGAGGCTTAATCTCTTCAGAAATCTTATGGACGCCATGAGGTTCCTTGTACGTTTCTTAACTTGTTTGAAAGCTTTTAAGAGTGAATGTGTAGTCTTCGTTAAAAGAATAACACACAAAGTTAAGAATATTTGAAGATGCCACTGTTAACTTCTAGGAAACATAGATTTGCAACAGTTGAATGAAAAGGTTCATAAATAGTTACCTGTGACCACATATGATAAATCTAACTTCTGAGACTAGAATAAAATAAAACATTTCTTCATAGGTGTTTGAGTGAAACAAAAGCTTTTTGGTCACATCATTTGTGTACGTACATGAAATTTCTGAAATGATCATCTTCCTATTAGAAACTGGAGTCTGTGGATCATTGAAAAAAGTTGGCTTGGGAATGTATATATGTATTGTGTGTGTGTGTGTGTGTATGTATATATATGTGTGTGTGTGTGTGTGTGTGTGTGTGTGTGTATATTCCCAAATCCATTTTACATACTGAGTAAACACACAGGCACACACACAGTGACTTGACTGACATCCTGTCAAGAGAGCTTGCATGTATGGTGACACAGTCTGCATCCAAATCTTCAATGGGCCTTGCCAGCATTGCCGATCTTGTTCATTGAGCCCTGTGCGTGTGGCCCACAGATACAAGTAGCACCAGGACAGCCTGCACTTAGTTATCTGGAGACATTCTCATATGTCGTATAAAAGTCATGAATATTCAGGGTGCAAATTTTCTCATGATCATTCTTAAGGGAACATACTGTGGATGAAAACCAAAACTAAGTGAAGCAGAAATGATAGACATTTTTTTTTTTAAAAAGGGTTCATTCAAACAGTGAGAAAATTGGCTCAATCCTTATGTTTTCTCCCAATGAAATCTCTTAGTGAGCGGGATTGCTAGGTTTTAAATGGTGTTCATGGAAAGCTATAATCATTTTTTATTGTAAAAAAGATATTAGGATGAAATGGAAAGTTGGAAAATAATGATGTGAGAAGAAAAATGTAAGGAAAGCAGATGAATAAAACAATACTTGTTCTGAAGATGGTTATTTATCTACTGATCAAAGGGCTTTTAAAAAAAATATTGAATAACACTTCACTCATGGGTCCACCCAGATTCCTCCTCAATCAGTCACAAAAAAGAAGCGAGCTTTTATATAGTACTTTCTATGGTATATAGTACTTTCTATGGTATACAGTACCTTTCTATAGTACTTTATATAGTACTTCCATCTTGATCATGGAAAAAAATAAAAACCTCTAAAATCCACAGGTCTACCTTTTGAATTTTAACCCTATTCTGTGGAACCTGTAGAATGCCCGGGCTTTGGCCACTTGGGAATTAGAATTATGTTCTGATCATCTGAGAACCCAGTTGCTCGGAGTATGCTGTGGGAGGTAGAAAAGACATAGGACATGTGGCCCTTGTTCTCAAGAAGATCACAATGTAATTTGAGAGAAATTGTCTCATTCTTGCATACACATGCTCTTGAGCTATTCTCAAAGCAGGGACTAATTATTTATCTAGGGTTTACTAGGGATGAAAAAACTTCTTATACATTTCTGTATTCTGAAAATCCAACAAATCAGGAATTACAGAATGTCAGAAGTGGGAGGAACGTTAAGAATCATTCAAGTCTAGGGGCACCTGGGTGGCTCAGCTGGTTAAGCATCCGGCTTCTTCTCAGGTCGTGAGCTCATGGTTAGTGAGTTCGAGCCCCGCATTGGGCTCTGTGCTGACAGCTCAGAGCCTGGAGCCTGCTTTGGATTCTATGTTTCCCTCTCTCTCTCTACCCTTCCCCTGCTCGCACTCTGTCTCTATCTCAAAAAATAAGTAACATTAAAAAAATAATAAAAAAGAATCATTCAAGTCTATCCCCTTGAAGTGCCAATTGGGGCAATTGTTTCCTTGAAACATTATGAAGGAAAATTTTAGAGAATTTTTTAAAATAGAAATTAGTAAGTTATCTGGGATATTAATTGATTTTACTTAAGCAAGTTTGAAGTGACCAAAATGTCTAAGCCAATCTGAATGTCAAGGACAAGCTGAGGTTTTTATGTCTTTGACCTTATTTTTCTGAGCACAGGAGAGGAAACTAGAGAATTAACCTTAGAGTAACTTGAGTAGGGATTATATATGTACATTTTTCTGAAGATTTTAGTCCATAAAATTTGACTGAAGAACTGCCATAATTGACACCTTAAATTAGGAAGTTATAAAAGAACTTGTATTCCGTTTTATATATGAATTCAGAAATATCTCCTTTTCCTGGAGTGCAAACTTTTAACAACCCAGAGGTGTGATGTGCACATCAGTATTTCAATGTACTATTATTATTGTGCTGATAAGGACAAGGAGTCTCACAGATGTTAAATAATTCTCAAAGTTACAGAACTTCTGAGTGACAAACTACCATTTGAAACTAAATCTATCTGATCACCAGAGCAAGGACTCAGGGTACTGACTATAGCCAGCTTGTCCCTAAGCAGCTAAGGGGCAACATCTGAAAATGGCCTTGGACACCCAAGTTTACAGGAAAAAAAGCAGAGGACTTCTCCCCCTACTTCTGTGTGGCTGGTAACCCCATTAGTTGCCCACTTCAGGGTCCCTGGCTACCCTGAATCCTAGCTGGGGGATATGAGGAGAAAAAAATGATCAACTCACCACAGGTTTGGTGGTGCTTTGAACTCTGGTGTTCCATCTCAATCCACCTGCTATTCTTTTTAGAGCCCCCAACACCTGCTCCCATTGTGACATTGTAGCTGCATTCAGCGAGAGAGAAAAGATGGAGTGTGCTTACTCCACCTTGCCCAGAAGTAGACCTTCTTATACAAATTAAAAATCAATGTTATTTAAGAATGGGAAAATTCTTGGGGAAATGGGGAATGGGAAAAGAATGGGGAAAGACTTGGGAAATAGTATGGTCCAACCACCTGCCTTTACATCGCAGAATCAGAAGACTCAGACCAGGAGCTTCTTTCTTCTGAGCGATCTATAGGGAAGGACTTTCCTAGCTCCTTCCAGTGTTGGATCACTCTGTTGGTCAGAAAATTTCATAGATAAGGATAGTATCTTATTTATTAAGGAAATTCTTATTTAACTACTCACTTAATAAAATTCACCACACGTTGAGTGCCTATGATAGTTGGAAAGCTGGTATTTTGAGAAATGAACATTCTGGTTGTTAATCTCCCTCTGCTCTTCCCCGGTAGGTAGCATCACTATTCCTCAGCATTAAGTTCGACAAGCTAATATGGCTTCTCTTTGGAGGATTTGCTCTGGTAACGTAGGCCCTCAAGAGAAGTTTCCTTACCTGTCCTCAGCACTGAGCAGAACATAGGTCCAGTAAGTACTCCTAAATGGATGAATTCTCATGAGACTGGAGCCTTTAGAAGTCAGGTGCTAAATTTGAAGAAACTTAGAGAATATTTACATTTTTAAAGAAAGTATAAGGCAGTCAGAGAAAGACAAATATCACATGATTTCACTCATGTGGAATGTAAGAAACAACACAGATAAACATAGGGGAAGGGAACAAAGAACAAGATAAAAACAGAGAGGGAGACAAACCATAAGAGACTCTTAAATACAGAGAACAAACTAAAGGTTGCTGTAGGGAAGGTAGGTGGGGGATGGGCATTAAGGAGGGTACCTGTTGGGATGAACACTGGGTATTGTATTTAAATGATGAATCACTGGGTTCTACTCCTGAACCAATACTACACTGTAAATTAAGTTGAATTTAAACAAATAAATTTAAAAAATGAGTAGAGGCATTTCCACTGTCCTTCCAGATGCAAATTGCAGTCTAAAAACCTAGCCTATTCATCAGAATTTCCCTCTACTTTTCTGAAGGTATAGATATTTTGTGTTTCCATGTTTCATTGCAAATGTGTCCCTTTGGCACTGCATTTCTCTACTATTAGGAAAAGTCTGTAGATAGACTGAACTCTTAATTTTCAGCAGTACCTACAGCTTTGAATAGTGTCACCTTCTTTGTTTCTCACAGCCTAGTTCAATAATGCATAGCAATTCCAGGGATAATAACGTCAGCCCAGGTTGACCTGTCAACATGGAGAGAAAAACAGGGACACAAAAATGATGTGGTTTGGTGTGATGATGGTGTGGAAAATAACTTTAGATTCCACTGATACGCTGTTTACAACCTAATCTAGTCTTATCCTCTTTCCTCTTCCTGTTCTTTCCCACATCTTTCATCTTTTTGCCTAAGGGGGAGAAGTACCTACCATCTACCTATATGGGTGGGAATGCTTCTGCATATAAAGTCTCTGATGTTTTCAGTGATCAAGGCAAAAGCATGCATTCTGTTCTTTAGTTATACAGTCTAAATGTAAGCATAAAGAAAACAAATACAGTGCAGACCATGGTGAGGTAGCCCTTGCTGAACTGCTGTTTGTGAGCTTTTTCCAGAACAATGTGTAAAATCTGGAAATTGCCTGTCAGTAATTTCTTCTACTTGGACATTGCATGGAAACCTTAATATTTAAACTGTACTTCACTTCTGTTCAATCTGAAGACTTGGGCCTATGGAAAATAGGTGAAAACAAAATTGTAGTTTAGATTGCTAGGGATAAGGACCCACCTTCTCTTCAAAGAATGACAAGAGAAGTCTGCCATTGATTGGGTCAAAATTCATTTTTTAAGCTCTGAAGCCAAATTTTATATTTGTACATGGTAAAGTCTTTTTCTTTCTGATCAATTAAAAAAACCTATTTGAATTGCCAACTAAGTAACAGTGATTCATTTACTATCAATGTGAAAGCTAAATTGGGGTAATATAAAAACTCCTGCAAAGTAATATCTATGCAGTAGACTTGTGGAAGCACTGTGTAAGTATAGCACTCAGACAATAAATGATTCTCAAATCTGTTCTGAAGTATTTGGCCTTAGGTAAAGGGGTCTGATAATTGGTCCAGTGAGTACTATGGCTTTTATGAACAAGCACTAATACTTTGCTTATAAATGCTCAGTTTGGCAATTGGGCATGAGTGCATAAAAATTTGCACAAAGTGAAGGCTCTTAACAAAGTAGTATTTGACAGCTCACATGTCTTAGAAATGATGCAATATTTAGTTCTGAGTGCATGGGAAGGTGAATGTTACGGGTTGAATATTTGTGTCCCCTCAAAATTAATTGGTAGCAGCCCTAACCCCCAATGTGATGGTGTTTGGATGGAGGTCTTCAGGAGATAATTTGGTTTAAATGTGGTCATGAGGGATGGGAGTATAAAAAAAGGAAGAGAGACCATATTTTTCTCTTTCTGCTGTGTGAGGATACAGCAAGGAAGAGAGTCCTTTTCAGGAACTGAATCAGTTGCCACCTTGAATCTTAATAATTCTGAGGAAAAATAATTGATAGACGTTGAATTACAGATCATTACTGTCTAGTGTTAAGCTTTTGACTTTCAAATAAAATCTCAGATAAACTAAAACCTCAAAGCAATGTAGAATAAATTAATTTTCCAGCTTAGTTTTTTTTCCAAGTGTTTTGTGTAATATATATTTTTTAGCATTGGTAATTTTCCAATCCCTTTGATACAGACTGTTAGAAATTGTTATTTCAACTGAAAGTAAAAGGGGAAGCATGACATTGAAGAAATAACACAAAGATCTTTTTTTATTCTAAACTATAGTATTTTACGTGTGTATAATTCACACAAAGAATAGATAGAAAAATATGTGGAATTGGAAACTCAGAAATATATTTTATTTATTTATTTATTTTTAAGTAGGCTTTATGCCTCGTGTGAAGTGAACATCTCAAGACCCTGAGATCAAGACTGGCTGAGATCAAGAGTCAGATGCTTAACTGACTGAGCCACCCAGGCGCCCCAGAAATGTCTTCTAAATCAACTTACTATAGAGACCTTACATTGCATTCATATCTGAAAAATTCAAGATTTGCCAAAATAAGAACTTAAAACATTTCTCAATGTTGAGTATGTCCTTCACCCTTTCTTCCCTAACTATTCTTACTCCTTAGACAAAAATCTCATCAACTTCCATGGCTTTAGATAATATCCATAAGTTTCTGACTTCCAGATTTTTATATCCAGATGTCATTTCTCCCCAGAGCTCACACTCGTATATTCAACTTGCTGTTTCACACTTACATTAGGAACTTCAATTCTAATTTGCCCACAACTAACTCCTAATATTTCTTCTCCAGCCTGCTTCTCCTCTATCTTCTTGAACCCAGCACATGATTTTTTCATTGCTCAGTCCAAAACTGTTGACCTGTTCTTTCTTGACTGCCCTTTCTTCCCAATATATTTTCAAAATATATTGACTCTACTTTCAAAATATATCTTAAATCCAACCTGTTTCAGTTATTCATCTTTGTGCAACACTATCCCAGATCCATTGAGATAGTTTATATTCTTAAAAGTTTTAATTTTTCCTTTTAATTTAGGTCTCTGGGCCTTCTGAAATTTGTGTACGTAGTGTGAGGTTGGATTGTTTTTTTCCCTCTCTCTCAGCAAAGTTTTCTGTTGCTTTCAATTTTTTTTTCCTATGCTGATATTGTGAACATTGAAACTCTAGTCCAGAACCAGCATTGGCTTCTCTCAGTTTCTGGTTGTGAGGCTGTGTCTTTGTCAGTCTACCCCTGAAGTTCAGAGCTTCTAGTAAAGTTCCAGGCTGACAAATGATCAGCCTCTCCTCATGAAGGAGAGTCTTACAGAATTTTAGTTTTAAGTAGTTAGCATGAGTCTTGTCCCCAGTCTTATATAGAGATTTTTTAGCCCATCATCTCCCAGAAACTCAGTCTTCTTTACTATCACCTACTTTCTGTCCAGGAAGTAGTCCTGGAGCTTGGATTTAAGGTCCACTGTTTTAGTTTTATATTTAGTCCACTGATTCTGGGCCTAATTTTGTCTAATTCTTTTTATCTGTTAATATTTTATCTGTCTTTGTCATTTGTTCAAGCAAGAGAGTTGGGTTAAGGCAGGGACACAGCTATGTGGATTGGAAGTCAAGGATTGACTTTGTTGATAATCTTTGACTGTGGTGCTTTAATCCAAACAAGTATTTCCAAAGGTGGCATTTCTAGTCCTCAAGGTAAACTGAAAGAGAAGGTATTTTGAGCCAAGAGTAGCTTTACACATCCTTTGTATCACATCATATCTGCCAGTACCATCCAGACAACTTGGGAGCAGTTATCTGATTTGATAGAGGGAAGCAGAGGATATTCTCTTCTACAACTACGTGTCTGAAAATATTATTAATGATATAAAACAACCTCAGGATGAGTGACTTCAGATTGAGTATTAGCACATGATTGCTTTAGCACAGTAGCAGAATTTTGTACACCCCCCACATTTTTTCTAAAATATCAATTAAAATGTATAGAACAGTAATTGTATGTCATAACTTAGTGTGATAGATGTTTTCATACAAGACATATTTTTATCCTCATTTTATAAATGGAATCTGTATTACTTGTACAGTTGGAGTAGTCTGGATGTGAGCTCCAGAGTCCAATCTGTTTCATGTTGCTCTACTTTTATAGATGAGATGAGAAGCAGTGGGCCCCAAGACAAAAGATGACTAATGAGACTGATATTAATATCTTTTCCATTTCATTTAGTTCTCCTTATAAATCTTGGCTGCCACCATTCCAACATTCCTCATTCATACAATCAGTCATTCATTCATTTAATATTCTGTGTCTGCAGTATGCTAGACATGGTTCTACAAAGTCAAATAAGACATGGTCATTTACTGGAACTTACTAGAAACACTTGTTCTTCCCATATAGCATCCCTAATAACTCTGAAGTATTTTATATCTAGCAATATAATGTGTATATATTTTCATCCTTGAATTATTTACAAAATATATCCACCATTTTTTATATAATTGGGTCATGACTTAATGAACAGATAAAAACCTCTTTCAGACATTTACTTTTCTTTTTTTAAGAGTTTGTTTATTTTGAGAGAGAGAGAAAAAAGAAGAGCTGGGGAAGGGCAGAGGGAAAGAGGGGAAGAGAGAGAGAATCCCAAGCAGGCTCTGCTCTGTTAGTGCAGATCCTGATGCGGGGCTCAATCCCACAAATGGTGAGATCATGACCTGAGCTGAAATCAAGTGCCAGATGCTTAACGTACTGAGCCACCCAGGTGCCCCCAGACATATACTTTTCAATGGAACTATTTCTCTAAGAAAACAACTTTTTATGTAACATTGAAGGTCTACATTAAGAATATTTTTATGATCTGGTCAGAGTAAAATTCTGTACTTGCAAATAAGGCATTATAATAAATATTAAAGATTCTCTACAGCAATATACATTGCAGAATACTAAATACTAAAATAAATAGCATGGCTCCTGTGCACACAAATTCATGAATTTTCCCCCTCCTACTTGTGAGTGCCTTAAGCACAGATTATGTCTCACCTGTCATTTTTTTTCCACTGGCAACTTGGCACCTGGTGGATGCTCAAAACATATTTGTAGAATGCATTATTTATTGAATGGATGGATATTCATTGTTATTGGTTGAGTGGATGTACTGTAAGGAATAATGGATGCATGAAAATGATGACTATTTATAAGCAACACTCTGTAAGATATTTGATACTTCACCATGTGTCTTTAGGGAAAAAAAGCCTGATAGTTTTGGGGGGGACATTTAAAAAAAGCCTGATAGTGTTTTGGGGAGTGTGTATTTAGTATTTGGCTTTTATTCCCAACTTCCTCTTCTGTATCTCACTGCCAGACAATTTCTGTTATTACATATTTGACAGGATCATCCAAACTCTATATTTTTTTCTGTATTTATCTATGTAACCTATTGCTTAGATACATAGATTATCAATAAGAGCTTGAAATTATTTTCTGATACATAGAATTTCATTACAGTGGTACTCACTATAATGAGCTATTCTGTGATACCATAAGTTGTTTTTAATTGTTGGATGAATGTAAGTAATAAAGAGATGCCATAGCTTTTTGCTTTATGATTTTTTAAATTATATTTGTATATATCATGTAAACCTCACAATAACCCCAAAAGAAGCTACTCTTTTTGTTTTAATTTGCACATGGGAAAATGAAACTCTGAGAAGTAAAGTGATTTGTTTATTTCACAGTCATGCCAGACATTCTTCTGGGTAGGAAGAGACAATCATTGCCATAAGAGAACTTACAGACTTGGGGAGTGGGAGGACAAATAAAGAGATAATTACACTAAATACACTGCAGTAAATAGAATTATGCTTAATGCATGTACAGGGTGCTGTGAATACATGTGGGATGTGTATTTCTATCAATTTGCGCAGAAGTCTGTGGAAGTTCAACCAAGTGTATGGTTCCAAGTGCAAAGCTCATTCTACCATAGCCAACTTTTCCTTTATCTTTTTTTAATGTTTATTTATTCTGAGGAAGAGAGAGAATCCCAAGGAGGCTCCAACGCTGAGCTCAATCTCTTGATCGGGAGATCATGATCTGAGCCAAATTCAAGAGTGGGATGCTTAACCGACTGAGCCACCCAGGTGCTGCTCTCTCCCTTATCTTTGATTCAGTCTTAGACCTAGTGGAAGTTGGTTAACAAAAGTAAATATGACATGTGAAAAATTAACCTTCAAATGAAGAAAACAACTGGGTCTTGACAATGTTGCATTTTGGTGTTTTAGAGACTTCTAGTGAAGGTTACTAAATGAAATGGGGGAGTGGGCAATGAGGGACAAGAAAGCAGGACTCCTTAGCAGCAATACTAGTAAACAATTGACTTCAGACTCTAGGCCTGTCTGTCTCAGTCACCTGCTCAGGGAAACCTATCCAGTCTTCCAATACACACACACACACACACACACACACACACACACACACACACACAAGATTTTGTGACTAAGGAAGGGTGAGGTGCATACTCAATAGTACCTTAAAACTGCATAGATTATTATGAAGATTTTTTTTTCTACTTTTTAATTCACAGCAACTCCTGGTTGAACTAGAAAGGACTTTGCTTTCCAGTATCTCTTGACTGGGAATAGAACATTCGCGATAATGAAATTCTAGACAACAGAAAATGGATGTACTGTAGAGTTCCTTGGTAATGAGATTTGAAAATAGAATTTTAACTGGAGACTAATATTAGAATATTCCTATATAATATCTGACCTTTATGGCTTCGAGCACCAGAGCTTCCTTCCCTTGCATATTTGCATTCCTAATATCCTGAAGTCATTTCCTGTGTGTCAGTTTTATCACTGCCCCACTGTTTAACTGTGCTGCCTAAACCCTCCCTCAAGTGTGTGTTCTTTCATCATGAACTTGGGACTGCAGAACTGAAGTCAATTTCAGGGTAATTTAAATTCCAGTGATCAAATTTTCTGGTTTCCTGGCCACTAGCCTTTTTTTTCTTGTTTCTTCTGTTCCCATTATTCTTTTAGGAACTAAAAGTTTCTTGATATATAAATATTCCCAGCCCACTCTTTTTATCTTGTACCTCATTCCCCAACGGGGATGCTGCAGTGGTTCTTGTTGCCTCTTCCATTATCTCTCCGTAAGTCATGGCTGAAGTTTTTTGTCCTGTCTTAAGAATATGGATTTTCAGCAAAATTGACATATATTGTGATTTTCACTTCAATTAAATATTTACTATTTTATTTGTGAGTCTATGGATTGTTTCTTCATAATTGTTATCTGATGTCATCTTTCATCATCAAAGTTATAATTTCTTAATTGATTTGTTAAAATCTATATAGCACATAAAAATATTTGGTTTTCAGGGGACCTGGCTGAAAGCCAGAGATAGTTTTTGGTATAAAATAACTTTATTGAGACATAAGTGAATGTATACACACAAATACACACATTTTAAGAATAGAGTCAATGAGTTTTGATAAGTACATGAAGTCATGCAATTACCACCAAAGTCAAGATTGAGAACACATTCATCATCCCTAAAAGTAATCTCTTTATCCTTTTCAAAGTTCACATCCTATGCACAAATCGTGGAACCTCTGAACTACTTTTTTTTCACTATTTTTTTTTTTGTTTTCTGTAATGTCATGTAATTAGAATCATACAGCATTGCCTCCCTTCTAACATGGTTTCCAAGGTTTCATTTCTCTAGCATCTCTATTTTGCAGATAAATAACTCGGAGAACAGTAATATAAATACTACAGGATATTTTGCTGAAGATAGATACAGTTTTACAGAAGTCAATAGACAGTTATGTAAGGATCTATATATAGAAATGTATGTTATATATATATATATATATATATATTCCAGGTTGAATAATATATATATGTATATATATATATATATATATATATATATATTATATATATATTAACCTGGAAATGGTGGCAATATTGACCCACACATGTATGTGGTTTATTCTTGGAACAATCTTGCCAACTAATTTCAGCAAAAGTTAGTGGTGCAAAGCACTGTTCTAGTCTCATATAGGATTAAAAGTAACAAAACACAATATTTGTTCTTATAAAAATTATGGTATAAACACAATTATATAAGACAAATAGGGTAGGTATAATAAGGTTGTGCAAAGAAAGTGTATTGAGTACTTAAAAGAGGTAGGAGGAATTTGTTTGAGATATTAGAACAGGCTTCATTAAAATGATAGTCTTTGGATAGATGCCCTTGGTGGGTGAATAGAAGTTTGATGAGTAAAGACAGTGAAAACTGACATGCCAGGCAGAGAAAACTACATGAGAAAAGCCAAAGGTAGGAATTAAAAGAGCGGAGAACACTAGGGGGAAAAGCTTGGCTCAATAAATATTTGTTGAGTGAATGAAAATTTAATATCCTAATCATAGGGTAAGTGCTAATAATGTAAAATTTAAATGGGTTTGTAATTAATAATCATTTTGGGGGAGTGTATTGAAATGTAATTGTAAAAAACCAAAGCCTGCACGTGCAGCTCCTTGCCTGACTCCAAAGGGCCTCCTCGACCCATGCCTCCTTCCTGTCCTGATAGCTGCTTTTTCATCCTTCAAGGTTGAATTTCCTTTCCATCTTCCCAGGAAGCCTTCCTTGACTTTCCTCTCCAGAGGCACAGAGGAAATCTCCAGAGGCATCTCTGTGCCTGCTTTTATCATAGTACTTACACTGAGACCATTGAATTATGTGTAGATCTCCACCACTGAACTGTGAGAAGCTCAAGAGCAGAAATTTTGTTTCAATTGTCTGTGCATAACCAGTCTGTGCATAACCATTTTCTAGACCCTATCTGGAGGCAGAACCTGCATTTTGTATACTTTGAATCCCCAAAAGGCTATAGGGCACCCTCAGAATAGACACATATTCAAGTTGCATTCAATGTTTTTTTTTTTTTTAATTGAGCACTATTTGTCTGACCCTATGTTGGTGGCTAGCTATTCAATAAATATTTACTAGACAAATGGTTCACTCATCACTTTGGGGGTAAACTGAAGAGCAATGCAGTCTAAATGAAAATGTAATTTGGAGACAGAAAAAGAAAAAGGAACAAATCAGAAGTATATCCTCTAGCAAATTATAGAATTTCACAAAACCATTTGAAACCTTGCTTTGTTTATGAAAATCTCCACAAAAATCTAGCAACCCTGAGAGCAGTTTGAAAAAAATGATAACCTGGAAGAAATAACTGTTTTCTCAACATGGAAGGAGTTTTAGAGAGTTTTGTAGTTTCTTTTGTAGTTATGAACATGTCTTTTCAGTAATTGCATAGTGACTAATTTTACATTAAAGCTAACCACTTAGCTTTAAATGTATTTGATTCTGTAGATCAAGATAGACTGGGAAGCTTTGAATGGAAAGCTAAGTATGGGTTATAACAATAAGAAAAAAAAAGAAATCTACTTAGAGTTCTTTTATCTAAACAAATAATCAGCTTTTATGATTTCAGGGGCATTCATTCCTCTTTCTTTCCTTACGAAAGCATTCACTCTGGTCACAATTTTCTTTGTCTCTTTTGATTACCTTGGAGACTCAAGCTAACACACCACCTCTGACTCTCACTAACTTCCTGAGTCTTTTTCCCTACAAAGCTGATGTGGTTGAGGACCTTAGTGTAGCACATCCAAAGGACTTTCATGTTCAATTTCACCAGGATTTAAAAAATGAAATCTAAGTATTTCATTTTAGAATTATTAAATGTTAACTGAATATTTTGGGAAACAACATCATGTAGTTTGCCTCAGAGGGTTGCAGCCACCCTGCAGACTACTCACCTCCAGGTTAGGGCACCTGAGTCAAAGCTATTCCCAGGATGAATAAGCAAGGCTCTGGAGAAAATGATCAGTCGGGGGCCAATTCACTTTGGTATAGCAATGATGATGCTCTTATTCATAGTCGTTGAAGGAATGGTGATACTTGGCTGGCAGTCTTTGTTTACTTCCTTATTCCCCCTCTTTTCCAGGAGATGCAGCAAAAGCTTGTACTGTTTGTATAATGCTTCCATAAGCACAGTGAGTAGATCCATTACTATTTTCTCATTAACTTGTCTAATATTTTTTGTCCCTTTGGCCAATGCCTACTTCTTCTGCGTTCCTCACTGAGGCCTCTTTCTTGTCTCTAATATCCCTCTCAAAAATGGAAGCAGTTTTCTATGTCAAGTACCTACGATTTTTCTTTTTTTTTATTGCTCCTGGTTGCTCTACGTTCTAAGCTCATATTTAAAAAGCAGAGAACATGGGGAATTTTCTCAGAGTTCTTCAAGATTGACAAAGCCAGCACTTTGTAAATAGTTTTACCTTCTGGATACTTGGAAAACTTCTGCCCTTGCATAGGAGCCCACCACATGCCCTGGGAAAATTTTCAGAAAGAGCTTGCCTTGTGCTGCGGATGTGATCCAAACAGGGAAGGATCAGTGAATATTTGTTGAATGAATGAGTAAGTGAATAAGGAACATAAATGAGAGCTAGCCCTACTAAACTTGCAGGAAAGCCATTCATGTTTTATTTTTATTTATTTTTTGTTTGTTTGTTTTTAGGCCATTCATGTTTTATAACAGAATCTAGGATTGTGAATACTATTACCATCTGGCAGACTGGGCCCTGATTATGTTAATATAGTCTTAGCAACAGTGGTTTGAAGATAAAGCTTGTTTTGAACATGTGGTCAATTGGGAATATGATTCTTAGTGAAAGGCTATTGTATGATTTTGGATCTCCTCTGCAGTCTTCTTTTATTTATTTTTAACTTTTTAATTTTTTTAATTTTGAGAGCGAGAGAAAGAAAGAGAGTGAGAGAAAGTGCATGAGAGAGCAGGGGAGGGGCAGAAGGAGAGACAGAGAGAATCTCAAGCAGCAGGGCTTGATTCCATGACTTGGGATCAGGATCTGAGCTAAAATCGAGTCTGAAGCTCAGCCAACAGCCACCAGGCGCCCCCTACGGTCTTCTTTTAAAACAACTTTATTTTATGTGTTTTATTATCGTAACCTTATTTTTTTATAAGTAGGTTACAAATCTACTGTAAATAATAAAATAAAAACATAGGAAGACTAAAGAAACACTACCTTTTACAAGTGAAATACTTACTACAATCAAGCTAATTAACATACCATCTCCTGACCTGGTTACCAATTTTTTGTGTGTTATGAGAGTATCTGGAATCTACATCTTAGCAAATTTTCAATATTTAATACAATCATCAGGCTGTATATTTAATCTCTACACTTACTCATCCTGTGTAACTGCAACTTTGACCAACATCTCCCCGTTTCCCCTACCTGTCCTCTCTCTGGTGACCATGGTCCTACTCTCTGCTTCTCTGTATTCAGCGTTTTTAGATTCCACATATAAGTGGGATTTCTGTGTCTGGCTTATTTCAGTTTGTAGTAATCATTTCACTGTGTGTATGTGTGTATGCCCATCCTGTCATACAACTTTAATATATGCAAATCTTATTTTAAAAAGGCTATGTATTTTATGATTCCCTTTATATGAAAAATTAGAAAAGGTAAACGTGTAATGACAGAAAGCAGATTGCTGGTCATCAAGTCCAGGAAGCAGAGGAAGCGATTGATGACAAAAGAATATGAGTCAACTTTTTGGGGTGATGGAAATGTTTGATATTACGATTGTGGTGGTCTTGACGCCATGCATATTTAAGGCTATACATGTAAAATTAGCAAATCTTATTATTTGTTAATTGTACCCCAATGCAGCTAATTAATAAAGTGGGAAAAAAGGTAAATAAATAAACACATCTTTGTTGTTTGGAAAAGAATAAGAAAAAATAAACCCTGCCTATGGAGGTTGGCACTGGAGGAGAATCTCATGGTGGAGGAGAATCTCATGAGGCTGTCACCATCCCCTTGGATTATTTGCTATCTCCGTCATAGCCTCCAGGGACACAGCTTGTCCTTCAACTTTTTGGTCCCAATTTAGAGAAATAACCTTGTTCTTGCTTTACTAATAGCTTAACTTAGATATGGTAGAATATTTTTTAATATTGACTATGAAAAAATCAGGAATAAAAAGGAAAACAATCACAGAACAACACTGTGCATCTGCTTGGTAATCACATGCTTGCATCTTGTTCTCTACATCAGAGGATGGCAAACTTTTTCTGTAAAGGGCCAAGGATTAGTAAATATATTCAGCTTGTGGACCATGCCATCTCTGTTGTGACAGCTCAGCTTTGCAGCTGTAGCATGAAAGCAGCCATAGACAATGTATCAATAAATGTACTGTATTCCAACAAAGTGTTAGGAAATCAGGCAGGGCCAAATTTTGCCTGCACCCAAAATATATATTTGGTTTGAGGTTCTTTCTTTTCCTTGGTTCAGTGATATCAAGTATTCAGGGTGCCCTGAATATCATTCTCTATAGTCTGAAGTGTGTCCTACCTTTGTAAATGTAAAAAAAAATCATAATCTTGCCCAAAAATGATACAAAAATTGCAACGTCATTGTAAAATGCAAACACATCTAGTTAAGAACCAGAGACTCATTTCCTCATGAAATTTTTAGAAACCTAATACAATTATTCTTGTTACTATTAGCTCTGTTGTTTATTCAAGACAGAGCATGCACATATGGGCACATATTTGCTTTGAGTTTCTCCGTGAATCTTGCATAATGTAGAAATAGTTTACAGCTGAGGTCAGAAGCATGTATGGTATAAAAGACTGGGAAGGGGCTGGACTAAGGTTTGGAGAATGGGGGTTTATACTGCTGGATGTATTCTACCTACATTCCAACATCAGCTGTCACGGAGACTTTTGTACACAAAGTTAGTCCCAAACAGATCACTTTTTTAGCAGAACATACCAGGAATCCAGTCTGTGTCTGTTAATCACTCTGAACTGTCACTCCAAGTCAAAAGGTTAGGTCAATTTGTGATGAAAGCCTCTGATTCCTTTTTGTGCCTTTTGAAGTTAAAACTGACTTAACAGTGGTGGTGTCCAAACAACGTTCAGGATGGTTCCTGTAGCGGGTGCATGTACCTGTCTTATTCCAGACAAGCAGTCATTGGGTTGGATCACTGGAGATTGCAGATCATTTCATAGATCTGCACATCAGATGTGGTCTCATGAATCTGTGCATCCGGTCACCTCTTGGCTCTGCACATCTGATGCCCCCCCCCCCCCACATGTCCCTTTGACACATCTCCCTAATTGTGATTATTAGTATTTTGGAGGATGCCACTTTCTCACTCTCTGGCACCATAAGATGCTCCAGGCTCATCTCGTATATATACTGTCTCAGTCCATGAAACTGCTGTTTCCTTTTCATTGCAAGGAGCCTTGGTTCCTTTTATGGGATTATGTGGATGCATTTCATGTGATCTGGATGCAAGGTGTGACAAATAGCATTTGTCACTTAGGACTAAACATGGTGTGTGTGTGGGGGCTCCCTCTTGAAACCTTCTGTTGAGCACTGTCTTTCCAACACCTTTGTTAAGGGTGGAGGTTCATGGTGGGAGGAAAGTAAGTACTCACAAATTTTCAGGAATTTCCGAAGAGGCACCACTGGTATTGAGGAAAGGCCCTTGCCATTTAAAATTTCTCATCACTATGTATAAATGAAAAAGAAGGAAGGAAAGTAGCCCTGCAATCTCTGCCATCTTCTCCACTCGTGACCTCTGAGCTTAGCAGGCTCACAGTGTGACAGTGGATGATGAGAGCCACTTCATGAGGTAACTTGGACTTGGAGGCTTTAAACTGAGATGCTAAGGGCAGGCTGGCAGGGTTTTATATACTATTAACTGTTGTTTACATTTTATACTATACAGGGTGTAGACTGGGCCTGATGACTGGATTCAGTCTCCTGATTTGGTGGTTAATATTGTGATTCCTTATAGGAATGAGAGGAATAAAGGTTATAATAATATTATGGAAAAGGACTTGATGACTTACTACATGTGGGATAAATGGGGAAGAGAAGAATGAAAAACAGACCTTTTCTGGCTAAATGCGGTTGGTGATACTTGAATAAAAATGGGGACCTTAGGCATTGACGTAGGGTCTACCAGAAGGTTGAAAACGTGTATTTGGAACTCAAGGAGATCTGTTTGAATTGATTCAGGAACCATTTTTATAGGCACCATAGTGAATTCTTTTCTTCCAGGGGTCTGACACGTGCCTTGAAAATTTTAGTGTGTATGCTGGAAATAGTAATATATGGATGGATTTTACTTCAAAAGGAATACATGAGTTGCATATGAAGAGACTTTAAAGAATAAAACTCAATTTATTCACTCATGTCTTTTTAGAATATATGAGTGTTAAAATCAAGATGTAAATTGCAGCAACAACAAAAAAAAAGATTGGTTCAATGAACTGCCAGCTACAAAGTTATGAACATGTGCTCTATCCTCATGTGAGAATTGCTGTGATTATAAGAGCTATTAGTAAATTGCATATTTTAAAAAGTATAAATTACTTTTCCTTGATAAATGTGGAAGTTATTTCAGGGTTATATTTATATTTCATTTGCAAGTTACTTTTCTTGAGAGATGTAACTCTTATTTTGCAGTCTTTTTTTTGTTTCATTTAACAGAGAGTAATAGTCAACAGTTTATAACTATAAACTATTAGTGCCTCTGGTAAGTGGTATGAATTAACTGCTGTAATTATATCTATGCTGATTGTTCATGTCAGTGCAACTGACTGTGAACTGGAGAGGACCCAGAAAAGCCTTTCCTGTATCATTTGTACAAAATGTTGGAGGACGGTTTCGACATAAATCTATAAAGGAAACAACTGAAAAGTTAAATTAGAAATTGTACTTCTTTTAAAGGAGATTTAAAAATAAGTCCTACATTCATGGCAAGAAAGCTTCAAGATGACTTTTAGTTTTCTGTAAGGTGTCCCTGAACAGGATCAAGGATGAGGTGTGTAGTTAACTAAGCGTACTACACCCATAGTCCAGGGCAACTGGGTAGTTCTACTCTTTCTGTGCCCACCAACACCATTTCCATCATGTCTTTTCCTGATTGTTGATGATGGCACAGAGATACGACAAATGTGTAGAGCTATTGCTCTCCTCTCCTGGACAGATGGCAGACAGAGCTTAATGATCATTGTAGCTCTGATGTTTCCTACTGTTGACTCAGAATTCTTCTATACATAGTGGTCCAAATGATTTGAATTGAAACACCTAACATAACCATTTTAGCTATCTTTGTGCAAGAAGAAACACAAACTCATAAGAATACCAGTAGACTTGGAAACCACAGTTGGATTTATCCAAAACAGGAATAGTCAAGAACCAGGTGATTTTCCAGTACAAGCATTTGCTGATTGTGCCCTTGATTCAGTTGTTGTAATTTATCTTTCTTTTAAAATAATTTTTTGAAATGTTTATTTTATTTTTGAGAGAAAGAGAGAGTGCAAGTTTGGGAGGGGCAGAGAGAGAGGGAGGCACAGAATTGGAAGCAGGCTCCAGGCTCTGAGCTGTCAGCACAGAGCCTGAGGCGGATCTCAAACCCATGAACTATGAGATCATGACCTGAGCTGAAGTCAGAGGCTTAACTGTCAGAGCCACTCAGGCACCCCTGTAATTTATCTTTCTGCTCTTAAGTATTCCTCTTAAATATGAGCACTTTAGAATTGAAAGTTCATTGGGATTTTACCAAGTTTTTAAAAAAATGTTTACTTATTAATTTTTTAGAGATAGCGCAAGTGGAGGAGGGGCAGAATCAGGCCGGGGACAGAGGATACCAAGGTGGCTCCGGAGCTGACAGCTTCAGCGCTGACAGCAGTGAGCCTGATGCAGGGCACAAACTCATGAACCGCTGAAGCTCAACTGACTGAGCCACTCAGGCGCTCCTTGCCAAAATCTTTTCAATCAGCGTTGTATCATCACCACTTTAGACAGGATTCCATTCAGATAAGTTTTTGTCCTGCTGCCTCCTGACGTAGTAAGCAGTAAGTTGGCCAGAGCTTAAGCCCTAGGACAAAATCAACCAGAATCTCTCAGGACATTATTTATACTTAGCATGTCAATGAAGTCTTATACCCAAAGAAAGAAAAGTAGAGAGGAAAAAAAATGGCAATTTGGCGGTGTTCTCCACTCCATGGATTCAACACCCTTTTCCTCTCTACCCCAAACCAACAATGTTCTCTGGCTCTTGGCTGGGACAGGCCTGAGGCACAGTGCCAAAGGGATCTAGAAGATTCTGTCTTTCCAAATGTGGGTTAATAGTAAGTGGAGGTCCAATGGCCTGGGTTTCAGTCTTTAGTCTTGGTCTTGCCATTAACCAGCTTTTATGTGCCTGACTTTCTCTGTAAACTAAAAGAATGTTATAAAAAACATCTTAACTACATAATTTTACCTCTGAATTCCTTCTAGCTTCCTTTTCCTGTTCTCTCTTTTAAACAGAGCATAAGCTTTGAACTACACAAGAATTGCCCAGGTTTTAAATTGAGGGACAGTATGAAGCCTCTCCGTGCCCTTCCTTCATATTCTTTACAGTATAACTGGCATTATTTTTATTTTTTTTCCCACCTTTAAGCAGTACAGAAAAAGGTGAATACCCTTAGGTAAAGAAAAAACAAACACAAGAAAGCAAATTTTCTAAAGACTTAAGGGCATGAACAAAAAACTTATAGGAGAATAAATCTATGTGGACAGATATGTGGGAATATGTTGAAGCTCAGTGGTAATACCAATTCATAAAATAATTTTTCAAGCACCAAAGTAAAATATATTTTAAAAAATAATAGTATGCTTAATGCTGGAGTGCCTGGGTGGTTCACTTGGTTGAGTGTCTGACTCTTGATCTCAGCTCAGATCTTTATCTTAGGGTTGTGAGTTCAAGCCCAGCTTTGGACTCCATGCTGGGTATGAATCCTACCTACAGAAAATAGTATGCTTAATGCTGGTGAGAAAAGGGTGAGATTTATATTGCTATTCAGTGTAAATTATTAGAATCTGTATGGAAAATAATTTAGTAGTATGTAACAAGGGTCTTTTGGGCCCATCGAATCAATTCAGAAAGTTGAATAAATATTTCTGTAAAAATATTAGTAAGAGTGAAATACTGAAAGCATCATAAATATGCAGCAGCAGAGAGTTAAATCAATTGTTATCAAAGGGATACCATATAACATGGTCATTTGAAATGACATTAAAGAATAGTTAATGTTAACCGACCAAAATTGTTGTGTAGTAGAGTCTATCAAAAGCATATAATTATTTTAATTATATATATAATATATAAATGGAAGGTAATACATTTACATAAATCACTGTTAAGTGATTTTCTCTGAAGGATGGATGTAGAAATGTTTTCACATTTCTCCTTTAATTTCATTCTTTTTTCCATAGTGTAGAAATGAAAATGTATTTCTTCAATAAGAATACTAAAATATACTAAAAAGTAATATGTAGGATTTCGAAATATAATTTTTAATTTTTAAATTAGTAATATGTTGAATTATGATATACCTAACAATTTCAGTGAACTTTTGTGTCAGATAACTTCCTAATTGCAAACTGCACTAGCACAAAATGTGATTTGTTACTACCAATTATAATGAATTAAGAGGAGATATTCTGGGGAGAAGAGGAAATTTAAAATGTAAACAAAAAAATTTGCTATCTATCCAGAAAACAAATGAAAAGATCACAGAAGATACTCTGTGTATTTTCCCTGCTGTAGTTTTCTCTCTGGGAGTGAATTATTTTGTCAGCAGCAGTAATTCTCTAAGTCAGTTGGGATGACCTTTCATTGTCCTTTAGTGAAATACTGGTCCAGTGATCTTAAAGAGATAGAGTGGTATTCAGTGTGCCTGACATACTCACTAAGAAGCTTTGATATTCCCTCATATAGTTTCTTAGGAGGAGCAGGAATATTACTTTGGGCCTGTCAACTTTTCCTTATTTTTCAAAAATAAATATTTAAAGAAATTGTATTTTTAAACTAACATTTTCAATCAAAGCAGCCCGAATATTGTAAAATTTCACAAGTAGTCAAATTCTTAAAAGGTTTATCACTTTGTGTTGATTTCCAATGAAGCTCAGATTTGAAATGTAAATATTGTTTTTGAAGACATTACAAGTAGATTGGGGGTTTCACCCCACATCCCTTTCAATCATAGGAAGCTGCTGCTTCCGGTTTTACAGTGACTCATTTTAACTCACAACTAAATAAAACAAAGAACACTGTAGCAACCTAATCTTGAAATTATTAAAAATAGATGAACCAGATGGCAACCCTCCAGGGTACATCATCTGATGCGGATATCAGATTAGAAGTTTTCTTTCATAAGCAGACTGTTTAATACCACACTTTATTTAGACCTCCATTAAAAAAATGTGCATCGAATGTGAAATTGTCTAGAGGCCAATTACTTAAGGGCCTGACCCAAACTATAGGAAATAAAAAATGTATTAGCCAATCTGTAACAAACAGAAGTGCTCATTAAATTAATATTAGTACAAAAACAATACACAGTACCATCCATAAAATATGCATTGGCTTGTGAAGACATCATGTCACCTCACTGGAAGGCTTTTAATAACAATGCATTTTGAGCAGCTGCTGTATTTTAGATGTGAATATTTCAGCCTAACAGGCTTATTAAGGAACTCAATTGTTTTAACAAATCCATAAGGTAGCTAGAAGATATTTCGAGAGATGTGAGCTCTGTTTAAGCAGTTTTGCGGGGGTGGGGTGGAGAAGAGGGAACCAAGGCTACGAACTGAGTCCTTTGCAAAAATCAGCAGATTGTAGCAGAGTGGCATGAAAACTTGCCTCCTGACTTCTTTTCTGACATACCAAATCATCCCAACTAACACTCAAGTTCCTCTTTGTGAATGAGCAGCAGTTATGTTAGTCAGGGAGCCTGGGATTCAACCTGAGGATTATCTGTTCTACCCAGTGTTGGTTAGTCTGCTTTCCTTTGTGTGTCTGTTGTTATTCAGTAGCTTTTTGTGGCCCTAATAAAAGGAACTGTGACTGAAGGTCCTCATCTTCTGTCTGTTGGTGCTCGCCAAACACAATGAGAATACATAGCCTTTCTTTCACACACTGCCCAGACACTTAAAAAAAAATCAATTTGAACTGCATCAGCAATGTCAGGTTTATTCATGTTTAAGAGAAAGCAAAGTTTGCTCAAATTTCTCTAATTTTTTTTTAACATTTTTAAAGTTTATTTAATTATTTTGAGAGAGACAGAGACAGCATGAGTGGGGGAGGGGCAGAGAGAGAGGGAGAGACAGAGAATCCCAAGCAGGCTCCATGCAGCCAGCAGAGCGCTTGACATGGGGCTTGAACTCACAAAACTGTGAGATCATGACCTGAGCTGAAACCAAGAGCCGGACGCTTGACTGACTAGCCCACCTAGGTTCCCCAAATTTCTCTAATTTTTACAGTTGGCTAGGAAATACCTTTTTAGTTATTAATTGTTTCTTTAATATTTTATAAAATAAATGTTTATTGTAAAAAACTTGAAAGAGGGAAATCCATGTCACACAGTTGTTAACCCTTTGATAAATTTCATTTCATCTTTAGGTATGTATATGTACTTGTTGACCTGGTTTATTCAAGTGATTAAAAAACATGTCCTGATCATGGTCAAGGTGCTATACATTTTGAGAAAGACTGAATAATGTATATGCCTCTGTGTCTACATGCACGCTGTCCTCACATGACTTACAGTTTGGTGTAGAGATACAGTATAGAAAGTTCTATTTGGGTAATAACACTGTATATATAATAAATAGTTTATATAATAGCTCTAATATGTATCTTGCTTTTTTCACAGTACAACATAATGAGCATTTTCCTACTTTATTAAAATTTTGTGACACTCATTTAAAAGTTTGTAATATTTTTATACTGTGAGTGTTTTTTTGTTTTATTTAGACATTTCCCTATAATAAATATACAAGTTTTTAAGTTTTTACTTTTAGAAATTGTTAAGAAATGGGGGCGCCTGGGCGGCTCAGTCGGTTGAGTGTCCGGCTTCAGCTCAGGTCATGATCTCACGGTTCGTGGGTTCGAGCCCCGGGTCGGGCTCTGTGCTAACAGCTAGCTCAGAGCCTGGAGCCTGCTTCGGATTCTGTGTCTCCCTCTCTCTCTGACCCTCCCCTGCTTGCACTGTCTCTCTCTGTGTCTCAAAAGTAAAAATAAAAAAAACATTAAAAAAAAGAAAATTTTTAAGAAATGAAATTTGGTACTTATATTGCTCTTTGTATTTTAGAGTAAGTTTTTAAGGGGTGACTTTATGGGTCAAAGCTCAGAAAATTTCAAAGTTTAACACAACCGATTCATTATTTTCTAGAAAGCCTATTAACTTATGCTTCTGGGACACCTGGGTGGCTCAGTAGGTTGAGCGTCCAACTTCAGCTCAGGTCATGATCTCACGGTTTGTGGGTTCCGGCCCACCTCGGTGTCTGTGCTGACAGCTTGCTCAAAGCCTGTAGCATGCTTCGAATTCTGTATCTCCTTCTCTCTTTGCCCTTACCCCATTTATGCTCTGTCTCTCTCTGTCTCTTAATAATAAATAAATGTAAAAAAAAAAAAACTTACACTATTGACAGATTATATTAGAGTGGCAGTCATACTACTCCTCTACCAACTTCATTATTTAAAAAAATTATTGCTAACATCTTTTGTTGAAAATAGTAAATCCTTATAGTAATTTATGTTTTTTGTTAATTTAAAATGTATAACACATATATAAGTATATATATTTATATTTTATTATATGTATCTATAAATTCGTGTTTAATTTTAGCAAATTATTAGTGATGCTTTTGCTTAATATTTTTTTGGAATCCATTTCACTGCAAATGGAAAGATTTTATTCTTTCTATGGCTGCATAATATTCCATTATAAATATATATATTTATATATATTTTATGGCATCCTCTTTATCCATTCATCAATTGATGGACATGGGCTGCTTCCATATCTTGGCTATTATAGATAATAAACATAAGGATGCCTGTATCTTTTTTTTTAATTTTTTTTTTTTGGTGTTTTTTATCTATTTTTGAGAGACAGAGAGAGACAGCGCGAGCAGGGAAGGTTAAAGAGAGAGAGGGAGATACAGAATCGGAAGCAGGCTCCAGGCTCTGAGCTGTCAGTCAGCACAGAGCCTGACTGAGCCGAAGCCGGACGCTTAACCGACTGAGCCACCCAGGCGCCCCTGTATCTTTTTGAATTAGTGTTTTTTCATTCTTTGGATAAATACCCAGTAGTGCAACTGCTGGATCTTAGGGTACTTCTATTTTTAACTTTTTGAAGAAACTCCATACTGTTTTCCACAGTGGAACAGTTTGCATTCCCACCAACAGTGCACGAGGGTTCCTTTTTCCCTACATCCTCGTCAACAACTGTTCTTTCCTATGTTTTTAATTTGAGCCATTCTGACAGATGTGAGGTGATATTTCATTATAGTTTTGAGTTTTGAGTTGTATTTCCCTGGTAATAAGTAATGATGGGCATCTTTTCATGTATCTGTTGGCCATGTATATGTCTTCTTTGGAGAAATATCTGTTCATCTCTTCTGTCCATTTTTCGGATTGGATTACTTGGGCTTTTTGTTGTTGTTGAGTTTTATAAGTTCTATATATATTTTGCACACTAACTCTTTACTGGATATGTAATTTGCAAATATTTTCTCCCATTCCATAGGTTGCCTTTTAGTTTTGTTGATTGTTTCCTTCACTGTGTAGAAGCTTTTTATTTTGATGTAGTCTCAATGGTTTATTTTTGCTTTTGTTTCTCTTGTCTCAGGAGATAAATCTAGAAAGAAGTTGCTATGGCCAATGTCAAAGAAGTTACTGCCTCTGTTCTCTTCTAGGATTTTTATAGTTTCAGGTCTCACATTTTAGGCTTTAATCCATTTTCGATTTATTTTTGTGTATGGTGTAAGAATTGCTGTCCAGTTTTCCCAGCACCATTTGTTGAAGAGACTGTCTTTTTTCCATTGGATATTCTTTCCTGATTTGTCACAGATAAGTTTACCATATAATTGTAGGTTTATTTCTGGATTTTCTATGCTATCCCATTGATCTATGTGTCTGTTTTTGTGCCAGTACCATACTGTTTTGATTACTACAGCTTTATAATATAACTTGAAGTCCAAAATTGTGATGCCTCCAGATTTGCTTTTCTTTTTTAAGATTGCCTCGGCGATTTGGGGTCATCAGTGGTTCTATATAAATTTTAGGATTGTTTCAGCTCCGTGAAAACTGCTGTTGGTATTTTGATAGGGCTTTTTAACCACTGAACAGTGATTTTGGGGGATAGAGTTGAGGGATATGACATGGTGATCATGATTAATGAGAAATCTCAAGGCTCTGAATATTTCTATTTAAACATTCACTCAGTGAGTAGGGAGCCCATCATTAAGTCTGGGAAAGTAAATTGTAATGCATTAAATGAAACAATAGCTTTTGAGATTCAGTGGTTTTTAATATCTAATTTTCATTTTTCTTTTGGATTGAGGAAATATCTCATGTTGTGGTCAGTTTCCTTATGACTTCAAATAAATAAATGAACTTTCTTTTGTAATGATGCTGAATTGAAGAGACAATATACTTTTCTAGCTGTTGACAATTGGTTATTACCACTGTTCACATATTACACTTTAGAAACCACCTTTCTTCTTTTCTCTTTTTGAGACTTAAGAGAAATTGCATTTGCCTAACATTCCCACATTGTGACCAGAAAAAGGAGAAACAGATATAAAATGTTTATCTGAGCTCAAGTTTGGAGAAAGTAATTTCTTAGACACAAACAGAGAATAATTTTCTTCACTAGCTAATATGACACAGGGCAGGATAATTCTGTAAAAGTTTTGGCAATATATTAATAATGTATTTTTTACTTTTCTAGCACAAAATCCTGAAGATTTTTTAACCAAATAAAAATAGTTTTCTTCAGTGGAGCATAGTTTTACTTTTTTTTCGGTTTTTTGGTCTCTTTCTCTCCCCAAGGATTCTCTTGTCCTTTGAAATTCAGCCAGAAGAGTAGGTTTCCGGTGATAAGAGCTGAAGTCCAAGCAGAACAATAATGTATCCTTAATATTCTAAAAAGTAGGCCATTTGCCATATGTTGTCAATTCCACAGAAGCAAATAAAATGATATAGTAATTGTTATTACATATACTTGAGTCTTATTCTAAGATTATGATCATGATAGAATCTTATTAAAGTAAAATGTACATTAATATTAAATAAAGTAGGCATTAATCAAAATAGAGATTATACCTTTTACTCTATACATTTCTATATTTAAATACAAATTTGTTAAACAAATTCAAACAATACTTACATGTAAAGTAAAAATATAGTATTAAGTTTCCACCTTACCTCCATTTACTCCCTTCCCTAGGTGTAACCACTGTTAAAATTTAGCACTATCCTAGGACTTTTTCATGGTATGTAGATATAGGTAAAGAGGAAAATATAAATACAGCTATATAGTTCTAGGATTTTTAAAGAATATGAGATCACACCGTATCTATTTTTCTGTAAAAAATTGTGTTTTTTTTTACTTAAAATGTGTCTTGATGATATTTGCTAATATAGACATTTTAAGTGCTAGTTTTTTTTTAAAGGATTACTGTTTTTATTTAAGCCATCCCCTACTAGAGTGGACATCTGCGTACACAGTCTCTGTGAGAAATTGGGATACAGAGAAGCATGAGTTCAAATAGAAGCAGCAGCCAACTCAGCGCCTCAGAGCCCCGAAGAGGATCTGAAGCCAAGTCTCTGTGGAGATATGCGCTTGTTTCATGTTTTAGCAATCCTTATTCCTTTCTTTGAATAGCCTCTGAAATCATAACTTGTCTTCTGTCCTGTTTTCTTCCAGATACATTCCGTAACATATTTGGTGAGCTGTCACACGCTGCAGTGATTTTTATGATGTCCCTCCTTCTGTCAGAGGACTTTCACAAATCCCAAGTCATCTGTTAGTCTTTACCTTCTGGGGCTGTTTTTACATCTCCTGAAGGCAACACGAGTCATGATAAACCTTGCCCTTTCCACACCCGCCTGTTGAATTTCCTCCTTTTTCTTTGAAGGAGGTCCAGCGTTACCACTTGCGTACTTTTGATATCCAGTAGAGTTGATACTATTTGCCAGAACACAAAGTAAATGGCAGAGAAAGAGGCCACAGCTGAGTAAACAACACTTCTTGCGGAATATACTTGACATTGGGTAAAATGATAGAGCACTCTTGGCTGCGACATTTATAATTTTGGCTGGGATTCTCGGTAGAATATGGCTCACCAGTTCTCACTGACTGAGAACTTAAGGCATGGGGAAAACACAAATACACATTCAGTGACACATCTATATTATTTACTGTACAGGGTTATGATATACAAACATATCATATACACATGTTTATATATTACATATCAGTAAAATACTTCAGAGATAAAACGAGTACACATTAGTGTTGCGTGGGCATGGCCAATGTATTACATGTGCGTATGTATCTTTGTGTGTACATGTGGATATGTTTGTAGCGTACATTTCTGAGTGAAAATGCTGGGTAAGAGGTGATGAGGGACTTGCCAGATTGGTATTGCACAAATAGAAATTAATCTTTTTATTGCTCAGTTCACTACTTCTGGGGGATATTAACGTTATAAGCTAGCTTGTTATAAACCTACTCTCTGAGAGAGACTACCCAGAAAATATAGACAAAATTAAAGGAAAATATCTGTCAGAACGTATTAGAGGGCTACCCAGTCAGCAAGGACTCAAGGGGCCAAGAGCGGACATTTGGTACCACTTTTCCTTTCAAAGCATTTGCCCATTCTCATGGGGTTTGTGATATTCTAAGAAATTGAGAAAACCTTTTTGTTGGTCTTGGGGTCTCTAGGATAAAAAACTAGAGTCCAGGGACTACCAAGAAGGAAGGGCCTAGTATACATCCAAGTCTTCCGCTTGTTATTGGTGAGGGACCATACCCTCAGAGTTATAGTGACCGTTTTTTATGTCAGGAACAGGCTTCACAGACCCAGACCCTGAAGCTTTGCTCTGAGCATCTCGATATCAAATGGATTATGCCTCATAGCTGCCTGCAAGGAGCCCATCCAGAGACTCGGCTCCATAGTCTTTTATATGAAGCTTCGGGCTCTCAGTCACAAATGACTAAGCATAGGAAGAAATGAGATTACGTGATCAAAATCTGTGGAAAACAGATCTAGATCCACAGGAGATCCAGACATTAAAGTTAATGAACAAGGACGTGAAGATAACTGTGCATTCCAGTTACTGCGGTTACCTGGTTCACTAGGGCATGGATGCAAGCTTACACAGCCAGAGTCATGAGTTTTGTCACCAGCTGGTGGTCTCTTGCAAGCCACTTGAGCTTACTTTTTTTTTTTTTTTTTGCTTTAGCTGCCATTTTCTCTATGAGAATTTCCACTTAAAATGAACTTCTTCCTTCTTTTGCATGCATGTTTATAACTTGCACCTGAAAACACCTTTCTGAAAACTGACAATTCATCCTCAATTCTTCTTTTCCCAGCACTCTCAGATGACTTCCTTCCCAATCTCTAATCACTTTTCTCCCATAAAATTGTAGAGTCAGTAGGGATCTTAAGGGAGATGGATACTGCCACCATTTTAATTGGAGATAGCCTTAGAGATTTCTGGGTGTCATATATAAAACTATAGAAAAGTAGAGACTAGGTATCTTAGATACTTCGCAAGTTTATTTCTTGGTAATAAGCTTGTCATATTTGGACATTGATCCTCAGTCCCTAACACAGCTGGGAATTAAAGCAGGTTATTTTTTCCTGTAGACTGTGGTGTTGGACACCTTTGCTGCTCTGCTGAACTCACTTTCAGTTGAAGATTTAAGGGTCCTGTTGGTGAATGGTTGAACTAGTCTCCTCAAATGGGGAGCATCATGCTATTTTCACTTATGTAAGAGTTACAGACAACTAAGACTTACTTTAAAATGTCTATAACCTTCACAGAATTCCTTATTTAGAGGTCTATTGGTAGTAAGAAGTGGGAATATATAGTCACTTTTGTAAGAGAAACCATGTACCTGATATGCTTTTCCTCTTTGGTATCAGTAATGCCCTGTCCCCATTCCTGTTCCCTCATTGTTTTTAATGAAGTGGTCAATAAAACTATCTTGTCTTTACAGCCAAAGGGACGGACTTAAGACCCAGGGCTGGTCAAAGCTGGGTTATTTAGAGTTCCCCTTTATAGATGTATCATCCCCTTCCCTACACACATACCACTGAAGTAGGAAGAGGTAACAGAAATTTTCTTTTTTTGATTATGGGGTTTGTAACTGGGTTTTTTTTGTGGCCATATTTTGCCTCCTGTTAATCTTATGGATGGAGACAAGAGAGGCCAGTTGGTCATTTGACTTCTGACTCTAGATTTGGCTGAGACCAGTTCTAGATCTGGCTCCCCAGTCATGTGAACCAGCACGTTATTTTTCTTCATTAGGCAGGTTTGAATTGTGTTTGTGAAACTTGAACTTGAGCATAGCCCAAATATGAGAATGGATGGAAATTACTCAAAATGAAGAACTATTTAAAAAGGAGAACCTTCTCTGATTTATGCAACAATGAAAAAGTTCATCAAATCTGAAGCAGCTCTAAGACAGCTGAAGTAGAGTTGGATTCTAGGGTCTTTACCACAATCCTGCTAACTTCGTATATATGATGCTAAGAAAATATTACACATATTCTTTACATGTATAACTTTAAAAGTCATTATTTGGTCCCCTTTAAAGAAGAAGAATCTATAAGAAACTCTTAATTATAGAGAACAAACTGAGGGTTGCTGGAGGGGATGTGGGGTGGGAGGTAGACCAGTTGGGTGATGGGCATTGGGTGTTACATGTAAATGATGAATAACTAAATTCTAGTCTTGAAACCAATACTATACTATATGTTAACTAACTTGAATTTAAATAAAATCTTGGAAAGAAAAAAAATCAGAATAAAAACGGAGCTCAAGAAATAGGTTGTTCTTTCAGCATGACTTAAAGTTCTATATCAAACAGTGAATTATTTTATGTTAAAATTATTATTAAAATTTATTATAGGTATTATTCAAATATATTTTTGAGTCAGTAAGATATTTATTTGTACCCTTTTACATATTAGTTCTTATAAACTATTTAAAATAATGAAGCTGTATTTCTTTGGAAATATTGGACAGTTGAAAAGTTTATATCATACTGAACTTTTCTTCATTATTTGGAAATAGAGGAATTTTACTACTATATTAATGTTTCTCTGTTTTTAGCTTTTGAGGTTAGATGTTTTTAACACCAAAGATTGTCTTATGCACGTGGTGCTTGAAAAATGCAATCTTGACTGAAATGAGTTAATCTATAACTGTGAAGCAGTTATTCATTTATTTGTTAAGATCAAGATGTGGCATGTTAATTTATTTAGAACATAGGAGAGGAGGACTATCCCTATATGCAGTAAAACATATTTGGAGGATTATTAGAAATTAATGAAATTTGATGAAATTTTTTCAAAAATTAGTTAAATATAATTGGTTATACTGAAGAGTGAATCTCTCTCCTACTCCTAACTACTCAAGTAGTAGTTGAGAACTTGGTTGACCACAGATATCATTGTAATTATCCATTACTGCATAGTAGGTTGAGGCTCTCTATTGCTTTCTAGATATATCAATTCATTTGCCTCAATTAAAATTGTTTTAATGTTTACTTATTTTTGAGAGAGAGAGAGAGAGAGAGAGAGAGAGAGATAGAGCACATGTGTGGGAAGGGCAAGGAGAGAGGGGGGCACAGGATCTGAAGCAGGCTCTGTGCTGACAGCAGAGAGCTCAATATAGGGCTCAAACTCACAAACCATAAGATCATGACCTGAGTTGAAGTCAGATGCTTAACCAACTGAGCCACCCAGGTGCCCCAGTTTGCCCCAGTTCTAAAGGCTTTCAGACTGGTGTGTTTTTGAGGTGTTCATTTTCATAATTTTCTATCTCCTTCTTCACTGTCAAAATCCCAGCTGCCCCTTCTACTTCTGTCTATATGCTGGCCTTCAGCAATCTTTCAGTTCCTTTTTGTTCTCATCCCTCTCATCATTATTCTGTGGGTCTCACACCAACTTGATAACATTTATCTTGGCCAGCCAGTAGTTTCTTTGGCTGATTTCCTGATTTTGGAATGTGAGGCTGGTGGACAGTAATCCCTGAACAAATGAAAGGACCATTCACTTTCCTTTTAATGATGGAAAAAAACTGTTACCTGTTTTCAGATAGCTAAAACTGGCATTAGATACCTCTGATAATGTTGAAAAATATATTCAGATCAGTAAGAAAGAGAATATTTCAACACACTGTGGAAATAGAAGACATTCTCCGTAATTTTTCTTCAAATAAAGGAAGACTTTTAGAGAGTTCCTTTATTCCTTTTTCGTTGTGATTTGAAAGGTCCTAAAACTAAGGGCTTGTTTATTGTATTTGTAAAAGGTTAGAAGCACACGAACATTTCCCCCAAATGGAGTCATCAATAATTCAAGAACAAAGTATAGAGGTTTATAGAATGTATAAAATTGCCAAGCCAAAGGATAACTCAATCTGGAAACTCACCAGGGAAAAACTAAGATGACAAATTTGGTTTATCACCACCTTGCAAATGTGCAGTGTTAGTGAACACTTGACTTCATTTTTCTGAAATATAAATAGTGTTTTAGTTAGCTGAAGACATTGACATATGGAAGGTGTTTTGGAATTTATGCCAGTTGAATAATTATTTAATAAATTATTGAACAAGTTATTATTGGACACTGACTATACCCACAGCACATCCCAGGTGGTGTGGAGGAAGTAGTAGTTAGGCTACATCATGTTGTTGCTATGCCCATGGGCCATCCTGCCATTAAATTACAACTGTTCCCTGTCAAAGAAAAAGGTACCACACTTTAAAATGATGGTCATGTATTTTTTTTTCAACTTCTAAATGGAGCACTAGAGATAGTAGGAAGAAGCGGGACAGTGGTATAGCAATGTAGATAAAGACAAAGAATTTCTCTAGAATGTGTCTGATGAAAAGAAGTCTTAATAGAAGAAGAGTTTGAGTTCTAGGTGATCAGAGAGAGCCAAGAGGATTTTTAGATTTACCTTTGGTTTAAAATAGCAAAATGTCTTATTCTTCATATATTAGGGAAATAGAGCAGGATAATGGGCAGAAATAAAAGAAATTATTCACTTTCTGCTCTTTTTTGTTATTGGTTGTGTTTGATTAGCCTCTCATATGAAGGTGTGTATTTGTAGTCAGAAGGGGATTTCTCTGCAAAAACAACTTGTTCTGGCCAGCACATGTTCAAAGGGTCAGGTGTCCTCAGAGATTCTTCTGGGAAAGAAAAATATGAGAAAAGGAAGATTGAAGATAAGAAAGTAATATTTGATGTATTTTCAGCAATGCCAGGTGGGTTAAATATCCTAAAAGAGCCTTAATACAAAATACATGAAAATGTTGGATGATATGTAATTTACATTTTTTAAATGCAAAACTGAGCCCAGAAGAAATACATGAGATTTACCAATTTCATTCTTGAAAAATGAAAAGAGGTAAAAAAATCTCTGAATAGAGACTGTTCTGCTGGGTTTGTGGGGAGCATTGTAGGTCTTAACAATCAAGAGACCTGAGTCATAATGGCTACCGGAAGGTGGGTAGATAAGACTTGGGGCTCTTATAAAAGAGGGTGTTTAAATTAAAACATCCAAAGTTTTAGGGTTTGTAAGGGATGACATCCTTCCATAAAACATTTGCTCCTGGCTCGGTAAGATGACAGGCAACCTTGCCTGTCTTGGCTTTTCCTTTCGATGGATTTTAAGGAAATCTACTGTGATAACTTGTCACTTTAGTTCTGTCTTCACATGCATTTGGACTTGGATTTATGTACTCATGTGATCTTGGCAAAAAATAAATACTAATATTTAAAACTGGGTCTTGATTGACAATACTCTCAGGACACCTAGCAGAAGCAAATATAAAATCTCTCTGGGGAATTCATTCTAATTCAGGTCCCTCAAGTTGCCCACTGATGAAATTTTGTCAAACATGAGTGTACAATCTAAAAGTAAATATATAAAAGGAAACTTATTAATTAGCTATAGGCATTGGAGACAACAAGTAGCATATATAGAACATGAAGAACTTAAAAGTAATGGGCATTTTTGTATGTCACTTATGAAATAAGTAAGTTTAAAATCATGAAAATGGCCAGAGATATAATAGACATGAAACAGAAAATACCAGCAGAAGACCTCCAGATTTACAGAAGAATAGTAGTCATTTTAGAAATTTGACACAATTATCAAGCATGATTTAATAGGGATGCATAAAACACTGTATCCAACAATTGGACAATATATACATTTTTCTAATGTACACATGAAACATTGGCAAAAACTGACCACACTGCAGTTTATAGAACAAGTTTCAATGAATTTCACATAATTTATATTAGACAAGCAACATTTATTAACTACAATACAATTAAGTTAGAAATGAGTATGATAAAGACTGAAGGTTAATGGAAAGTGAGTTCCTAAATGGGGAGAGGCAGGAAGACATGGCTAGTGGCATGAGGCAGGTTTGCTTTCCTACACAGACTTGCTTCACATCTTTACTGTTCAGTTTATGAATTTTCACATAAGGGCTCTTGGAAAAGTTATGTCATTTTTTTGAATGAATTCTTTTTTGATATAATTCAGTTTTCACCCCAAATCATATTAAATATGCCAAAAGAAGGGATGCTTCCACATTATAGTTTCCAAAACACAATCACCAGTTTATTCCATTCAACGGTCTCTTGTTAGAGAATATTGTAGAAGAGAAATTTGAATTGTGCACCATGTTTGGGTGACCCCAAAACATGTCGAGTTATGTTCATTTAGCAACAGAGTGTAGACCATCAATTATCCTAGTAGTGAAGGGGATGATAAAACAAAGAAGCTACTACTTGTCGTAGTTTACCTTACACTCTCTACTTTCCATACTATTAATTAATGTTGGATGATTCCATCAAGTCTTCTAAGAAATATAATCACATCAGCAGCAAATGCATTTTTGTCTTTTTCTTTCCTGTAGGCACTTCATTTTTGCTTCATGTCTTATGGTACTGATCATTGCTTCAAAACAATATTAATGGTGATGCTAAGTGTTATTACTTGGCTTATGGATTTAATGACCATGTTTGTAGTGAAACAATTTTAGGAATAGATATTTGAAAATGTTCTCAGCTTAGTCGTCAGTTGTCTTTTTGTATGCATGTATGTATATCTGTGTTTTCTTTAATTATGAGCTATTTCCAACATACAGAACAGTAAAGTGAATAACATATATTCTCACTATCCAGTGGAAATCTTAGAGTTTTGCCACATTTGTCTCATGACAGTTTTAAGCAAAGCATTGCAGCCATACTTGCAGCCCTGTCTACCCTGCCCTACAACATTAGGTACTACTGTACTCAGTGATGTTTTCTTTTCTAAGTCATCTTAGACTCTTACAACATATGCATATAGCCATACATTATTAATAGCATTGTTTTGCATATTTTCAAAGTTGATTCTGCCTGTGAGTTTGCAGCTTGCTTTTTTATCCATAATGTGGCAGATAGACTGTGTGTGTGTGTGTGTGTGTGTGTGTATGTGTGTGTATGATATTTAATTCTAGCTTATTCATTTTAACTGGTATCTATACTTCTTACATATTTTTATACTTCTAAAATACCTATTTATCTCTTTCTTGGTGGACCTCACACTTGTTTCCTCTTTTTGCTGTTATAATCAATGCTGATGTGAATATATATGGTACGTATATGAGAGAGTTTCTCTAGGGTGTATGTCTAGAATACTGGAGCAAAGTGTGAGCATCTTCACCTGCACTCGATATTGCTAAATTTCTCTTCAAAGTGGCTGTGCAATTTACATCTCCCCAGCGGAATATGGGAGTTTCCTCCTTCCTTGTCCTTGAAAACTCTAGGTATTGTCCCACTTACACATTTTTGTCTGTTTAATGGGTGAAGAATGGTGCCTTAATTTACATGGGTCAGATTATTAATGAACTGAGTATCTTTTACTATATTAATTGGCGATCCAGGTCTCTTATTCTGTGAGTTTGTATCCTCTCCCCATATGTTGTCTTCTTACCAACGTGCAGGCATTATTTATCAATTTTAGGTATGACTCCTTCTCAGATATAAACATTAACTTTGTATTTTCCCAACCTATGGCGTGTCTTTTTCCTTTGTTTATAGCACTGAACAAAAGTTTTACAGTTTAATGGAGTCAAATTTAACTATCATTTTCTCTCTGTGCTTTGTATTTTTAGTATCTGACTTAGGAAATCCTTCTTTACTATTTTCTTAATAAGGATATTTTTCTATATTTTCTTCTAAAAGTGCTTTAACCATTAGGGTTTTATTTTTAATAGTCTGAAATTAACTTCTGTGTAGAGTATGATTTAGTAATCCATGCTTTTCCATATAGATAACTAATTACTCTAGTAATTACTATTTATTGATGAATCCACATTTCTCTCAATATGTATCATCACTTATGATATATTTCAAATCTCCATATTTGAATGGGTTGTGTTTGAGCTAATTTATTACATCAGTCAGTTATTTGTCCTTGTACCAGTAGTACCCTACTGTCTTTATTATTATAGTGTTATCGTAATTTCTGATATGTTGAGTATAAAGTCTTCTCACTGGGTTCTTCTTCAAATTTTTTTAGCTATTCTTTAGCCAGTGCTCTTCCACATGAACCTCAGGTGAATTATGTCAATCCTGTAGAAAAACAATGTTGGGATCATCAGCTGTCTTGATTTCTACTTCATTTTTAGTCAGCATTGGCAATTTATTTTTAGTAAGTCCTTCACTCTATAGTGACAATTTTAAAACATTTTATTTCTGTAATGTTTTCTCTTCCATTATAAGATCATACATTTTGTTTTTGTTCTTGATTGATTTGCTTATAGTTGCAGCATTTTATCAACCCTTCAAAGGACTAGCACTTAGATTTTAATTCCACTAGGTGTATTTCTGTTGTAATTTTTAGTTCCCCTGGTTTCCACTAAGATTGATTCTTTGTATCTTCATAAAATTTGAAGTTGAAAGCTGAGTTCATTGTATTCTTCTCTCTCACACCTCAACAATAAATACATGTAATTCGTATATACATATACACACACACACACACATACATACACACATACATACATATATTTTTATTTTTATTTTTTGAGAGGGAGAGAGAACACCGCTGGGGAAGGGGCAGGGAGAGCGGGAGGGAGAGAATCTTAAGTAGACCTGATGTGGCCTCAGTCTCACGACAGTAAGATCATGACCTGAGCCAAAATCAAGAGTCAGATGCTTGAACAACTGAGCCACCCAGGCACTCTGGCTCAAGCTATTTTAATAAAAATAATCATTCAATATTAATATTGATATTCACTTATTTTGATTTTGGTTAGTCGTGCACATTGAAGGGAAGTAGCTGCATGAGTTGTGGATACCCAAGGAACTGGAATTTGAGTTACTAATATTACAAAGTAGTAAGACTGACTCCTGTTTATAGTTTGAAAAATTCTCTAAAGATAATAGCAGGGGATGAGTTTCAGTTGTATTTGAACAGTGGTAGCATTGCTGGTATAGCTTTCCAAGATGAGTAATTATGAATTACAGATTATTAGTTCTGTGAAAAAATAGCAAGTTAAACCAAGAAAATGATTGCTGGGTATAGTTCCAGCACTTTCAATGTACAGAATAGCTTTCTGTTTAATAATTAGCTGTGTATCTATTCTTTCCAATTACATAGTAAACAAAGTTGATGTTTCTATTTATGTACTTGATGTATTTTCCCAGTGTCAGACAGAGAGTACATCTTGAAAAATAATTTTTTATTAGAGGATACAATATTTTTATTAGATGCTAGACAGCAGGAGAGAGGGGGCAGGCATGTCCATGGAGGTAACTGCTTAATATCTTAACTATAAGATTAAGTGGGCCTGGTGTTATGAGAATTTATCCGTATTTCTAAATGAAAGAGAGCTCTGAATTTCTGAAATGAAAAATCATTGACATGCTCACAGATGTTCACATTAAAATGAATATTTTTCTTTTTTTAAAAAATTGTTTATTTTATTGAGAGAGAGAGAGAGCTGTGAGCACAGAGTTCGAGGCTTGAACTCAAGACCCGTTGAGATCATGATCTGAGCCAAAATCAAGAGTCAGGCCCTTAACCAACTGAGCCACCCATGCGCCCAAAAATGGACATTTTTCTTAATAACTTGAAAATTATTTTAATGAGTATCAAGGTACCAATTCTAAACCATAAAAGACTCTAAAGTAATCAGATATTTATTTAACATTTGTTGGAAACTTACATGGACCAAATGCTAATGGAGAGATGCAAAGATGAAAAAGACATGCTCTATGCCTTCAAAGTGTTCAAAAAAGAGTGGCAGAAACAAGCACTTAAACAAATCTTTATCAAAATATGGGATAAATTCAATAATACACAACCCATATACATTGGAAATATGAACATAATATCTAGAATAATTATAATAATGCCAAAATAGGGGTGCCTGGGTGGCTCATTTGGTTGTGTTTGACTCTTGGTTTCGGCTCAGGTTGTGATTTCCCAGTTTGTGAGATTGAGCCCCGCATCTGGCTCTGTGCTGACAGTGTGGAGCCTGCTTGGGATTCTCTCTCTCTCTCTCTCTCTCTGTCTCTCTCTCTCTCCCTCTCTCTCTCTCTCTCTCAAAATAAATAAATAAACATTAAAAAATGCCAGAATAAATATAACTGTTACTTACGAATTATAATTGTATTGCATCATAAATAAAGTTCATATATGCATGCTTTTTCCCAGGAAGGCCAATCCAGTGAAAATTTAGGCATCATTTTTCTTCCAGTAAGTACTGTCCACATGCATTATAACTAGGCTCATAAAATTATTATTAAGTTTGCTGTAGAACTATATAATGGATTATTATGTAAAATATTTAGGAATAGAAAGATGTTTTTATAATATATTTTGACAATTTGGATGTGTTAGAAATTCTAGAGTTAGCTAAATAGCTTCTTGCTAAGAAGGACCCTTTCATGTAGTTTAAAATTCTGCATTTTTCTATGGTCGTTTCACATTTTACTATTTATTCATTACCTGTGTTGCCTTGGATACCATATCAGTCATAAAGCCTCTATAATAAGTTGAAAACTGTTTCACTTTAGGATTGTCATTTTGCAGAAGGGTTCCCCCCCATTCATTCTTTAGTTTGAAATAATACACAATGAGTTATAGAGTATTTGCAAAGGAATCCTAGGATTTCCTGGCTTTTAGTGATTATAATAGTTGCCTGGAATCTGTAATCAGTGGGATTAAATCACACTTTTGGTCTTTGTAGCATTAGACCATAAAAGCTTTCCACTTTGTTGAAATATTTATGACCTGCTTTCATTTTCTAATACTTTTTTCCCACTATGTACAATTTGAGATGTTGTAGTATAACTTTAAGTTTCCAGATTGAATTGTGTTAATATTTTTCTGAAAATTTTAAGAAGCTGTAGTTCCTAATTATGAGACCCTATGTTACTTCCTTATATGAAATTTAACTAGCTGTCATAAAAATTAACAAACTTCTGATTTTATATATAAAAGAAAGTGATTTCTAATATGTCATACTTTCAGTGTTCATCTTTCATCAGAAAATATCTCATATTCTAGTATAAAATACTGTCACAATTTGGCAGGTAACTACGTGTGTGTGTGTGTGTGTGTGTGTGTGTGTATATTTTTGATTAGGAATTTAATTCTCAGGTTATGCATGTAATACAATATTAAAGGAAGTAGGAACCATCTTAGAAAGCAATCATATATGACTTCTTTTTCCCATCCTAAAAGATTTTGAATGTTTGCTTCTTAAACATTTAGTTAAGAAAAGAGCCATATAAATATTCCTTCAATTAGCTCTATCAAAGGCAGTAATGAGATGTAATTATGGAATCATTAAATATTGATGTTTTAATAAAATTCTTTTTTTAATTTCTTTTTTTAATATTTATTTTTGAGAGAGAGTGAGAGAGCAAGCACGGGAGGGTCAGAGAGAGAGGGAGACACAGAATCTGAAACAGACTCCAGACTCTGAGCTGTCAGCACAGAGCCTGAAACGGGGCTCGAACTCCCTGAACTGGGAGATCATGACCTGAGCTGAAGTCAGATGATCAACCGACTGAGCCACCTAGGCACCCCTAAAAAAATTCTTTAAGGAACAAAATCCTTGGGCCATTTGACAAGTATCAGTAACAGCATGACCTCTGATATTTTCTACTGAGACATTCAAATCCTAGTTTTTTTTAATTTTTAATTTATTTTGAGCATAGGGAGGAGCAGAAAGAGAGGGAGAGAGAGAATCCCAAGCAGGCCCCATGCTGTCAGTGCAGAACCCAATGAGGGGGTTGATCTCAGGATGCTGAGATCATGACCTGAGCTGAAATCAAGAGTTCGGTGCTTAACTGACTGAGCCACCTAGGTGCCCCTAAAATCCTAGTTCTTCGTCACATTACTACTAGTATGATTTGAGGACCAGCAGCAGCCTAACCTGGGAGCTTATAAGCAATGTAGAATCTCAGGCCACACCCCAGACCGACTGGATTAGTCTACACTTTAACAAGGTTTCTGGGTGTTCTGCAAGCACTTTAAAGTTTGAAAAGGATGGTTTAGTTGGTAGTCTTAAATAGGGCACTTTGATAAAGAAAACATGGAGGATTACCCCTACTGTCGCTGAGTCACAGAAGTCCTCTTTCTCAAAGGGAAGTTTCTTTCAGAATTTTCACAGTCTTTACCTGTTGTACAGTTTTTCCTTTAAGAGATAAAGGAGGAAAAGAGAGACAGTCTGTGAACTCACTGCATACTGGTGGTGGTTCTTTAAGTTTTAACTTACCTTCCAAATTATACTGCTATTGTTTGCTTTTCCAAGCCTCCATGTACTATACTGTCCAGAGCTTTTAGTTGAATGATGGGAAAAGATTAGATTTAGTGGATTTACTCCATCTTGACTGAAACCAAAATTCCATGGGAAAGGTTAAAATTTCTGACTAATTCCTTTAAGAGGTATTATATATATATATATATACACACACATATAATTTCTGTAACTTTGTGGACAGTTATTCTAGTTTTTTCAGGCTTCAGAAATTTTTTTCAAGATGTCATCTGTAAGACTTTTTATTGTTCTTTTGAATGAAATGTGTCTTTTTTTTCACTGGCTGCTATTAAGATTTTTGTCTTTGAATTTTTTCCCAGCAGTTCAACTATGATGTAGTATTATGTATTTTTCTTTGCTACTACTCTGGATTTCATAGTATTTCTCACATCTGTGTCCCTTTGTCTTCATTTTTGGAAAATCCTCAGAAATTGACTCTTCAAATATGGCTTCTGGTCTGTTCTCTCTCTCCCCTCCTTCTCTCTGGATATCAGCTTCACATATGTTAGACCTACTTACCTTATCCCATATGTCTTTTAAACTCTTTTTCCTTCTATTTTTATATTTGCACTTTCTTTGAATTTCAGAAGGGCTTTTTTCGTAATGACTTATCTTCCAGCTCACCACCAATCTTCTCTTCAGCTGTGTTTTTAATCAGCTAGGAAATTCACCTATTGAGTTCTTATTTTCAGCTGGTTATTTTTATGTTCAAGAATTTTCACTTGATTGTTTTAAGAATTACAGTTCTTTGGCAAACTTTTCTATGTTCTCATTTACTTTCTTGCATATATTTATTGCATTTAAAAGTATAATATCTAATAACTCCAATAACTGAAAAACTTCTTAGACCCTGTCTATAAACCCTTTTTCTTCTTCAGCCAGTAACTTGGTATTCTGGTAATTTTTTAAATTAAATTCCAGTCAAATGTGTAAAAATTGTAAAGGCTTTGGATGATGCTATCTATTTCTATAGGTAATTTCCTTTAGATTTTGGTAAAGGAGAGGATCACCATACTCACTTGGATTGAATTAATTCAACTTGACTTTCAGTGTTTGTGAGGCTTGGTATATTTATGATTTATAAATACTCTATGGTACTGTTCTTTATGAGTTCCAACTTAAAGCTGGAGTATTTACTGAGGCTATTCTACCTTATTGGGCTCTATCAATATTGTTTTTCCCCCAGTCTATGACATTGCTAATAGCTCAGTTTCTGCTTTTGAAATAAGGAGAAAAATATTGTGGGTTGTTGTTATGTCAATGAGTTTCTCTTTTCTCTTCATCAGGAAGTTATCCTGCCTGATTTTATCTGTGTGTGTGTGTGTGTGTGTGTGTGTGTGTGTGTGTATAAGGATTGTTCTATCACAAATTGGTCTGTCTCTGCCAGAAATGGAAATTCTATAAAGGATTTTATTTTGATGCTTTCATATTGTATCTTGCTCTATAGTAAACACATTAGTGTGGACATGTGTATTTGGATAGATGTATATATAATTGTCTATGGATATGTGCATGTTTGTGTTACTGATATATTTTATGTTCTAATGCCAAAATGAGTTATATTCTCTTCAACTTTTTATATACACTTTACTCTCTGAATTTAATAAACCACTCATCAGAGAAACACTTGTCTCTTTGGCCTCAAAATCACATTCTTTCACATGAGCTTGGCAGTAGGCATAAAGGCACAAACGTTTCAGGACCCATTGGAACAACATTATGAGATTATCCACATGAGATTACTCATCAGACTTACTTTGATTTACCCTAATTACTATATGCAATATTTATTTTCTTTAATGATTTTAGTACTTTTATAGATCCTGATTCTTTCTTAGACATCTCCATTGTCATTTTTGTGATTGGTTTGTAATCAATATCAGCTTGTTTCTATACCATTTCATATTTTTCTTCAGCCAAAATATGTTAACTGAAAAAGGTATGTTGCGCCATTCATTATACACCTCTCAGTCCCACGTTATACTGGCAGATGTAGTGAACATTCTGATATTCGATTTTATTTTTGATGACCTTCTTTGCAATTCAACCAGTCACAGAATTCATGGGGGACCAAAGCCAGACACAGATTGTGCCCAAGAAAATACCACACATGTGGCCATCATTGCAGCTAGTCAGATATTTTTAAATTAAGAGTTTAATTAAATTATAGATGGGCAGTAGAGTCTCACCTATGTTTTATAGTTCCCAAATTTATTGAAGTGTTATTGGTAAATAAAAATTATATATATTTAGATTACATGATGTGATTTTTTTAAGGTATACCATGTGATACTTTAATACATATATACATTATAAAATGGTTACCACAATCAAGTTAATTAACACAATGATCACATCACATAATTACCCTTTTTTGTGATGAGATCACTTAAGATCTACTGTCTTAATACCTATCACAGTTCCAAAGGCATTTTTCACAGAAATAGAAGAAAGAATCCTAAAAGTCCTGTGGAACCCAAAAAGACCTCAGATAGCCAAAAAGTCTCACCTGTGTTTTAGAATGAAGCAATGGTGATGATGTATAATTAGATATGTTATAATTTCAGCAAATTCTCCCAAGTTTCTGTTGATATTGGATAAAATTAAGTTGAAGAAATGAACATAAGTTGGTATAGCTTTTGAATATTCTGCATCATACACTGAAGAAATGCATTCAGTATTTTGAACGTATGCAAAATATGTAAATGAGTAACCACTAAACTTATTTGAATATATTTGGGAGAGTCATAATTTTTTTTATAAGAGTAGCCTTTATGGTTATTTTCTCCAATGGTTATTTTTGATTCTGTCTCCTACTCACAGCTGTGCCATTATCAATTGGAATCCGTACATAAACTTAGTGTATATCTGTGCTTCTGATGACTGAATAAATCTGTCATCCAAGCTTATGTTGTTAGGCAAATGTCATTGTCTTACTGTTAAGAATGACACATAATGGATCTATGAGTTTTATTCCTTTTGAAGGTCACCATTTAGAGAAAATATGTTTAGTGACATTTATCGAGGCAACAAAAACTTCAAAGTGATGCACAATCTTTGTGTCAGCTAGACTGGTTTGGAGGTTAAAGAATCACTGGACAGAGGAAGAAAAGCTTTGGTAGAAGAAGGGTATCCTGGGAAAACAGTGGGAGAAATTTTGGAGGATAGAATTATACAGTGATGATTAGTCCTCTGGCAAGACCCATCGTTAAGTTGGATCTAAGCCCTGGGGAGAGGGAGACCATGCATAGATGCTGAAAGAGTGGTTGGTATATATAATCCTTGTGAAAATTGGAAGTGCAAGGTGGTACTTTTTGACAAAACGTCAAACCTAAGTTATTGTAGGTGGAAGAGATTTGTATAATGAATTCCCAAACCAGCAGTCAACTTCAATGTCATGAAATACAGTTGTCCACATGAAAAGGCAGCAATCAAGGTGGAAAATAGTACAGTAATGAAGAGTGCCTTTACCTAACCTCAAAGACAATACCAAGAAAATGAACCTGGAGCAAAAAATGAGGCAAAATAGTAGACCACCTGTGACTTCCTAGAACCACAGACTTGACCTCATTTCTTTGTAGATTGTTACTAGTAGATACGTTTCAAACTAGATATTTGAACTAGTTCTAGGAAAAGTAGAGTTATTATTGGTTCACATAGATGCAGAAAGGCAGGTGTGTTTGGCTTCAAGGGAGCTCTGAGGGACCTCTGTGTCCAGTAACTGAAAAAGTTGCTTTTTTCCGTACCACTCTCCACCCCTCTCCATTCTTATCCCTACTCTCATATATTTAGTTATATTTTTGAAAAATAATATGTTAATGTTTTTAAATTTTTAAAAGTGTTTAGTTATATTTGAGAGAGAAAAAGACAGAACGTGAATGGAGGAGGGGCAGACACACACACACACACACACACACCACACACAGAATCCGAAGCAGACTCCAGACTCTAGGCTGTCAGCACACAGCCTGACTCAGGGCTTGAACTCATGAACTGTGAGATCATAACGTGAGCAGAAGTCAGACGCTTAACCAACTGAACCACCCAGGTGCCCCAGTTGATGTTTTTTAAGTAAAATAATACATATATGTCTTTGTCCTCAGCAGTTTCACTTTTGGGGAGCTATTTTATAGAAATAAATGAGTGGACAATAAAACACATACACACACGTACACATATAAATGTGAATGCATTAAAAAATGTGAGTGTGTGCATGTGTATTCACATATGCCTTAAAAAAAGTCCTAGAAGGATATATACATGAAACTCTTAATGGCAGCTACTTTGGTAAAGCAATGGCTTCATGCGGGCAGGAAGACAGGAACATTCCCTTTTTATGTTCTGTAGTTCTGCTTTGCTTAATTGTATTACAACAAAATAAATTTTCTACTCTCTTGTGCAATTTTAAATTGTGAAAAAGAGAAAACATAATGGAAGTGATTTAAGAAGGGAATACCATGAATAATTTAAAGATTTCATTGTATGAACATTTCTAGGTCAAGTTTTTACCAAACATATACTGTAAAAACTGTAGATGAGTATCAAATAGCCTCACTGGTTGTCATGGTGACATTATCTAATTTGTTTCATATTCTCTGTTCAACTAATCACTGATGTTACATGAGACTTGCCTGTAGCTTGTTTGGGCTTTGGGAAGTGATGGAAAGACAAATTCTTGGAGAGACAAATGCATACAGAAATAAAATATGACCGCTGCTCTCCCCATCATTTTTCTTCTTCATTTTAGTCATTGTTGAGAAGGGTTAATTTGGTCTATGATGACAGAGACATTAATGGCTTCCCAAAAGCCTACTTTAGCAATTGTTTTTAAAATGATAAGCATGAGTGGAAAGTACATGGCTCTAGGAATTAGATGACCTGGTTTTAGTCCTGATTCTTACACATATGAAGTGTCTATCATTTTATCATTCACCTAGAACTCTACAGTTTACAAACTGCTTTAAAATAAACTGTTCTATATCAGTTCATAACAACTCTGTGAAATAAATGTACTGTCACCCCCATTTTAAAGATAAGAGATCTTATTCTAGAAAGGTTAAATTACTTGCCTAGGGTGAAAACTGTTTATAATCGGAATTGCAAGAGAAATGACACAAACCTAGTTTTCTAGACACCAAACCCAAAGCTTGTTTTAAGATATCATTGCCTAGCAAGCCATGCCTTTTACAAACACTTAAGACAAAATAATAGACAAAGGTAAAGAGTAATAGGGTGGCTATGTAAGATATTGATATAGATAAAAATAAGATATAGACCAAAGTAGAATTCAAGACAGACATATCAAATGGGACAGAGGGTAGTAAGCATTTAAAGTGGAAGTCCTGTTTTAAAAAAATATGTCAATTTCTGAATACAGAAAAGTTCTTTATTAGGAATAGAAGGCCGCTTTCATAACTGGAGGATATCTAAAATTATAGACTACTATTATATATAAAATGAGACACTGAAAACATTCTAATTGAACTCACATAGAAGATGAGGGTTTCTGCTGTGGCTGCTGTTGTCTACAATTGTCCTGGAAGGTCTCGACCAGTGATATTTCAACTCAAGCCTCAGTTGTCATTGTGTGCTCTGATAATCAGGAGAGCTTTGCCCAATACCAGTGCTTGGGTCCAAATACAGGAATCTTGATTAAACTGTTCTTGCAGACTGGCACTGGTGAGCTACCAAGGTGTGGAATGAAGAGGAAGTGAGACAGATGAACACTGTGGAACTTTTTTCTCACTTTTTTGTGGGGGAAGATACTGGCTAAATATAAGACAAAATCTGAGTCATAATTTTATGGAAATATTTTTCATTTGTGGGATTTTTATCAATTTTAAAACATTTGAGTGAATATCATCACATTTTATTCTTACTACAATCTTAAGAGGTTAATTATGCCCCAATTTTATACATACTCTCACAGCACCCTCTTCTCCAAACTTATTTAAAAATTGTTTTGCAACATTTTATGGATGTAAGTCTTAGCTGAGAGGATGAAAAACATTCATTTATAGCAATAATGCTACCATCTAGTGTTGGAGAACAGAAACCAAAAAAAATAGTCAATAATTAGTTATAATTAGTTATGAAAAATTAGAAATTACAGGTTTCACAGATGATCTGAAATACACTTTCATTATTTTCTTATCTTACACATTTAAATTTAATATTACCATTACACATTGCCTAGAAACCACTGAGATATTGCCAAACATTAGATTCACAACAAATGATGACACTTCATGAAAAGGAAGGAAATATGCCTATAGAACTAAGACGTGGAGAAAATGGAAAGCTACAAGGTGCCAGATAGGCCAAACATGATCTCCCTGCAAGAGCTGTAAAGTGACTGCAATAGAAGAAAAATTTCAGAGTGGATATTAAAAAATATCGCTGGGATGCCTGTGTGGCTCACTTGGTTAAGCGTCTGACTTCAGCTCAGGTCATGATCTCACAGCTCTTGGGTTCGAGCCCCGCATCAGGCTCTGTGCTGACAGCTGGGAGCCTGGAGCCTGCTTTGGATTCGGTGTCTCCATCTGTCTCTGCCCTTCCCGCTCGCATTCTGTCTCTCAAAAATAAGTAAACATTAAAAGAAATTTTTAAAAAACCTTGCCAATTTCAATTTGCCAATTAAGACTGCAACCAAACCACCAGAATACTGACTTTATTTCTTCTCTTTTATCAACACTATGACCCAGAGGTAAGAAATAATCTAGTATGTATATGGAAAAGAACAAGTATAGCAAGAAATTGACAGTCTTGTTTCCAGATCCACTGGAGGCTCACGTAACTGAACTTTTTTATGAGAACATGGGACCACTATCAACTCATTTCACTCTGATTCCAGGAGAGTACAAGTCTGCTGCTACCTTTAAGCATCTTTGCATGCTTTGTATTAAAGGGTTCAGATGAAGCTGTAGAACTGGTGTTGGCATTGAAAGTTTTAAGTGGCATTGACAGGAAGGAGAAACGCACGTCTTTAAGTTAAAACTTCATGAGATGTTGTAAAATAAGGGACAAGGAGAAATTGTCTCAGAAATGTGCAAACAATAATGCCTTTCTTGATACTGAACAGGATTTATTGTTTGAATAGAGATGTCTCTATTTCTAATATAGCAGATGCCAGCAATAAAGATAATTGATGAGATTCAAGTAGAGACATTGGAATATGAAGTTTGAGGAATAATGAGTTACCTGGGTTTGATGATGGCAATTTCTACGTTCTGAGGTTGAAGATTGCTGTAAAGCCATTGTGACAGATATATTTTTACATTTTTCCTTCTTGCTATATAGTGATATTTTATTAAAAGAGCAGTATATATTAGAAAGCATTTGTATTTTTGTGTTACCTGTCATATATTAATATTAAAAGAAATACAAAATATTTACTCTTAGTGCATGCTGTAGCATGAATTAGAAATCTTACACATATGTTATGTGCTTTGTACCATTTTTACCAAACCATTTGTTTGTAGGCATGTTCTATGGTTATCTGAGTAGAAGTTAATTAAAATTGTAACTTGCTTCTTACTAAAATTCAGTACTCTATTTTTTACAGGACCCTAGTTATGAATTTTTATAAGAAAGTACTGTTTTGCTTTTACTATGTACCAATATTCACTGACATCTGTATGTTTGCTTTTATATGCAGTTGATTCTCATTATTGATAGTATTATGTTCTGTAAAATCAGCTCAAACACTGAATGGGTTCTAGGAGGAGATATAGACTTAGGTGCCATGAGCCTCTTTTCACACTTTCATCAACTTTGTGTTTCCTTTGTATGTGTTTCTGTGTAAGGATACTTTAATGTATATTGATTTTCCCCCAGCTTTATTAGGATATAATTGAAAAATAACATTGTGTAAGTTTAAGGTGTACAATATGATGATTTGATATATGTATATAAAGTAAAACTTTGGATTGGGAATAACTTGTCCTGCAAGTGTTCCTCAAGATGAGCAAACATTTCTAATAAATTTTAACTTGATAAATGAGTGATGTCTTGCAATACAAGTAGTATGTGACACCAATGTCACATGATCACAACTGAACCAATGGTTCTTGAAATTTGCTTTGATATACAAGTACTTTGGATTACAAGCATATTTCTAGAACAAATTATGCTCACCAACCAAGGTTTTACTGTATTGTGAAATGATTACTGCAATAAAATGAGTTAATACATCCATCTGCTCACATAGTTATCTTTTGTGTGTGTGCATGCATGGTGTGGAATATTTTAAGATCTGCTCTCTTAGCAAATTTCAAGTATACAATAAATACAGTATTGTTAATTATAGTCACCATGCTGTACATTACGTCCCCAGGAAATTTTCATTTTATAACTGAAAGTTTGTACCCTTTGACTAATCTCTGCCCCTTTCCCCCACCACCCAGTAGATTGGTAACCTCATTCTTCTCTTTGTTTCTATGAGTTTGACTTTTTTTTTTTTGATTCCATATATAAGTGTGATCATGTAGTATTTGTCTTCCTCTGTCTGATTTATTTCACTTAGCAAAATGGCCTCAAGTTTCATTCATATTGTTGAGAATGGCAGGATTTCCTTTTTGTTTTCTGTATCCATTGTTCTGTTGTTGGACACTTAGGTTGTTTTCATGTCTTGGCTATTGTGCATAATGCTGAGTGAACATGGGGGTGAAGATATCTCTTTGGCATAATGATTTTATTTACTCCAGATCTATACCTAGAGGTGAAATTGCTGTATCAAATGGCAGTATTTTATTTTATTTTATTTTATTTTATTTTATTATTTTATTTTATTTTATTTTATTTCATTTCATTTTTATTTCATTTCATTTCATTTCAGTTTTTCCTTTCTTTCCAAGATTTTATTTAAGTTCGAGATAGTTAACATGTAGTGCAGTGTTGGTTTTAGGAATAAAATTTAGTGATTCATCACTTACATATAACACCAGTACTCATCACAAGTGCCCTCCTTAATACCCATCCCCTATTTAGTTCTTCCCCCTAGCCACCTCCCCTCTAGCAACCCTCAGTTTGTTCTCTCTAGCTGAGTCTCTTACAGTTTGTCTCCTTCTCTGTTTTTATTTTATTTTTCCTTCTCTTCCACCATGTTCATCAGTTTTGATTCTTAAATTCCACATGTGAGTGAAATAATATGGTATTTTTCTTTTTATGACTTATTTCACTTAGCAAAATACATCTAGTTCTATCCATGACATTGCAAATGGCAAAATTTCATTCTTTTTGATGGTTGAGTAATATTCCTTCATATGTATACCACACCTTATCCATTCATCATTTGATGGAAATTTGGGTTCTTTAGGTAATTTGGCTACTGTTAACAATGCTTCTATACACACTGGAGAGCACATGCCTCTTTGAACCAGTATTTTTGTATCCTTTGGATAAATACCTGGTAATGCAGTTGCTGGGTTGTAGGCTAGTTCTATATTTAAGTTTTTGAGGAACCTCCACACTATTTTCCCGAGTGGCTGTACCAGTTTGCATTCCACCAGCAGTGCACAAGGGTTCCCTTTTTCCCACATTCTTTAATATATATTATTGATTCATTAACATTGAACTTATGGCCAACAACATTATAACTCATTCCTGAATGAAGCATACCTAACATCGATATTTTCTCCATGAGGCATATCACAGTCTTTTTGCACTTAGGAATACTTCAGTACCACATTTGGAAGCCATTTTAAACAGCAGATCATCCAGGGAAAGCATAAAAATACTAAAACATGACACTAAGTAGACCAAGAAAAGGAAGTTGGTTTTGGAGTATGAGAGCTGAAACAAGAAGAAAAGAAACACCTTTTTCTACCTCAGCTAGGAACATGTATGTGAGGTGAGTGAAATGCTTGCCATCTTGTGCATGCCCATTAATGACCAGGAAAGTACCACAGGTTTTGATTTTGGGATTACTAATAAATTTTAGCATGGAGGTGAATTCACAAATACTGAATGTGTAAGTAAGGAAGATCGACCGTAGGTCATTTGGTCCTTGAAAAAAGAGTAGAATATTCATATCTAAACTCATCACCTAACAAATTGATTCTTAGTTCTTTTTAACTGAGGTGAAATTTACATAAAATACAATTTATTGAATTAAATTCAGTAGCATTTAGTACATCCACAGTATTTTGTACCATTACTTCTGCCTAGTTTAAAAACATTTTCAATACAATAAAGTCACTCTCCATACTTTTGCTCCCCAACCTTTGGCAACCACTAATCTGCTTTATGTCTCTATGGATTACCCATTCTGGTGTTTTATATAAACAGAATCATGCCTTTGTGTCTGACTTCTTTCATTTAGTATAGAATTTTCAAGGACCTTTCAAGTTAGACCTTTGTGTCTGACTTCTTTCATTTAGTATAGAATTTTCAAGGTTCATGTATGGTGTAGCATGTATCAGTACTTGATTACTTTTTATGGCTGAATAATATTTCATAATATTCCAAATCCATTCTGAACTATCAATATGTTATGATGAAAAGTACTTCTCTCTTTTTTTTTCCAAAAAATACTATATATTTTTCAGACTCTTGAACAGAAGGGATTCCATAAAAAAAATTTGAGATTTTGAGATATTTTGAATTTAATTGCTAGGACCTAAAAGACCCAAGGCATCAGATGGAAGAGTCAAGGTAGGAAAATCCTTTTGAAGAATAAATTTTCAAAGACTTGGGAAAAACTTGCTCATGTTTGCATATTCCTCTGGAAAGCCTGTCAATTTTTCTTTCCTTTTAGGTGTTTCTAGTTGCTTAATATTTGGTTATTTTCAGTTTTTTTTTCCTTTGGCTGCTCAGATGGTCCTTTTTAGGATTTCCATAGTGAGTCTTCTGGTCTCACTGTCTTCAGTAAGTTTAAGTGGTGTGATTTTCGGTCTCTACCTACAGTTCTACATGCTTAATTTTGAGGTAAAAAAAGATCACAAACAAGAAATATGTGTGTAGTTTTAAAAATTCAGGCTGTAGCATAAAAATTTCTGGTTAAAATTTCTTGAAGGTAACAAAACCTAAATCAAACAAGGCCAAAGATCTTAGAAGATCATAATATCAAAACGGAGACTCATAGGGAGAAATGTCTTGCTTTTACTCAAATCCATAAAATTAACTGGTAGGAGAAATATGAGTGGCAATTTTTTTGTTGATATAAAATAGGTACTTCTCATTGGAAGTTTGTTAGGTTGTGGTGAATTTACAGTGATATTTTGAGAATAGAAGCCAGCCAGGAATAATCACTCAAATTATTTGACACAAACATATAATCTGTGAAATTGAATTCCTCTGTCTGACACAAAGAGAACAGGGTAATATTAATATATTATATTTGACTATATTGTAGGGAAATGGTGGTCACCTTCCATGACCACACAAAGGAGAGAATCTACTAATAGATGTTTGACTTTTTAAAGCATCTTATTTATTTATTTATTTATTTTGTTTTATTTTAAATGTTTATTTTTAGAGAGAGAGAGAGAGAGAGAGACAGGATGGGGGAAAGGCAGAGAAAGAGAGAGACAGAGGATCCGAAGTAGACTCTATGCTGACAGCAGAGAGCCTGATGTTGGACTCTTAATTCACAAAGTATGAGATCGTGAGCTGAGCTGAAGTCGTATGCTTAACTGACTGAGCCACCCAGGACCCCTATTTTTTATTTTAGAGAGAAAGTATACATGAGTTGGGGAGAGGTAAAGAGGGAAATAAATAGAATATCAAGCAGGCTCCATGCTAATCACAGAGCCCAATGCAGGCCTAATCCCATGACCCTGGGATCATGACCAGAGCTGAAATCAAGAGTTGGATGCTCAAGCCACTGAGCCACCCAAGTACCCTGGATGTTTGACTTTCTGACTTGTGTAAGCAGTGGTCTATCTAGGGTGAAAGCAGTTAGTAAGGAAATAGGGAGAGGAGCCTAAAACTTTATACTTAATTTTATCCTCTCAATCAAGAGTAGAATGGATGCTTGTCTCTCTCCTTTTGAGTCACTACCTCCACATATACATTTGTTCTGATTATTCCAAAGGTAAACACTTAATAAAATATGCCCCATTTCTAAATTTCTCATGAGTGGTTGGTTTCTGTTGACACAACATTGGTAAATATTGTTAGGATATTTTCCAGTAATAAATATCAGTGATACAAATCAAATACAAAACATTACCTGTGCCTTCCTTATGTCCAGAGAAATTGAACATAATGTTTTTGTTCTGCAAAAGCCCAAACCAGTGCACATGAATAGCCATTCCCAGCAGCTAACTTTAATTGCATTATGGTACATGTCAGGAGCATTTGGAAAATGCATTTTATCAAAGATAACTTGTACAAAGACATCTTGAATGTAACAAAAACAATCAAATTTCAAAAGCTGAGAATGTGAGAAAATACTAACGGGTACTAATGTTGACTTTTTTCCCACTTATCATTCTGGCAATGATTTGAAGTAATTATTTAATATGAAGAATGGGAAAGAGGTTTGGAGGGGAGGGGAATTGACACTAGTTACTAGGAAATTTTAAAAAAATTTTTTGTGTGTGAGTGTGTACACACATGTGCTCTTTGGAAAAAGTGGGAAAGAGGCTATCTTTATGAAATCTGGAACTAATTTGCTCTACTATTTAAAAAGTAATTACAGTATATTGAGTGAAAGTGGTGTAGAGTCCATATTATTCTAAGTTCCTCTTGACAGTGTCCTGGAGAACTGTTACTCTCTCCTTGGACCATCAACTGAAAAGGGGATAATCAGCATGCCACATGAACCCATTCCTTTCATTGGACAGTTTTAAATGATAAAAAGTTCTTAGATTCTTCCATATTTTAGTTTTCATTTTGATTTTTTGGAGCAACAGGAACAAATGGTCTCCTTCTTGGTATCCTTATATATTTGAAATAATTATTTTATCTCCCTGTGGGCCTCTCTTTTGCCCTAGCTCCTTCAATTAATTCTCTTAATCAAAGATTTCCATATCCCTCCTCAACCTGATAGAATTTCTCAGAACATACTTTGTGCCTTATAAAATGATGCTCAGAACTGAAAATAATGCACTAATATGATATAAGCAGATCAAAGTAGAGTGAGAGTCTTCTCTACCATGATTTGGACACTGTAATTCTATTCATGTAGCTCAAAATTAAAGCAGCATTCTAGTATCCATTCCACTATTGGCTCACATGAAGCTTGTGGTCAACAAGTGTTAGTTGCAGTCCTGGAAAACCAGATAATTCTCCTGTCTCCCTGTCTACTTAAAAGTTTATCTTGTTTTGCATCCTTTTGGATGGCTACTATAAAAATAATAGAAAATAATAAGTGTTGGTGAGGATGTAGAAAAATTGGAATCCTTAGACACTGTGGCTGGGAATGTAAAATGGTACATAATGGTGCAACCGTTATTGAAAACAGTCTTAAGTTCCTCAAAAAGGTAAAAATAGAATTACCTTATGACCCAGCAATCTCACTTCTGGGCATATATCCAAAATAATTCAAAGTAGGATCTCAGAGATATCTGCATACCCATGTTCACTGTAGTATTATGCACAACAGCCAAGGAGTGGAAGCAACCCAAAGGTCTGTAAACAGATGAATGGAAAAAGAAAATGTGGTATATGCATATAAAGGAATCTTTCTTTTAGCTTCAAAAAGGAAACCTTCTGACACATGCTGCAACATGGATGAACCTCGATGACATGCTTAATCAAATAAGCTTGTCACAAAAGACAAATACTGTGTGATTCCACTTATATGAGGTATGTAGAGTAGTGGAACTTCTAGAAACTGAGAGGATAAGAAATGAAAAATTAAATTAATTTTGGACTCCTGTTTTAGCTGCTAGAAAATAATGACTTTTTTTTTACTTGAAATATGCTTTATTTACAGTGTAGTTTCCTTGAATGAAGAAAAACTCTCTCTATACACATTTACACACTACATGTTTACAAAACCCTCTATACACACATTTACAAAACCATACCTAAATGAAATAACAGGGGTGCCTGGGTGGCTCAGTCAGTTAAGCATCCAGCTTCAGCTCAGGTCATGATCTCGGTATGTGAGTTCGAACCCTGCAATGGGCTCTGTGCTGACAGCTCAGAGCCTGGAGCCTGCTTCAGATTCTCTCTCTTTGTCCCTCCCCTGCTCACACTCTGTCTCTCTCAAAAATAAATAAACAATAAAAACATTTTTTAATGAAAAAACATAGTAGAAACAATGACATTTTAATTTTTGAAAGGCTTAAAACATCTATCCTTTAAACTTAATATTGAGTTAAAAGGATTGCATTCTATTAAATAGTGAAAGACTTGCTTAAAGGGGGGAAGATGCAGTTCTATATTAAAAAAATAACACATCAAGGGTACATTTGCTCTATCTTATGATAGTTATTTAGTTTCTAGATAATTTTTAGAAGTATATTAAAATGCTGGGTTTAAAATAATCTATGTGCTATCCGGGGCACCTGATGGCTCAGTCGGTTGAGCGTCCAATTTTGGCTCAGATCTTGATCTCATGGTTCTTGAGTTCAAGTCCGACGTCGGGCTCTGTGCTGACAGCTCAGAGCCTGGAGCCTGCTTCAGATTCTGTGTCTCCCTCTTTCTCTGCCCCTCCCCTGCTCATGCTCTGTCTCTCTCTCTCTCTGTCTCTCAAATAAACATTAAAAAAATTTAAAAACTAATCTATATGATATCCTAACTCTCATTTTTTATCATTCTTAAAAAAGAAAACAAATTTTAAATTTTAATGTTTTATTTTGGTCTGTTTATAGCCCCAATTTTCTTGTCATTAATGTGATGCCAATACTGACTAGCTGTTTAGATGATGATGGACTGCTCGAGGAATAGGGAGAGTCCAATCCAAGGACTAGTTAAGTAGGTTATCTTTGTAATGTTTACCAAGCAGATTGGCCGCTTATTGACTGTGTCTGGCTAAAGCGTTTTTTTTCAGCCTGCAGATTTTCAGATTGTTGAAAGTGAAACTCAGAGTCTTAGAATATTTAACTTTGCAGATGTTTTTTCCTAATGAATTCACTTAGGAACCATAGATTATTATAACTTAATACATAACACCTATCTAATTTGCAAAATCAAGTCACTTGAGATCTATAAACCATTATGCTATATAATCAGAGTGAGATCTCCCTCACATAGGTAATCAATGAAACAGTTGAAGTTTACGTTTGGCTTTCTCTCCAGCTCCTAAACTTTAACATCAGGAAAGGTAAGAATTACATTATTTTCCATGAGGAAATATAGCCTTGTTCTTTTTATTATACAAATGGTTCATATGAGTTCAAGAATTTCATATTAAAAGTGCATAATTGGGTTTTAGTTTTTAAAGAGAATGTGACACTTATGCAGGATTTTGGTACAGAAGTTGTAATTTAAAAATGTGAAGGGGTAAATTGTGATATTGTACATTTCAAGATAAAATTTAAAGAGGATGCAGAGAGTGTAACAGAGGGTCTTCATCTAATCTACCTTCCAAACCACTGGCTCATAGACAGTGAGAGAGACTGACAAATCAAGACTAAGCAAACATTAAGATTTCCCTAGGGTCGCCTGGGTGGCTCAGTCAGTTAAGCATCCAACTTTGGCTCAGGTCATGATCTCGTGGTTCATGAGTACGAGCCCCGCGTTGGGCTCTGTGCTGACGGCTCAGAGCCTGGAGCCTGCTTCAGATTCTGTGTCTCCTTCTCTCTCTACCCTTCCCCTGCTCACGGTCTGTCTCTCAAAAATAAATATACATTAAAAATAAATTTAAAATTTTCCTTGATGGTTTCAATGCTAGTTCATTAACTTGGAATTTTACAATGTATTTGGAAGATCCTATAAATTTGTTTATTCAAGTTTAAGCTATAGGTATGTTGTCCAACACCCTACACATTTGTTGTAAATCTCTGCTAATAAAAGTGAGTTGCAAGTTGTTTGTAAATATAAATGTTAGATAAAATTATTTGCATTCAGTTAACCCATCAAAAAAGTCTACTACCAAATATGTGTCCTGTCCTCCATACTTGGATGGATACATCTATCTGACCCCCAGTGGGACTGTGAAATGGATGGATTGTGTGTTAAGTACTCTGGTTTTCCCAGTCTGTTATTTTTCAGTCCTCGGTGGTATCCTCATACCTTTTCTAGCCCCTTGAAATGTTCTCTGCTCTATCAAACATGCTTTTACATACTCACAAACTTAAGTGTTCCCTGACTTTAGTTGGAAAGAAAACGAAGTTAAATAAATGTAATTAAAACCAGCGGGTAAATTAGGATTTGGAGGAGTCTTCTCTGCCCTCTAAAATCATCTCATGAAGGCAGTGGTCCATTCTACTTTGTAGAAAGATAAAATATCCAGAGAACACTTTGTAATGCTAACATTGCCCCAGAAGATACAGATTTTTAGTACAGCATCTAGGCACTAAGGTGATGACATATAGCCTATACCACTAGCCTAGACTGTCTGAAGAAGCTCTAGTTATACATATTCTTTTACTTTATCTCCCTAAGCACACTTGGTCTCATAAGGAAATGTGTTAAAATTTTGTTTTTCTAATTTGAAATATTTGTTCCCCACCTACTTTGTTAAATGGTTAGTTGGTCTCAGCATCAAACATAAAACCAGAGGCCAAATAGTGACTATTTCTCAATCCCATTCCAACAAGGAAATTTTTTACAAATATATTTTTGTAATTACTTTTCATCTAACTGGCTAAGAGAAAGTAATAGTCCATCATTGTCTTACAACTTTTTTGCTATATGACTGAGTACAGTCAGCTATAGTGAAATAGATTTGAATCAGTCACTCATCACAGTTTACACTGAATTCACTTAATTATGCCAATTTGATGTTCAAGTTTTGATACGATAAACTTATCACTTAGAAATGGGACTTTATGAAGATGAATTAACATAAGAAAATTAAGAACAAATAGTACATTTATTTGCATTTGACTCAGACTGAGTGATATTTAACATCTTGGACTATGTGTGTGATCTATCACAAATCACTTTTATTTTCCATTAAACATTTATGTAGGCCCTCTAAAATGAACATAAGTTTCAACATCAAAAATCACTGATATTCTTTCACTGAAGCATGGAATAGATTGGTGGTTGGCAGGGGCTTGAAGGTGGAGGAACTGGGGAGATGTTAGTCAAAGTGTATATACTCTCAGAAGATGAGTAAATAGTGATTATAGTTGATAATACTATCAACTATATTATATCATATACTTGAAATTTGCTAAGAGAGTGGAATTGGAGTGTTATAACCACACACACACATGGTATCTATGTGAAGTGATAGGTGTATTAATTAACTTGATTATAGAAATCATTTCACAATGTATACATATATCAAATCATAATGTTCACCTTAAATGTATATATAATACTTATTTGTCAATTATGCATCAATAAAGTTAGAAAAATGTTTGATGTTCTTACTATAAATTCATAGGAGTCACACGTTGGAAAATTGTTCTAATGGTAATATGTAACTCATATATGAAGAACAAATATGCTAATATTTAAGTGGAATTTTTTTGTTTGGAATTTGAGTATACAGCATTTTGCTGGAACATTTGATAAAAATTCCCAAACAAAAAGGGATGCTCAGCAAAAGAAAACAATGTGTTTGTATCCATTTCATCAACATAAAGTATTGACTTAAGATGACTCAAGGATAGATAACCAGCGTGATAATAAATGATTAATCAGTAGCTTTAATAAATTCTATGAGGTGGGACATGTGGGTAGCTCAGTCAGTTAAGCGTCTGACTTCAGCTCAGATCATGATCTCATGGTTCGTGGGTTCCAGCCCCACATCGGGCTCTGTGCTGACAGCTCAGAGCCTGGAGCCTACTTCGGATCCTGTGTCTCCCTCTCTCTCTGCCTTTCCCCTGCTCGCTGTCTGTCTCTGCTCTCAAGATAAAATAAAGACATAAAAAATAAATAAATAAATTCTATGAGGTTAAGTGAGTACACATGAGGTCAATAAACTTGAGACATCTCTCTATGGTCTCAGGAGAGCTTAGCCTGGCCATGCTTAGAAGAATGAGAAATTACAGAAGGATCATCAACAAAGTGCACTGATTAATGACAGATTATCCTGTTGAGTGATAATTGGTGCGATGAGAAGAGTAATTCCTTAAAATTCCTTATTTCCCATCATTTTTAATTATGGATAATTATCTGTAGGATTAATCTCCAAGATAATATCGAAATCTGTGTGATCCTTGTTTAAGCTAAGGACAATTTTGCCTCCCATGGGACATTTGGCAATATCTAGAGATGTTTTCAGTTGTCAGAAAGGAGAGGAGTGCTAATAGCATCTAGTGGGTAGAGGCCAGGGGTGCTGCTAAATATCCTCCATGCACAGGATAGCCCCTGCCACAGATTGTCTGGCCTCAGCTGTCATCAGTACTAAGATAAGACCCCTGCTTTAGATCAAACAAAACTTCTGCAAGATGGGCAGAGAAATGAAACAAGTGAATCTGAGGGCAAACTGGAGTTTTTAAGAAAATCTGATTTTGAATCACTGCATCTATAAAATGAACTGAAAGGGAATATAGGCATACAGATGGAATTGCTGTCTCTCTCTCTCTCAAAAATGAACATAAAAATTTTTTAAAAAATTGTTTGTTTCCCTCTTTCTTTCCCCCCCTTTCCCTATGTTCATCTGTTTTTTTCTTAAATTCCACATATGAGTGAAATCATATGGTACTTGTCTTTTTCTGACTTATTTCACTTAGCATGATACACTCTAGTTCCATCCACATCTTTGCAAATGGCAAGGTATCATTCTTTTTGATGGGTCAGTAATATTCCATATATATGGAATATATATATTTTCTGTGTTGTTATTTTGCATTCTGACACGTGTGAGGTGGCTTCTAATCATGGTTTTTATTTGTATATCCCTGATAATAAGTGATGTTGAGCATCTTTTCATGTATCTGTTGGCCATCTGGATGTCTTCTTTGGAAAAATATCTATTCATGTCTTCTGTCCACTTCTAAACTGGATTATTTCTTTTTTTTTTGAGTTTGATAAATTCTTTATAGATCTTGGATACTAACTCTTTATCATATATGTCATTTGCAAACATTTTCTCCCATTCTGTAGGCAGTCATTTGGTTTTGTTGATTGTTTCCTTTGCTGTGCAGAAGCTTTTTACCTTTGTGAAGTCCTAATAGTTCATTTTTGCTTTTGTTTCCCTTGCCTCTAAAGACATGTCTAGTAAGAAGTTGCTACAGCCAATATCAAAGAGGTTGCTACCTGTATTCTCCTCTAGCATTTTGATAGTTTCTTGTCCCACATTTAGGTCTTTCACCCATTTTGAATTTATTTTTGTGTATGGTGTAAGAAAGTGGTCCAGTTTCATTCATCTACATGTTGCTGTCCAGTTTCCCCAACACCATTGGTTAAAGAGACTGTCTTTTTTCCATTGGATATTCTTTCCTGATTTCTCAAAGATTAGTTGACCATATAGTTGTGGGTCTATTTCTGGGTTCTCTATTCTGTTCCATTGATACATGTGTCTGTTTTTGTGCCAGTACCATACTGTCCTGATGACTACAGCTTTGTAATATAGCTTGAAGTCCAGAATTGTGTTGCCTCCAGCTTTGCTTTTCTTTTTGAAGATTGTTTTGGTTATTTGTAGTCTTTGGTGGTTCCATACAAATTTTATAATTGTTTGTTCTAGCTCTATGAAAGACGATAGTAGTATTTGGTAGGGATTGAATTAAATGTGTAGATTGGTTTGGGTAGTATAGACATTTTAAGAATATTTGTTCTTCCAATCCATGAGCATGGAATGCTTTTCCATTTCTTTTTGTTCTCTTCAATTGCTTTCATAAGTGTTCTATAGTTTTCAGAGTACAGATCTTTTACCTCTTTGGTTAGATTTATTCCTAGGTATTTTATTGGTTTTGATGAAATTGTAAATAGTTCTGATTCCTTGATTTCTCTTTCTTCTGCTTCATTATTGGTATATAGGAATGCAACAGATTTCTGTACATTGACTTTATAGTCTGTGACTGAATTTGTGTATCAGTATCAATTTTTTGGTGGAGTCTTTTGGGTTTTCTACAGAGTGTCATGTCATCTGCAATAGTGAAAGTTTGACTTCTTCTTTACTGATTTGGATGCTTTTTATTTCTTTTTGTTGTCTGATTGCTGAGGCTGAAGACTTCCAGTACTATGTTAAATTACAATGGTGAGAGTGGACTTTCCAGTCTTGTTCTTGACTGTATAGGAGTAGCTCTCAGTTTTTCCCCATTGAGGATAATATTAGTTGTGGGTCTTTTGTATATGGCCTTTATGATGTTGAGGTATGTTCCCTCAATCCCTGCTTTGTTGAAAGTTTTTATCAAGAAAGGATGTTGTATTTTGTCAAATGCTTTTTCTACATCTATTCAGAGGATCATATGGTTCTTATTTCTTTTATTAATGTGGTGTATCATGTTGACTGATTTGTAAATATTGAACCACTCTTGCAAGCCAGGAATAAATCCCATTTGATTGTGGTGAATAATTCTTTTAATTTGCTGGTGGATTCAATTTGCTAGTATCTTGTTGAGAACTTTTTGTTTGTTTTAATTTTCTCCATCTCTGATTCTCATTTCTCACCATGGGTGGGGTTAACACATGTTAATGTTTTTGATATAGGCTCTTAAATATGCCTTTATCTTATAAACTCATTAGTAGTTTTGACTGTAAATGTGTTTTATTTTTGTATTTATTTTCATGTTTTTATTGCAGTAAAACCACATAACATAAAATTTACCTTCTCAGTCATTTTGAAGTGTACATTTCAGTATAAGTATATTCACATCATTGTGACACATATCTCCAGAAGTCTTTTATCTTGCAAATCTGAAACTCTATATCCCTTAAAACAACTCCCCTTTTCTCCTTACCCCTAGCCCCTGATAATTACCATTCTACTTTCTGTTTCCATGTTTGATTACTTTAGATTTTGTATATGTGTTTGGAATTAACAAATTATATCATCCTATATAGCTTCTTCTTTTCCTTTATTCATTTAACATTGTTGGTAAAATATGTGTGTCTCTATATCATTGCTTCTAACTGCTATATTTTATATTCATAGTTTGCTTAGTATTTCAGTGTTGCATCCAATTAATTTGTTTTCCTGCAGTGAGGTATACCTAGGTTTCCAATTCTCTGTTACCCCCACAATTATCCAATAAACATCCTCAGACATGTCCTGCTATGGATATCCAAGAATGTGATCATGCTTATATTTGATATATAATTTTATCAGAGTGATCTCCAGAATGACTATACCTAGATTTGTTCAGCAGTGCATGAATGTTCTCTTCCCCTCAGATCTTCACTAAAAATGTGGTGTTACCAGATTTCTAATTTTTATAGCTGTAAAGAGAGATTTCTTTGTGCTTTTAAAGCACATCTTGGATTACTAACGAATTTGAGTATTATCAGATATTTAGACTTAGCTCTCTGCGAATTGATTATTGGTGGCTTTTGCTCATTCTTAAAAATGAGTTTACTGTCTTTTTTTTGTTTTATCAGAATTTTTTGTATAACTTAGATATCTGTTTATGGTTGATTTTAGACTTTTAACATATCTTCTTTCTGGCTACTGTTTTTCTGCTTAGTCTGTGGGATCCTTCATTAAACAGGAAATCTTAATTTTTATTTATCCAATATATATCACTTGGCTTTCTGGATTATGCTTTTGAAATCTCTGTTTTTAAACAATTTTTCCAATGTTTAATTCACAAAGATATTCTCTTATATTTTTCTTCAGTTACATTTGTATTTATGCCTTCACATTAGGTCTCTATTCCATTTGTTTTCCATCTTTGTATAGAGTAGGCTTATATAGCCTACCAAATCATCATTGTTTCCCCTCATTGTGTTGAGGTGCCATCCCTACTATATTTGAATTCCTGGGCCTACTTATGGGCATCATATTCTCTTCTTTTTTTTTTTTTTTCTATTTGCCTATAGTTGTGGCAGAATCACACTTATGAGAAATGCTGTGGTTCTGATCCTCATGAGTGAATTGGGGGAAGTAGCTAACAGACAATGTTCACCATCTTGTCAGGAACACATCATGCTTTTCTTAAGGCCCTAGACAGGCACTATAGGCAAGAGGAAAGTCAAAAATAAAAGATATTATGAGAAGAGAGTGGCAATTCTTAGTGACTTATAATATTCCAGCCTTGAGATTCATAAGTGGGGTTAACTTTCTTTTGATGACAAAAAATACTTTTCTTGAGGTAGATCTCCAAATGACTTAGTAAATTAAGCTCTTTTTAGATAGATACAACTTACTCACAGTGCCTCTCAGGTCTGTAACATCATTTCTATTCCTACCATTACAGCACTGGTTCTCACCCCGAGGACCCAGAACTCGATCTTATAATAGCCACTTACATTTTTACTCTAATCACACCTCTTGGCTCAATTCTACCCTCTAAACTATTGTTAGATTGATTTGCAACAAATGTTGGGTGAAATGGGATATATTCACTGGATCTCCATGGACTACTATGTACAGCCCCAATTCATAGGCCAGCATTTCAAATGCCCTATGGCCTTAATCAATTCTTCCAAGCCCATTTCTCACTGCCTGTGTATATCTTTAGTCTTCAGATAAACGATACTCCTTGCTATTCTCTAAGTATGTTCTGTGGCTTCCCGCCTCTGGGTTTTAAACATAGAATTTTAGAACTTAAAGCAAACTTGGAGATGCTTAACCCTCATTATACAGAAGTGGACTGAGGACTATGTGATTGTTAGTAAGTGAAGGGCTCGTACCCACACATACATCCTAGACTCCCAGTCCATGCTATTTCCACTACACTAAATCTGCCTTGCTCTTGCCTTTTTTCTGCCTCTGATGCTTTCCCCAGCAATCCCTCCCTCCCTCATCTTCTGTCAAAATTCTGCCCTTCCTTAAGGGACTGAATGTTACTTCTCCATCAAAACTTTCCCTGATCTTAATTAAAGTGAACTCTTCCTTCTCTGATTTAGTATGAAACTCTACACCTCTTTCATGAGCTTATACTCAGCCCTGTACTGTGGTATGTGTGTCATGTCCTTTCCCTCCTCCTAAAATCTGTGTGTTTTGCAAGAAGGAGCTATGTCATCCTTTTGGTGCTTAGCACGTTGAAATCACTCAAATATTATTTGAATATTTGAATATTCTGAAGGCACAGAAGTGATTGAATAATGAGTCACTCAAGAGTGATTGACAGCCTGTCTTTCCCAAGTATATGTGTGCTGGGGTGAAAGGGAGAGGCCTAGAATAATTTGTCTTTTTTCTTTAGCCCAAACTAAGCATCTTGAAAGTTTTGCCATGAATTTCCACTTCTGTTATTTGACAACTAACCTTGCATCATCATAAAATGAGAGTGGCAACAGCTCGTTGTCTTTTCTTTTCCAAATGTTAAACTAATCACACAGCTATTAGAGGAATATTCAGAAAGAATCTAATAAGAATCAGAACGCTGAAGAGTCGTTTGATATTTCTTCCTTTCCCCCCAAATCAGTGTTTGTGGATGGGTGATGTCAGAGTGTGTTCATGTGAGTGTCAGGTGTGAGAGTGCTAAGAGGAAGAAATGATTTTGGAAAAAGTGTATGATTATGAGGTTTATTAAAGAAATACACCCAGACTGTATGGTAGTGAATATTAGAAGATTCTTGTTAGAATAGAAAGCAAAAGTAGTTAAAAGACATTTATAAAACTCTAAGTAAATTCAAACTGCAAAAATATGAAGATGTATTCTCTATGTATGATGTGCTGGCTAGAGGGCCAGCAGAATGCTTAAGGCTGCTCCTGAAGCAGCAAAAGCCAGCACTGTTTTTTAAGGGAAAAACAATTATTTTTGGCTGTATTCTAGACTCCAGTTTTTCTGGGAGAAAGACACCAGATGAATTAGTTATTTTGTTTTATTTTTTTCTCAAGTTAGTTAACATACGGTGTAGTCTTGGCTTTAGGAGTAGAACCCCGTGATTCTAGATGAATTAGTTATTAAGGAGAGATACATTCAGTAACTTAAAAATTTTAACTTGTTAGAATTTGGAGAATGGGCAAAATGTGGAGCACTCCCTTCCTGATTTATAGGAGGTTGTTACAATGTAAATTGTACAGGACAGAAAACACTATAGCAGGTTTGGTATCTTTGAATTTTTTTTTCTTACTGGTTGAAATGCCATTGACTCAATAATGGATTTGTTTTGCTGATGTTTAAGAAAAAGATAACGTATATCAGTGAGTCAGTATAACTTCCATGTGCTGCCTTGGCCAAAACTCAGTAGATTTAATGGCAGTGCCACTGTTGTCATTTGTTGTACTGTGGCATCTTTGAAAAAGAAAAATATAATACTAATAGATTTCTAGATATGTTTTCTACTCGGAATCAAATACTGTTGTTACATCTACTTAGTGGAGAAAACGTATCCTTAAAAAAAGTTGGATTCAGATTTTCTAAAAGAAACTAATTAAAATCACATTTCAAGGCTTTCTAAGAGTTTACTTTATGGAATTAGCGAGCTCTTAGATCAATTCCTAATTTAGTATCTATTCTGCTTGATGTCAAGAAGGTCTCTTAATCACTCTAAGACTGTTTACTCATCTATAAAATGGACATTGTATGGGGTTCTTATAAGGATTAAATGTCATATATAATACAAAGCATTCAGTATGGTGTCTGCAAAATGCTAAGTTCTTAATAAATGGTATGTGCTGTTAGCAGTGGTACCATTAAATCATCATTGTCGTCATCCACAGCCTTACAATAGTCAAAGCTTAGGACAGACAAAAATTAAGGTGATTCGTATCGATGTCCTGTCTAGACACACAATTGGTTCCAGCAATCACTGGGATTACGCATGGATGATCCACCCATTTTAATGTCCAAATCATACAGAATTGTGCAAAATTAAATTGCTTCTAAAATATAATCAAATTATAGCTGTAAATAATAAAATATCTGGCAGCTACTTGTAGAAATGCAAATCTGCTTTTGTTTCCTCTCCTGTTTTAAAGCCCTCCAATGACTTCCACTGTACGTTGAATAAACTCAGACACTTTAACATACCTTTAAAGGCTCTACAGGGATCTGGCTCCTGCCTCACTTCCTCCCCTTTTCCCCCTTTCCCTCACTCACTCTATTTACCCGATACACTTGCCTTTTGTTTGTAGGAGATCAATAAATATTTAATGAATTAATAAATAAATGTGTAAATGAAATCTGAGATTTGTTCAGTTCATTTGCACCTTAATTTGTACCTTAACCTTAAAAAACCTTATGCCTTTAATTAAGAAAACCAAAGTTATTATTCATAGGTAGTATTTATTTTTCTCTTCTATAGAGTTGACCCATCAAAATGGGTGTGAACTGCTTATATGTAGATTTTTTTACAGTACAGTACTGTAAATGTATTTTCCTTAACATTTTCTTTTCTTAGTTTTTTTATTGTAGGAATACAGTATATAATATCTATAACATACAAAGTATATGTCAATTGAGTATTTGTTATCAGTAAGACTTCTGGTCAACAGTAAGCTATTAGAAGTTTAGTTTTGGGGGAGCCAAAAATTATATGTGGATTTTTTATTATAGGGGTTGGGGCCTCTAACCTCCACATTGTTTTCTACTTACAAATTTATTTTAATATGCAAATTAATTATAAGGTTAGTGAAAGAAAAGACCTCTTCTGTATATACTTCTGCATGCTTTTAGCTCAAATACCAAATATCTAAAAAGTTGATCATGATGCCTTTTTGAAGGTCAAAGTTGTTACGCATGCAGGCCCGGGAACAGGTTCTAACAGCATTTTTTATAAAGCTAATCTCACAATAGTTTGATAATTCAAGGCACAGAGCCTATTTGTATTTTTCTCTTCTAAAATACTAGAGATTTACACTGCATATAGTTGAAGCATAGCAGCAGAATATACATTTCCATAAATTGGTCCACTTGAGGGATTTTAGAACTTGCTTTTTTACCTTTTTTATTTTGCTGGTTTCAGAGGGTCAAAAAGATTCAGAGTTCAAAACAGTGATCTCCTGGGAGCTATGGATTTGTCACCATGGCAACAAGCACACTAAATCAGTAAACAAGGACAGAAGAAGAGATTGTCTCTTATTGTTTCCAAGCAAGAAAGGTATCCACAAAACTCAAGTCTTTCAGAGCAGATATATAATTCTATAGTAAAGGTGACTAATAGTTGTGAGTTTCATAATTTCTGACTTTTTTTCCTGACCTAAAAATTGAAACAGTTAGAGGATAGAATATTAGTTTTGAGGAAGATGATTACTTAACTGCTGTAAATTGCAATACCACCTATTCCTATCAATTTCTAACCTTAATACACAAATTACTCAGGGTCAGATTAAGTATGAGTGAAGGTTAATTACTTTTCATCTATGTAGGTTGACGCATAGGAAATGGAAGAGACATTTAAATTAACAAATAGAAAGGTCAGAGGAGTATCTTTAAAAAGGGTTTTGCATTTGAGTAGTCAGTGAACAAATTTCAGAAGTATGGTCGCCTGGATGAAGAATCTTTATCTCCTGGAAATTAGAAGCAAAGCAGCAAGACCAGGAGTTGTGAATTCTGCCTGTCTGTTTAGGGGCACCTGAGTGGCTCAGTCAGTGTAACGATTTCCTGGTTCACAGGTTCGAGCCCCGCTTCAGGCTCTGTGCGACAGCTGAGAGCCTGGAGCCTGCTTCAGATTGTGTGTCTCCCTCTCCCTCTCTGCTCTTCTCTCTCTCTCTCTCTCTCTCTCTCTCTCTCTCTCTTCAAAAATAAATAAAAAACATTAAAAAAAAAGAAGCCCCTTGCTGATGGATGTTGGGACTGGGCTGCCTCACAAGGCACACGAGAGACCTGTACTATCCATGCAGAGCTGAGGCATGTGACAGCAATGAGGCTGGAATAACTGCAGGCCTTAGAGCTCAGGAGAGCACTTAGCACATTGAAATGTAATGTATGGTTTACATTTTGCTGCCTCAGTCTAGACTGTGAAGTCCATGTGGAAGGAGACCAGTTATTGTCATCTTTTTAATAATAAATGCGTAGTCATAGTGCCGCCTAGTATTTTGGAGTTGCCAAAAATATCTTGTGGAATGAATAAAAAAAACGACTGAAAAAATTAATTCTATCCTGGATTCAGCATTCTCTTCACTTCTGCCCAGTCTTCTATCTTTGATAATAACACCAAAGGGCGAGTTATTAAAGGATATGGATTTGTGTTTAATGAGTCGAACTACTTTAGAATGGTTTATAAAAATACTTTGTTTTTCTTGGGGAGCCTGGGTGGCTCAGTCGGTTAAGCATTTGACTTCAGCTCATGATCAGGTCATGATCTCCCAGTTTGTGGGCTTGAGTCCCATGTCAGGTTCTGTGCTGACAGCTCGGGGCCTGGAGCCTGCATTGGATTCTGTATCTTCTCTCTCTCTCTCTCTGTCTCTCTGCCCCTCCCCCACTTGTGCTTTGTCTCTCTCTCTCAAAAATAAACATTTAAAAAATTAAAAAAAATACTTTGTTTTTCTTAACACTTTTCCTTTAAATCTGACATGCATCAATTAGGCTAATAATTCTGTTAGGTGACAGTTGTCAAAGAAAAATTGCACCCGATGAAGTTAAACAGGCAAGGAAGACTTAATTCCAGACTTCTGCAATAAGGGAGAGAAACTGATACCAACTCCCTGGAAACAAAGGACAAGAGAATTAAACACCTTTGTGAGCTAATGGAAAAGCACTGGAGAATGTTAGGTGACTGGTTGGTCAGTGTGATCAGGCCATCTGTGTTTGCTAATTGACACCTATTGAAGTTAGGTTCCTGCTGTACCACAGAAACTGGCATATAGGAGCTATATGTTTCCCGATGATTACATTTCAAAGGGATTCCTCCCAAGTCCTTGGGAAAGGCACTCCTAGGTTGTAAAACTGGAAAGAAGCTGGGAGAAACTTTATATCTTAAAGGGGCAGCAAAAGGATCTATAATTGCATGTTTTTAAAGTAAAAGCTTTAAGGAAAGGGTGGTCAGGGGCTTACTGTCAGGAAGAAAACTGTCTAAAATTTCGTCAAGATGAGTGGAAGATTTATACTATTTTGGCCAACTCTACATTATAACTTAATAGAGAAAATTTAACCACATATCAATAATTTTATCTTATTCATCTTATTGTACTATTTTTTAACTTTCAAGGGATTTTCAAAAATAATGGTACACCAAAATTTGTTACATGTTCTTGAATTCACTTAACATGTAGTCTCTTAAATTTTTATAGATTAAGCTTTGTCTTTACAACCTTCATTTTATTTTTATTTAGTTTTTTCTTTTTTGAAGAATTTCATTTTCCTTCTGAAGGCAAAAACTTGATCATTTATAATTGCTTTTAATTATAACTTCTTTAGCTTTGGCATACTTTTTTATGAGAAACAAGAGCCAGAATGATACTCAAAATCCCAAGTATGTTTGCAGCAAAATTCAGTTCACAGATCTGAATAATTTATTATATGTTAATCCAACTTTTCTATATTTGAGGCATTGTCTAAAGTGCCATGGGAAGAAAGAAGTGAGATTCTGTTACTACTGAGGAACTTTCCATTTGGCAGAGGGTGTAGAAAATGTTCTCTAGTATCCATGTACTAAGTGTAATAAATGACATAGGAAATTACTGTGTGTGTATATTTGTCTGAGGGAGAGATCACTTTTGAGATGATTTTATAAAGAAGATGATATTTCAATGGGAGCTGAAAAGATCAACATGTTTATTTGGAGAAGACACTTGTTCCAGATGAAGTATATGTTTGGGGCTGAGGTGTAGAGGAAGGAAAGTGAAAGTGTGTTTGATATTTGCTGAGTTTGCAAGTAGAAAAAAATAAATGTATTTAAACTCTTAGTTATGTTTCTTAAGCTATAAGAAGTTGGGATGTTATATCACTGAAAGTATATTCTATTACTCCATCAGCCCTATAGACAGGTCCCAAAACTATCTTTGCTTTTCGCTGCAAGGCGCCCATTGAGCTCATGTTGATTGACACTAAATTTCTCTTTTCTTCTCCGTTCTATATGTCTTCTACCATGGTTCTACTGGTCTCTGATCAATTTATTCTGCCAGATTGATGGTTCTTTTTTTCTCTCAATCTTTTACCAGGCTTGCATTGGTTCACCCAGAAGTAGAGGAATTTAGAGTGGGAAATGGAGGTGGGGGGTTGGAAGGGTCATTTCAGATCAAGTAAATAGGAGACTGGGGTGAAGAAAAGAAGCACATTATAATTTCAGCCTCAGAATGAAGAGCTTATAGCCTTAAAGTTTTTCTCCTGCTAAGATTGGCAGTCTCTAATGGTATAACTTCTAGAACTCCAGATTATTGCAAGGTAAATGAATCTTTCTTTGCTTTTCTGTCCGTACTTTGATTTTCTAAGTTGAGTTTGGGACAGAATTCCAGCAAGTGTTGGTGATACGCTCCACCTCAAGATGAGGATGCACATATAGAAGGAGTCAAGGGTTGGAGAAGGAAAAACCCTGTATGACATGAGTGCAATGTCCAACTGAAAAGGGAGGTTAACACCAACTGGCGGAGATCTGTGGCAGGATGTATTTTTCCAAGATGACAACAATCATATTTGTGGTACTCATGCTTCCAGAACTTTGCCGTTCCCCACCAAGAGGTAGATTCTATTTCTTTTTGGACTTGAGTGGGCTCAAAACTGTTCCAGCCAGTGGAAAACTGTGCAAGTGATGCTGTGTGATTTCTGAGGCTAGTTCATTAAAAAAAAATAGAGCTTCTGGAGTACCTGGATGGCTCAGTCAGTCGAGCATCTGACTTTGGCTCAGGTCATGATCTCGTAGTTTGTGAGATTGAGTCCCACATTGGCATCAGGCTCATTGGTCTCAGTGCAGAGCCAGCCCACTTCAGATCCTCGGTCTCTGTCTCTCCTCTTTGCCCCTGCCCTGCTCGTTCTCTCTCTCTCTCTCTCGATAATAAATTAAACATTAAAAAAAAAGAATAGAGTTTCTGCTTGTCTCGTTTGCTTGGGACTCTTGCCCTTGGAATTCATCCCAAAATAGTCCATGCAAAGACTCACACAAAAGAGTCAACTTAAGGAGGATAACACCAATTGCTAAACCTGTGAGTGACTGAGCTTTCAAAGGAATCCAGTTCACAGCTTTGAAATCTTCCAGATGAGGCACTCAACATGGTAGAGCAGAGACAAGACATTCCTGTAATTCCTTGTCCAGATTCCTAACCCAATTATTTATTGACACTAAGTTTTGGGGTAATTTGTTACACAAACTAGGTCTATGAATGACAGGTGGAATCTGATCTTTATTTGAACTATTGAAAATTTTGGTGAACGAAACATATAATCTGAGCTATGTTGAAGGATGTCAACTTTGATAACAAGATACGAGGCATTGAAGGGGAAGGCAAGGGGGAGAGACCATGTTAATAAGGATCTAGGGTTGAATCATGGCAGCAGAAGTAAATAGGAAGAGGCAGATGAGAATAGCACTGTGAAAAGCAAACCTACTATATTTGAGTACTGCTTGGACATAACAAAAAAGATTTATGGAAAGGGAAAAGTCAAAGAGAATTGAAAAAAAAAATCAAGAATTTTTAGGAGCTGATATAGTTTGGGGAAAATGCCTTGTTTGAGAACCTGAGTTCAGTGTGTCAGTGCAACATCCAAGAAGGATTCTGCAGCTCCTGGAGATACCTAGGTGGGCATACTTCTCACTGAGCCAATAAATGAAAATTATAGAAGTACATAAAGAGAGTATTGAAAGGAAGATCAATGGATAAGATGGGGGCATTGGTAATTAAAGGACAAGAGCAGGGGAAGGAATGGGAAGAAGTGTTGGAGAAAAAAACCCCAAAGACACCCTCAAAAATTTAGAGGGATCCAGGAAAAGGCAATATTTCATGATGTCAAGGAAGCAGATTTTTTTCCATGAAAATATGGTTTACCAATAATGCTTGGGATGACAATGAGGATTTAGAAAACAACTGGATTTTATGATTAGAAGTAGACTTTATGGAGAGTACTCTCAGGTGGGAATGAGGCAAAAACCAACTTTCATGGGAAGTGAGTGGCAGGGATGGAACTTGAAGCAGAAGGAATACACCTGGTGAAACTTCTTAGTGAAATAAAGAGGAGAGGAAAATGGCTGCTCAAAGATAAGGGGCATCTTTGAGGCAACAGTGGAGAGGGAGACAGAGGGGTTCAATGCATGGAGTTGGGGAAGAATCATACAAAGATCATCTGTTCAAGGATTAGTCTTAAATGGAGAAGGGGCACTTCTATGAGTCAAAAGAAAACAAAGTGAAGTAGAAATAGAAATCAGAATTATGTTCTTCCATTTTGTTCCTGACAGTATCAATATTGAACTCTTTTGCTGGGAAATAATGTTCTTATTGAAGATACATAAAAAATGTTAGTTTGGCAAAACATAGGACTGTGATTATAGATTTTTGCGAATAAAAAACAAGAAAGAGAAGACTTAATTTTAAATATTTATCTTGTATGTAACTTTTGGCTCCCCAAATCCTCTGACAAGGAAATTTAAGACTACTGTGTAATCTATTAGTTGTTGATTATTGGTTATTATTGTTTTTTGATGTATTGTCACACTTTGGTCATGTCTCTTGCAAATGTTTATTTCAATCTGTGTGCAACAAAGTACTCATAATCTCAGATATTTATATAAATTAACACTTTAAAACTCTGACAGGTGCCAGTAATATTTGGTCTGTGCTTTGCCCTAGACTCATGAGACTCTCTCTCTTCCTCCACCTCTTCCTGTCTCTATTTCTATCCCCATCTGTATCATCATCTCTAGGGTAGATTTGGAGCTGGTTTAGTTTTCACTATGCATTCAGGCTGTATCTAAAACTCTTTTTATTAAAAAAAAAAAAGACTTTGATTAATTAGCATTACATATGTGACATTATTTGTCTCCTGGAAAACCCCTGATCTGACGGATCATTAGGAAGTCCTATCATAAATGTCAGGGGTGAAAATGTAAGAGAAAATCTAATCCATCTATATATTATGGTTATTGTGACACTACCCAAAAGCAGGAAGATGGAGACTTTCAGACAAATCACATCATTCTTATTCTTTTAAGCAACTTACCCAAATAAAATTGTAGATACATGAACATACCACTACATTTCTCTCTTAGATAAGTAAACCAAAAATATTGTGACAGTAGAGATTATATAGGATTTTTTCCTTTGCTCTAAAAATATCTATAAATGGAATCTGTTTATATAGTGTATTGATAAAAAAAAGCTTATGATAACAAAAATTAGGAATGAAAAATCCCAGGAGGCTGGAGATTTAGAGTTCACATACCATCTGCAGTTATTACCCTTGTGGTATTTGTGTACATAAAGATACTGATTGGATTTCAAAAGTTCATAGGAAGTATTTATAAAGCCAAGAACAATCCTCTTGTTGCAATTCCTGAGTTACACAAAAGCACTTCAGACTAGCAGACAAGAGCACTTGAATTTTCCAATCATTTAAAGGCCACTTTGTGAGTCCAAATCCACATGGTTCAGTGCTTCTGGTTATTAACATTTTGTACTGTCATTTGCCCATATTTGTTAAACAGTTTTTAATTGCTATTTTGCTTTTCTCCTTAAATAGTAGTCTTTGTAAATGAAAAAGAAATCCTGCAGAATGTGTTTTTTTTTCTTATTTTGGAATGAACATTTAAAATGAAAATTGCGACTGTGTTCTCAGCAGCCATTTGAATTGCTTTGCTTCATGTGACACTGGCTTTTTTGAAAGTGCCAACTATCACTTGACTCCTCATTATTAAATCATCACTCTACCTGTTGCCCTGGAGTAGGAGGCTCAGTATATGATTTTATTTCTTTCCTTAGCAAAAAATTTGAAAAGATAGAGAGCTTGATTTAAAAGTTACATAATAGGGGTGCCTAGTGACTCAGTTGGTTGAGCGTCCGACTTCAGCTCAGGTCATGATCTCTCCTTCCGTGGTTTCGAGCCCCACATTCGACTCTGTGCTGACTGACAGCTCAGAGCCTGGAGCCTGCTTCAGATTCTGTGTCTCCCTCTCTCTCTGCCTCTCCCCTGCTCATGCTCATGCTCTGTCTCTGTCTCTCTCTCTCAAATGAATAAACATTAAAAGAAGAATTACATAACATAGTTTTAATAAATATTTTTGGAGATTTTAAAAGTTCAAAATTTAAAAATGACTTAAAAAAACAGAAGACAACAAGTGTTAATGCGGAAGTGGAGAAATTAGAACACTCTCACACTGTTGGTGGGAATGTAAATGGTGAAGTCATTATGGAAAACAGTATGGAGGGTTCTCAAAAGAGTAAAAAGATAATTACCGTATCATGGAGCAGTCCCACTTCTGGGCATTTATCCAAAAGAATTGAAATCAGGATCCTGAAGACACTCTAGCCCTCTCATGTTCATCATAGCATTATTTACAATAGCTGTGACACAGAAACAACCTAAATGTCTGTCAACAGATGAATGCATAAAGAAAAGATGATATATACAAAGGAATTTTATTCAGCCATTAAAAAAGAAGGAACTTCTGCAACATGCAACAACATGGATGAACCTCGGGTACATTATGCTAAGTGAAATAAGCCAGACACAGAAAAACACTGCATGATTTACATGAGGTATCTAATATAGTCAAATTCATAGAATCAAAGAGTGACATGGTGGTTGCCAGAGGCTGAGGGGATGGAGTAATGGAGAGATACTAGTCAATGGGCATAAAGTTTCAGTTGAACAAGATGAATAAAATCTAGAGATCTGCTGTACAACATTATACCTAGAGTCAACACTACCATATTGTACACACATAAAAATTTGTTGAGAGGGTAAATCTCATGCTAATTGTTCTTACGATAGTACAATTTTTAAAAATTAAGTGAATAAGATATTTTACTCCCTCACTGTCTTTAAGGTTTCATGTATTAGACACAGTATAGATTCATTCTTATTGTTCCAATTCCTTATTTTTGGTAGTTCTTTGGAGTAACGTTTGCCTTTTCATGGACAATTAGGTGGAACTTAATTTTTCTTTGTCATTACGTTGTCATTTCACCTGTAAGACTGAGGTTTTTCTAGGTAATTTAAATAGAATCCTGGCACTATTTTAAGTTATAAATGCATCTCAGAAGTACTGTGCACCTGCTGTATGTCAGGCTTTCTGCCAGGTGATGGCTATGAAGAAACAGTTTCTACCCTCATGGAGTTCCCACTGGAAAGGAGGAGACTGGTGATGATCATATCAATACTTAAACTCCATGATTATCATCTGTGATAAGTACTATGCAGGGAAACGGCAGCGAGCAATGAGAGAAAATAACACCGGGGGACCTTATTACCCTCATGATTATGGATAAAGTCTTCTCGTAGACTAAGAAATGACTAGTGACCCTGGCAAGGAACAGATAGTGTGATATTCCAAGAGAGTGAGCTGTTTCCCTGGAGGCCTTGATGTGGGAAACAGCTTGGTGTTTCTGGAACGGAGAAGAAGGTCCTAGTGCAATGGGACAGGGAAAGAGGGGAAGATGAGTTGGAGGTGGGAGGTTTGAGAGAGACCAATTGATGCAGGGGTTTGTAGTTCATGACATAGGGTGTGTTTGTTTTGTGAAGTATAATGGGAAACTGTTGGACAATGTAAGTAGGAAAGTAGCACGATCTAATGGATTTCTTTCTTTAAATGATTACTCTAGCTTATAGAAGGTCAGTAATTGGAGAGTGAGGCAGAAGTAAGTCAGGAAGTACGTCTTTCTCTACTTTAATGAACACAGTTTGACTGTAAGAGCAATGGATGTTATAAATATCAGCAATTCTGTGTTCTGTGTATCTCATCGTTAAAATTACTTATATTTTTGTTTTGTAATGTTTATGTTTAGACATTATACTTATGTTTGGTTTATGCATAGAATCTTATTTCCTGCTTTCAATTTCTCTAAAAATTTGAAATTATAATACCATAAATATGGCCTTCATTCATTCAGAAAAATATTACTGAGCATACACTATGTGATAAGAATTGTACAACGTGAAGACATTTACAACTGTGATTTGTCACCCTCCCTGTCCCTACTTGTACTCACACCTGTTGTCTTTCTTGCCTCTGTGGATCACTAAGCTGTAGAATCAGTATTCACTAAAGCATTTTCTCCTTACACTTGAAAAAAATGTATATATCACTTCTATCTTTTATTAAATAACATCTTCCTTTAATTCAACTCCAGAGTGCTTGGCACTGCTGATTCTGCTGGGCTTGACCTAGTATTAGAGAGGAAGGTAAGTTTCATCTCATGCCTTAATTATTAGGGCCCGGACTATCTAAATTTAAAGCTGCTTCTGGAAATTCATAAGATTCAAATTTTGACAAGAAAACTGAAAAATAATTCTTAAAAGTAAAAAACCAGCATCTATATTTGCGATCTAGAGAACATAATATACACACATCTAAAGAAGCTATCTGTCCAGTGCAGTTCTTAAAAGAAACAAATGGAGTCTCCCAAATTAGAGTGCAGTTGTGCATACTTAATGTTTTGATTAGATACTTATGCAAAGTGTAGGTTCTTCTCTCTCTTGAGAGATGAATGCACAAGTCTCTAGCTTACCTTTTTTTTTTATTTTGCTACTGCCACAAATTACACAAGGTCTCATTAAAGTTCTCTTGTTCATTTAAGGTGCATTTTAGTCACTCTTCAAAATGCATTTCTTTGGTTATTGCTCAGAGTTAAGCGATGAATTCTCCATTGCTTTTAGAAAGAAACATAACGCTTACCAAGGACTCTAGAGTTGAATTCTATAAGTAAATTTCTGAGTTTCTGAGATGCTCTTTCTTTACTTCTTTCCTTAGCACTTCTAGATTCTTTGTGTTGCATGTATTGAAGTTTAGTATTTAGTAAGCACCCTAAATCTCTTGCATAAAATTATTTGTTCTATAAAAGTTATTTATTGAACTGAGGAAAATATGTTCAGATTAAAGCAATTAACATTGAGAACTTGTGGTTGAAAATTTAGTTACATATATTTAAATATTTGTCATGGTAGTTATGACAATGCCTACTTACCTTAGCAAATATAAATTAATATGTTTTCTTTCATCTAGATGCAAATATGATCAATTGTTTTAATAAACTATATGATATTCTTATAATGATAATGGTTAAATATTTCACTTGCATGTAGATGAACTGATCACTGATAATGTGTACAGCTATCATGTAGATCCTCTTTTTTCATTGCTTAGAAGATAGATAATATATGAGCAATATCCATAAGTTCTGTCAATATCTACCAGTTTGTTCCTGAACACAATCCTGAGAAAAAATAATATAATGAACATGTGTTCTTATATGCTAGGCCATTAATTTGGGGAGTGGCTTTTTTAGGACATATCAATAAGGAAAGAAACTCAAATGAACAATGTAGAATCAAAATTCACTTCCCTTTTTTTTTTTTTTTTACATGCAGCAATTCAGTCATTGGTTTCAGAGATTTAAAAACACATTAGGTGCTGGATACAAAGAATACAGGTAGAATGATAGTCATTGATTTTAAAACAAAGGGAAATATTGTCATTTGAAAGAAGAGCTTACATTATTAAAAATTTCACTTGCTTACAATGATCAGACTTTAAATTAGTCACATTTGAGCAGCCACTGTGTACTGTCCATTAAAATAGATGCAACAGTTCAATCCTCCCCCTGCCTTGACTTTTGCAAAGGGATATGTCAGGGCAGTGCGTAAGATTATCATCTCTGAAAATGCTGACAGGAAGCTAACAACTTAAGTTCCTGTGTGTGAGAACCAGGGCTCCGTCTTTACTTGCAGAATTAACTCGAGGGGTTGTCTTCCCCTGGTATGCTGTAAATGTTCAGGACATGCTTGTTTCTTGTTGATGATGGTAGTAAAAATGCTTAGTATTTGAACTGTCAACTCAGAATTAAGGTTTCTAGATGATGGTAACCCTTTTAGTGTGTTTGGCTCCTCACTAATGCATGATGCCTAATTAGCTCAAGGTTTGAGGGTAAGTTGCTTAGATGACAGCTGTTAATTGGTGATGCCAACAGGATCCAGTTGAGGAGCTAAATACTCAAGACCTGTCAACATAAAGGTCAGTGATTCTCAACACTGACTGCAGAATAGTATCGCCTGGAAACTTAACTAATTGATGGTCGTGTTGGAAGTGCAGATTCATTCAATCAGAACCAGAGGTAGAGAAACCCTGGACAGAAATATTTTTAAAACTTCCCAGGGAGGGTTCCTATTGTGTAGACAGGATTGAGGAACTGGAAACTTAACTAATTGATGATCGGGTTGGAAGTGCAGATTCATTCAATCAGAACCAGAGGTAGAGAAACCCTGGACAGAAATATTTTTAAAACTTCCCAGGGAGGGTTCCTATTGTGTAGACAGGATTGAGAAATTGGTGAGGGGCTCCTTTTCTGGCAGAAAGAGGAGAATTAAGCCACTGATTTCACCTGCCCTAAGAGAAAGTTTGGGTTACAGAGGCTTCAACATAATATTGTTTCTTTCATTAGATATGAGGTTTTCAAAGTGGTCAGAAGATTGGTAGCATCAGTATCTGGGAACTAGTTAGGGATGGAGATTTTCAGATCTCCTAAAACAAAAACTCTGGGGGTGGAGCACAGAATACTGTATTTTAAAAATTCTTCCAGTTGATTCTATACCTTAAAGTTTGAGAACCATCATTTTCAGTAAAGCCTTGGATAACATAGATACTTAGAGGCCAAGAATTGAAGCTCTCCTCACTCATCACCAATTTAGAGTGAGTTAAGTAGAAAGTTACCTGATCGATGAGCTATACATCTTACCTGGATGAATAAACAGCTTCATCATGAGTAGTGGACCTAGATGACATTTTATTATTTTAAGAGCCTTCCAAGAGTAATCAGTTATCTGTCATAAAGGTTCACATCTAAAAGTTAATCCTTTTCCAAAGAATATGTTGTGAATATTTTATTCCTTCATTATTATAATCCCTGAAGCAAAGTGGCCTCTCCCAAAATTTGGAATACATTACATAACAAATCACTTTTCTGGTGGTCAAAATTAGACTCAGAGTAATAGATTTTCAAATTGTTTCTTTCCCATCTGAAGAACTAAATTGGTATGAAGGCAATAAAACATATTTTATACTCTGCTGATGAGTTAAGTCCTCTAAGAGTTTCACTACTACAGCTTGACTCTCTCCAAGTATTTCATTTATTTAAGGAAAGTGTCATCTATATTCTCTCTCTGGTCTAGAAGTTTCTAGGATTCTTGTTACTCTCACATTTGGTTTTCTTTTTAACACATACATTTTTTCCTACCATATGTCTACTCTCAACTTTGAATTCCCATTGAGTGCATAGCGCCTTCCTTTTTCTATTACATCTGTTTCTTTTTGATAAGCTGTGCCCTTTCACCGTTGCACGTCATGAATCTCATCCCATCAAGTTTCAATAATATCTTCCTGTTCATGTGTACTTCCTTGGATTAAAATTGAGATAGAAATTTAGCCTGGGATTTTGAATATTCAGATATAATCATCTGATTCTAAATACTAAAGAGTTAACTGCCAATTAAAATTCTCTTTCCATGTAGAGAATATAGTCAATGATATTGTAATAGCATTGTGTGGTGACAGATGGTAGCTACACTTGTGGTAAGCATAGCATAACATGTAGAGATGTTGAATCACTGTTGTACACCTGAAAATAATGTAACATCATTGTGTGTCAACTATACTAAAAAAATTTTTTTTAATTCTCTTTCTGTTCATGGAAAGAAAACAATCACAGAAATACAGGACTAGAAGGAATTTTGGTTTTGCATGGCTCTGGAAACTATCTGCCTTATGTTTTTTCTTTTCATGTAACAATCATTATTTTGCCTAGGAATTAGATATTTTAAAATTGTTATTTTTGTCTTTGCCTTTCAAACTGTACTTTAGTTTTTATTAAAATATTTTTAATGTTTATTTATTTTTGAGAGAGAGAGAGAGAGAGAGAGAACAAGGGAGCACAAGCATGAGTGGTGGAGGAGCAAAGAGAGAAGGAGACACCCAGGTGCCCCCAAACAGTACTTTAAATAGCTTTCCTGGGGCACCTGGATGGCTTAGTTGGTTCAGCATCCGACTTCAGCTCAGGTCATGATCTCACACTTCATGAGTTTAAGCCCTGCATCGGGCTCTGTGCTGACAGCTCAGAGCTTGGAGCCTGCTTTAGATTCTGTGTCTCCCTCTCTCTACCCCTCCCCTATTCACATTCTGTCTCTCAAAAATAAATAAACATTAAAAACATTTAAATAGAGGAGTGCCTTGGTGGCTCAATCAGTTAAGTAACTGACTCTTGATTTCAGCTCAGGTCATGATCTCATGGTTCATGAGTTCAAGCCCCACATCAGACTCCACAATGTCACAGTGTGAGTCTGCTTTGGATTCTCTCTCTCTCTGTGTCCTTCCCGTGTGCTCTCTCTTTCTCAAAATAAATAAACTTTAAACAAATTTTTAAAAATTAAAAAAGAAAATACCTTTCTCCCTAGCTGCTAATTAGCCTGCCATAAGTACACTGTTGGTGTTGTAATATGGAATGTGAGAAACCTGAATTGTGTTTGCCAATATATACAATGCATGCCTCTGTTCTCTTTCTATGTCTATTCCTGTTTCCCAGAATCTTGACTCTGAAGTGGAATACTATTACTATATTTCCTTGTCTTTTTTGGTCTTGCTTTGGAAGCAATTTTGTTTTCTTAAAGCAGTAGTTCTCAAACTTTAGCAGTGCATCAGAATCACCTGGAGGGCATGATGAAACACAGATTGCTGCCTGTGCTCAGAGTTTGTGATTCAGTAGGTCTGTGCAGGGGCTCAAGAAATGGAATTTCTAACAAATTCCCAGCTAATACTGCAGGTAATGTGAGCAAGTTTTGAGTACCACTGTTTAGGTGCTGTGCCTTCATGAGATGAATGACCAATGGTCTTCGCACATCTCACTTGAATCCATCTACTGTTCACCATATCCATTTTCCACCTCATATCATTTCTCCCTATAGTAGTCAGAGTGATTGTCTTAAAATATGAAGTAGTCTATGTAGTATTTTTGAACTTGGTTGCCTCTCTGCCCAAAGCTTTTCAGAATCTTTGTGTTGCTGTCCAGGTAAAATCCACCTCTCCCAACCCCGCCCCGCCCCCCCCCCCCCCCCGCCCACCAACATCATTGCAAGGCTCAGCATGATCTATCAGTCATTCTGGCCTCATCTCAGGGCTCACTCTTCTCTGGTCCTCTTTCACTGAAGACTTCTTCCT
>CM053574.1:102973446-103055491 GCA_028646485.1 Cryptoprocta ferox
CTTTCTCTGACACCCCACTCCATCAGGACACTCCGCTCCACTTCTAGGGTGAGTAACTCTCCAGGTTTGCCTAGGACTGAGTTGTTTCTTAGGAAGTGAGATTTCCAGTGCTAAAACGAGGACAGCTCCATGCAAACTGGGAAGATTGGTCATGCTACCTTCTCTCCAGCTACAAATTTTACTTTTTCTCTATAGCACCTACATAATTTATAATTGTATATTTAGTCGTGTGATACTTTTTAAGTGCTTACCATCCTTATTAGATTATAACTCCATAAGGGAACAGGTGATATCTGTTTCTTAATCTTTTTGTCTCCAGTGTCTAGCACTATACTTACAAAGTACCTGCTCAATAATTATTGCTTTTGAAAGAGTTTTATTAGTTACTCTGCTACAAAGGGAAGTGGGGAATGTTGGCATGTGTTATACAATAACCTGTGTTCTTTTGTCTCACTTATAAAACATATGTCATCGCATCAGAACATTTTGAAAATAACTTACTTTCTTCCTATTGGCTCCTAGACATTGGTAATGTGTTTTAGTTGACTAAGTCCACCAATTCCACTTCTGTACATGGACTGTTGGTCTCAGCTAAGAGAGATGCCACTAAAGAAACACCTGTGTCACCAACCTAATAAATTGGTACACACAGATCTTTTTAAACTAATAACAAATAATAGTAACGAATAGCGAGTTTTAGATAAATGTCAAGCTCTGAGTTAAGCACCGTGTATATATTATCTCCTAAAAAATGTATATGTTATGAGATACTCTTTTATTATCCTCATTTTCCCTAGACACAGGGAGAATAAGCATGATACCCAAAGTCACTTATATATTAAATGGTTGAGTCAGGGTTCTAACTTAGCTCTTTCCGACTCAAAAAAGCACAGGATTTTATCTGTTTCTTTGACAAAAAATGATAAGATTGATACTTTAAAAAAAAGGCTTATTTATTTATTTTGATAGAGAGCCAAGCAGGGGAGGGGCAGAGAGAGAGGGATAGAGAGAATCCCAAGCAGGTTTCATGCCAGGAGCACAGAGCCCAATATGGGGCTCCATCTCATATTTGAAGAGATCATGACCTGAGCTGAAATCAAGTTGGATGCTCAACCAACTGAGCCACCCAGGTGCCCCTAATTTTTTTAATTGAAGTACAATTGACATACAATATTATACTAGTTTCAGGTGTACAACATAGTGATTTGACATTTATATATATTACAAAAGTCTCACCACAAAAAGTATAGTTACCACCTGTCATCTTACAAAGTTATACTATTATTGACTATATTCCCTAAAGATTGGCTGTCCTAAATAAGGATGTACTTGCCTGGATTAGAATAGATGGTCATCTTGTACAGGAAAACTGATGAATGGTACCTATTCATTATAGAACTGAATTATATATTTAAATCATATGCACTTTATATATGCATGCTATATATTATGTGCACATAACATATATTATATATATTTATTTGCTAGTGTTTTGCTAGTACATAAGAGCTAACATTTATCAAATGCTTACTGTGAGCCTAATTCTAAATTAAGTACTGTTAAAAGACATGTTATCTCATTTAAACATCATACCTTATGAAGTAGTACATTTTCTGCTTAAAAAACAAACAAACTGTGGAATGTTTCATGAATTTGTATGTCATCCTTGTGCAGGGACCTTGCTAATCTTCCCTGGATTGTTCCAATTTTAGTACATCAGCTCCTGAAGTAAGCACGTTTTCCACTTTTTATAGGTGACAGAACTTAGGTGTAAAAAGAAGATAAGGACACCTTTCCTGAGGTCATATAGTTTATAAATGATGGAGCCAGGTTTGGAATACAAGACATTTGACTCATAGGATACATTTGTCATCTATGTCTTTCTTCTCAAATCTCTAAAGTGACCAGGGATTTAAAGTTTTTAGCTATATTTTCCAGGTATCTTTTGAGTATTTCCCTATTACTCAATGCAGTTGGATACCAGAATATATGGAATATTCTTTATCATAAGAATTTAGGCACTTGGAAGTGTACTTAGTAAGTACAGGCCACTTCAGGGTATTAATTTTTACACTAACTCCTGTTGGTAAGACCTTAGTAAACCCTGAAATGTTTGTCTTCTTTTATTATTTTTTTATTAAAAAATTTTTTTTAATGTTTATTGATTTTTGAGAGCGCAACAGAGCATGAGCGGGGAAGGAGCAGAGAGAGAGGGAGACACAGAATCCAAAGCATGTTCCAGGCTCTGAGCTGTCAGCACAGAACCCAATGCAGGGCTCGAATCCATGAACCATGAGATCATGACCTGAGCCATGGTCAGATGCTTAACTGACTCAGCCACCCAGGCACCCCTGGTTCCTCTTCGTTTAAAATAAAACATTAGAACTTTTCTTCTCCCGAATGCCTGTCATAAAAGCTTGGCCAGCATAGGAGAAAGAAGTCAGCACTTCAATATGAAGTTGATATGAGAGCCTTTAGGATAATGACCATAACTTTTGTATGTCTTATGCTGCAAATGTGTATAATATTACCTAATTAATTTTAGTGGGTTGATTGAAATGTGCAGTCACCTTATTCCTGTCTTGCTACCTGACACCACACTTTGGCTGTGGCCTCTTCTTACAACTTCCTAATTTGTTTAAATTCCTCTAGCTCTCAGATACATTGATAAATCATTTGCTTATGGTTGTGCCTGTGGATTAGGAAACTTGAGAAACATTTGGAGAAACAATTTTTTTTTCTGAAAAAGTAAAACAGGAATTTGTATGTTATGTTTTCATGTTCATATATGTATTCACATATTTTATCAGATCAAGAACAAAAACTTTGGGATTTAAAAAATTATGCAAATGCAGTAATTCAACTTGCAAATGAACTATTATTCATTTTTTTAGCCTACGGATTTGATCTAATAACATATTTAAATGTAGATTACCCCCTCTTCAGTATTTGATCATTCATGTTCTTCTCTCTGGAAAAGGTTACTTATGCTAACCATGTTAGCATGTCTAGAAAATGATGGTGAAGTAAAGAATTTTGATTATATGACAACAAACTGCACAACCTAGAAGGGATGGATTAAATATTTGAAACATATGATTTTTCAAAACTGAAGCAGGAAGAAATAGCAAAATCTGAAGAGACCAATTAAAAGTAACACAATTCAAAAATGAAAAAAAAAAAACCCTACAAAAAAATAAAAGTCCAGAATCATGGATTCACAAGTGAATTCTACCAGACATTTAAAGAAGAGTTAATACCTATTCTCCACAAACTATTGCAAAACATAGAAGAATAAGGAAAGCTTCCAGATACATTCTACAATGACAGCATTAACAAAACCAGAAAAAGGCCACACACACGCATGCGCGCGCGCACACACACACACACACACAACTACAGGCCAATATCCCTGATGAACATATATGTAAAAGTCCTCAACAAAATAGTAGCAAACCACATACAAAAATACTTGAAAAATATTATTCACCATGATCAGATGAGATTTATTCCAGGGATGCAGGGATGGTTCTATATTCCCTAATCAGTCATCATACACCATATCAACAAAATGCAGGATGAAAATCATATAATCATCCCAATAGATAAAGAAAAATCACTTAAAAAGACTCAACATGCATTCATGGTAAAAACTCTCAACAAAATGGGGTTAGAGGGAAATGTACTCAACATTACAAAGGCCATACATGAAAAATCCAGAGCTAACATCATCCTTAATGGTGAGAAACTGAGAGCTTTCCTATAAGGTCAGGAGCAAGACAGGAATGTCTACCTTTGCCACTTTTATTCATCATAGTACTATAGGTCCTAGCCACAGCAACCAGACAAAAAGAATAAATTAGAGGCATCCACAATGGTAAGGCAGAAGGTAAAATGTCACTGTTTGCAGATAACACAATACTATACATAGAAAATCCTAAGGACTCCACCGAAAAACTATTACAAGTAATAAACTCAATACATTGCCAAAATATAAAATTCCCAGAAATTGGTAGCATTTCTATTTACTAACAAAGTCACAGAAAGAGAAATTTTAAAAATACCATTTATAATTGCACCCAAAATGATAAAATGCCTAGGAATAAATTTAACTAAGGAGGTGAAAGACCTATACTCTGAAAGTATAAAATACTGATGAAAGAAATTGAACATAAACCAATGGAAAGTTATTCCATGCTCACAGATTGAAAGAACAAATATTGTTAAAATGTCCATGTCCCCAAAAATCTACAGATTAATGCAATCAATCCCAATTAAAATACCAACAACATTTTTCACTGAACTAGAACAAATAATCCTAAAATTTGTATGGAACCACAGAAGACCTTGAATAGCCAAAGCAATTCTGAGAAAGAAGAAACTAGAGGTATCACAATTCCAGATTCCAAGGTATAATACAAGGCTATAGAAATCAAAACAATATGGTACTGGCACAAAAATAGACACATAGATCAAGGGAATAGGATGGAGACTCCAGAAATAAACTCACATTTATATGGTCAATTAATCTATGACAAAGGAGACAAGAATATACAACGGGGAAAATACGGTCTTTTCAATAAGTGGTCTGGGAAGAATGAACAGCTACAGGCAAAGGAATGAAACTGGATTACTTTTTAATAGACACAAAAATAAACTTAAAATGGATTAAAGACCTAAATGTGAGACCTGAAACCATAAAAATTCTAGAAGAGAATACAGGCAGTAATTTCTCTATCACAAGCCATAGCAACATTTTCCTAGATATGTCTCCTAAGGCAAGTAAAACAAAAGCAAAAATAAACTATTGGGATTATATCAACACAAAAAGATTTTGCACAGCAAAGGAAACCATCAGTGAAACCAAAAGACAGCCTACTGAATGGAAGAAGACATTTTCAAATTATATATCTGTTAAGGGTTGATATCCAAAATATATAAAGAACTTTTACAACTCAGCACCAAAACAGACAAGTAAACAATGTGATTTAAAAAATGCACAGAGGACCTGAATAGAAATTTGTCCAAGGAAGACATAGACATGGCCAACAGACACATGAAAAGATGTTCAACATCACCCATCATCAGAGAAATGCAAATTTAAAAAAAGTCAGATATCACCTCAGTATCACACCTGTTAGAATGGTAAAATCAAAAACACAAGAAACCACAAGTGTTGGGAAGGATGTGGAGATAAAGGAATCCTTGCATATGCTGTTGGGAATGTAAATTGGTACAACCACTGTGGAAAAGAGTATAGAGCTTCCTCAAAAAATTGAAAATAGAAATACCATATATCCAGTAATTCCACTATTGGGTATTTACCCAGAGAAAACAGAAACCCTAATTGGAAAAGTTCTATGGACCCATATTTTTATTGAAGCATTATTTACAATAGCCATGACATGGAATCAACCGGTGTCCATCAGTAGATGAATGGATAAGGAAATGTGTGTGTGTGTGTGTGTGTGTGTGTGTGTAAATATATTACACAGCCATAAAAAATATGAAATTATGTTTTTTGAGAGATGGATAGACCTAGAGGGTTTTATGATAAGTGAAATAAGTCAGACTGGGAAAAGCAAATTCCATATGATTCCACTTATAAATTGAATCTAAAAAAATAAGCAAACAAAAAGCAGAATCAGACCTATACAGAGAACAAACTGATGGTTGCAAGAGGGGAGGAGGGTGAGGGTTTGGGCAAAATGGGTGAAGGAAAAGGGAAGATATAGGCCTCCAGTTATTGAATGAATAAGTCACTGGAATAAAAAGAAAATAAGGGACTTCCAGGAAAGATGGCAGAGTAAGAGGATCTTAAGCTCACCTTGTTCCAGAGATACAACTAGGTAATGCCTACATCATTATAAATAACCCTGAAAATGACCTGGCAGAACAGACTCTCCACAGGTAAATGTAGAGAAAAGGACACATGGAAGATGATTGGAAGGGTGGAGATGAGTCAGGAGCAAAAGGGACCCTAGACCCTCAGGACTTTCTATGGGAGTAAGGGATGCTATGGGCATGGAAAGTGGAAAGGAGCCGACCCCCACACCAGGCACCTCAGGCATGGGGGACCTGCATAAAGAAAACAAATCCCCATAACATTTTTTGATTTGAAAACAAGAGGGGCTTATAATCTGTGGGGCTTAACACCTAGAGTTTTAAAACTCAGCAGGCTCAGATCTGGGAGAGCTGGAGAACAAGGGGGAGCTAAGTCCCTGCCTTAAAGAGACAGTGCAACAACAGCCCCACTGAAATATACCATAGAAGCAGCAATTTGAAGAATGCCATGGGTATATGGAAGGAGATTTATTAACTCAGAGCATGTGCTGGAGAGTCAGGGATCTTTAGGACACTCCAAAAACAAAGGAGCTGGAAGGCACCAGTTTGCTTTGCCATCCCCCAGCCTAATATGGAGACATCTGTGGGAACCAGCACTGTGCCAACACTTTATACATAGCTTGCTAATAGTGCACTCTGCCTCCTTCAACTGCTGGCCTTGGCAGAAATTTTCCTAGGTGGCTACAGGACTGCTCACTCAGCTGACTGGTATGGATCTTGCTGGCACCCTATGCCCCGCCCCAGCCTTCTCCTATGGACATTCCCGCTCCAATATGCCCTTGTCCAAAGTCCATCCAAAGTGGTTCCACAAGCCTAATAGTGTGCAAGCAGCCTTGACAGAGGCCAGCACCACTCTAAAGTGAGTCCTGCCCTAGAGAGAGGGTTTGATAACCGCAAACACCAATCCATGTGCAACCCCAGCAGTGGGCTAGAAATAGATGCCAGGTCTGACAGCAGACCCCAACTACTAGCAAAAGCTTCTCATGGGATGACTCAGGGAAAACACCCTTCACTTCACTGCTATTATATCTCTGGCAAATGTCTGGTCTGACTCAACTCTAGCCAAAGGCAGCCCCAGACTGGCACACTAACAACACACAGATCTAACTCTACATACAACAGGCAAACAGAACCATTGCAGAAAACTGGACTGAAGGCAACAGCAGCTCAGCCACAACAGTAGGGTGCACACAACACACATAGGAGACACTTCTGAATCACCAGGTTCTGGTGAACAGGGGACACTGCACAGCATGGTACTATAAGAGATCTTCTTCATAAGGCCACTACTTTTAAAGGCAGAAGACATAGCTTACTTTCCTAATAGGCAGTAAAGACACATAGCGTTAGGAGAGAGAGGAATATATACCAAATGAAAGAGCAGGAAAAAAATCACAGTAAGAGAGCTAAACAAAATGAAGATAAGTAGTATTCCTGATAGATATTTTAAAATAATGGCCATAAATTGAAATAAGAGTGGAGGACCTTAGTGAGACCCTAAAGAAAGAGCTAGAAAGCATAAAAAAGAACCTATCAGAGATGAAGAATTCAATAACTGAAATTAAAAATACACTAGAAGAAATAAATAGTAGACTAGGGGAAGCAGAAGAACAGATCAGTGGCCTGGAGTACAGAGTGATGTAAAGCAATCAAGTTGAACAGGAGAGAGAGAAAAATTATAAAATATTAAAATAGACCTAGGGAAACCAGTGATGCCATCAAGCATGATAGAGATTCCAGAAGGAGAAGAGTGATCAAAGGAGGCAGAGAATTTATTTGAAGAAATAATTGCTAAAAACTTCCCAACCTTGGGGAAGGAGACAGACATCCAAATCCAGGAGTCACAGAGAGTCCCCAACAAAATCCACCTAAGGAAGTCCATACCAAGACACATAGTAGTTAAGATGGCAAAAAGTAATGATAAAGAGACAATTTCAAAAGCCATAAGAGAAAAGAAAACAGTTACATACAAGGGAAACCCTTTAAGACTATCAGCTGATTTTTCAGCAGAAAGTTTACAGGCCAGAAAGGAGTGGCATGATACAAACTGCTGAAGGAAAAAAAATGCAGCCAAGAATATTCAATCCAGTAAGGCTATCATTAAGAATAGAGAGATAAAGAGTTTCTGAGACAAATGAAGGTTAAAGGATTTCATCACTACTAAACCAGCCCTACAAGAAATGTTAAAGGTGGCTCTTTGAATAGGAAAGACCATAAGCAGGAGTAAGAAAAGTAGGAAGCATAAAAGCAGTAAAATTAACTATATCTTTAAAAATCAGTCAAGGGATTCACAAAATTAAAGGATGTAAAGTATGACACCATATACAAAAAATGTGGGGAGGGGGAGAGGAGTAAAGAATGATTTTAAACTTAAACAACCATCAACAATATAGACTACCATATGCATAAGATGTTAGATATAAACATAATGATAACCACAAATAAAAAACCAGTGATATATATGCAAAAAATAAAGAGAAAGGAATCCTAGTGTATCACTAAAGAAAGCCAGCAAACCATGACAAAAGAGCAAGAGAAGAACGGAACAGAGAAGAACTACAAAAACAACCATAAGACATGTAACAAAATGGCAAGAAGTACATACCTATCAATAATTACTTTGAATGTAAATGAACTAAACACTCCAGTCAAAAGTCATAGGGTGACTGGATAAAAAAGCAAGACCCAGGATGCCTGAGTGGCTCAGTCAGTTAGGCGTCTGACTTCAGCTCAGGTCACGATCTCGCAGTTGGGGAGTTCACGCCCCACATCCAGCTCTGTGCTGACAGCTCAGAGCCTGGAGCCTGCTTCGGATTCTGTGTCTTCCTCTCTCTCTGTCCCTCCCCCAGTCATGCTCTGTCTCTCTTGGTCTCAAAAATGAATAAATGTTAAAAAATTTAAAAAAAAAAAGCAAAACCCATCTATATGTCGCCTACAGGAGATTCCTTTCAGACCTAAAGACATATGCAGATTGCAAGAGAAGGGATGAGAAAGCATTTATCATGCAAATGGAAGTAAAAAGAAAACCGGGGTAGCAATACTTATATAGGACAAAATAGACTTTAAAACAAAGAGACAAAGAAGGATATCATATAATCATAAAGGAAAGAATCCAACAAGAAGATATAATTGTAAATATTTATGCACCCAAATACATAAAGCAGCTAATAGTAAACATAAAGGAAATACTCAATAGTAATACAATAACAGTAGGGGACTTTAACAATCCCGTTACATCAATGGATAGATCATCTAATCAGAACATCAATAAGAAAACAGTGATTTGAATGATACATTGGACCAGGTGGATCTAAGAGATACTTTCAGAGCATTCCATCCTAAAACAGCAGAATACACATTATTTTCTAGTACACAGGAACATTCTCCAGACTAGATCACATGTTAGGACACAAAACAATTTTCAACAAATTCAGAAAGATTGAAGTTATACCATGCATCTTTTCTGACATAACACTATGAAACTAGAAATCAACTACAGGAAAGAATCTGGAAAGACCACTAATACATGGAGGTTAAATAACATGCTACTAAACAATAAGTGGGTCAAACAAGAAATGAAAGAGGAAATAAGAAAATACATAGGGACAAATGAAAATGAAAACACAACAGTCCAAAGTCTTTAGGATGCAGCAAAAGCTGTTCTAAGAGGGAAGTTTATAGCAATATGGGCCTACATCAAGAAGTAAGACAAATTTCAAATAAACAACCCAATGTTAACCAAAAGGAGGCAGATAAAGGACAAACACACTCAAAATCAGTAGAAGGAAGGAAACAATAAAGATTAGAGCAGAAATAAATGAAATAGAAACTAACAAAACAATAGATCAGTTGAATGAAACCAGGAACCAGTTCTCTAAAGATCAAAAATTATAAACCTTTAACCAGACTAATCAAAAAGATAAAATAAAAAGAAATAGGACTCAAATAGACAAAATAGAAAATGAAAGAGGAGAAACAACTGACACCACAAAAATAGAAATTATTATAAGAGAATATTATGAAAAATTATATGCCAACAAATTGTATAACGTACAATAGATAAATTCCTAGAAACACATCACTTCCCAAAACTGAATAAGGAAGAAATAGAAAAACTTAAACTGAGGGATTACTAGCAATAAAATTGAATCAGTTTTCAAAACACTCCCAGTGCTCAAAGTCCAAGACCAGATGGCTTCACAGGTGAATTCTACCAAACATTTAAAGAAGAATTAATAGTTACTCTTCTCAAACAAAAGAGGAGAGAAAGCTTCCAAACTCATTCTATTAGGCTAGAATTACCCTGATGCTAAAATCAGATAAACTACAAAAACAGAGAACTACAGGTCAATGTCTCTGATGAACATAGATGCAAAAATCCTCAGCAATATATTAGCAAACCAACAATATATTTTAAAAAATCAGGGGTTCCTGGATGGCTGTTTGTTAAGCATTCTACTCTCGGTTTCGGCTCTGGTCATGATCTCACAGTTCATGAGTCCAAGCCCTGTGATGGGCTCTACACTGACAGTGCAGAGCCTGCTTGGGATTCTCTCTAAAAGAGAATACAAGCAGTAATTTCTTTGACATCAGCCACATTTTTCTAGATATGTCTCCTAAGGCAAGAGATACAAAAGCAAAAATAAACTATTGGGACTACATAAAAAAATTTTTTGCACAGCAAAGGAAATAATCAACAAAACTAAAAGACAGTTTACTGAATGGGAGAAGATTATTTGCAAATGACATATCCAATATGAGATAGTATCCAAAATATGACTCAACACCAAAAAATAAATAAACCAATTAAGAAATGGGCAGAAGACATCAACAGACATTTCTCCAAAGAAGACATACATATGGCAAACAGACACATGAAAAGATGCTCAACATCACTCACCTTCAGGGAAATGCAAATCAAAACCACAGTGAGATACCACCTCACACCTGTCAGAATGTAAAGTCAGAAAAACAAGAAAAAACAAATGTTTGTGAGGAGGTAGAGAAAATGGAACTCTTGTGTACTGTTGGTGAAGCCACTGTGGAAGAGAGTATGCAGGTTTCTCAATAAATTAAAAATAAAGTTAGCATATGATCCAGTTATTCTATTACTGGGTATTTACCCAAAGAATGTGAAAACAGTAATTGGAAAAGATATGTGCACCCATATGTTTATTGCAACATTATTTACAACAGCCAAGATATGGAAGCAGCCCAAGTGTCCATCAGTAGATGAATCATTCCATTATATATAATGAATATTATTCAAGTATAAAAAAATGAAATATTGCCATTTGCAACAACATGGAAGGATCTAGAGGGCATAATGCTAATGAAATAAGTCGGTCAAAGAAAGAAATACTATATGATTTCACTTGTATGTGAAATATAAGAAAAAAAAAACCCAAAGGAACAAAGAGAAAAAGATACAAGCCAGAAAAAACAGACTCTTCACTATGGGGAACAAACTGATGGTTACCATTTGGGAGGTGGATGGGGGCCCAAGTGAAATAGATGAAAAGGATTAAGAGTATGCTATTGTGATGAGCACAGAGTAATACCTAGGATTGTTGAATCACTATATTTTACACCTAAAACTAATATAGCACTATGTATTAACTATACTGGAACTCAAATATAATAAACTAATAGCAGAGCATAAGAAATACTATTTGTGATATTATAATAATGATATAATGGGACAGATGGTAGCTATATTTGTGGTGAGCATAGCAAAATGATTCCACAAGTTGTACACCTGAAACTAAAGTTACAGTGTGTGTCAGCTATACTCAAACAAAACAAAACAAAACAAAACAAAACTTCTGGCAGTGTGTGCCAGAAAGAAATAGAAATTCTATTTCTAAAGAAAAAAGAAATTCTTTTTTAACAGATGGAAAGGGTGATCAAATATGCATGAAAGGTAGAGACACAGACAGAGACAACATCCATAGAAAATGAAGAGAAAATATGGGCTCAAATGCACTTTCACTGCAGCCAAGATTTCTTGTGAAGAGAGTGCTCTGAAATCTCAAATTAGTGGAAAAAAACTCTCTCTGGCAATTAGTTACTCTTGGTGGTTGGCAAGAGATTGAATACACTTCTTCCCAATGTGTCAAATGTCTTCAGTCTCACTCAGCTGCTACACACACTACCCACACAACAGTAACTGGCTCTGATTGGCTCAACAAAGATCCTCTTGTGACTGAATTAAGACCAAAATAAATTTCTTCCTCTTCCTAGTCCTGCAGAAGAGAAACAATAGTGAGACTTACGAAGTTAAGCCATTCATAAAGAAGAATTTGCTTTCTCCTCTTCTGACTTGAAACATTCAGACACTACTTTTGGTGATACTCTTATTACTCTCAAGGGGAAAAAATTGAGCAAACTGTTACAGAGTGGAAGCTGTACATGTTTTTCTCAGAATAGACTACATGTTTAAGCCACAAACAAAAGAATTTTTTTCAGTAGAAATTCCATTTGGTTACTAGTTGGCAAAACTGCTTCCAGTTTTGACAGGAGTCATAATTAGTGACTTTCCAGAGGAGTCTAACTGGGAATAACCAATGCTGAAAAGGAGTCACAGATTAAAATGAAGCAAGATTTACTGTGGTTTGTCCTTCATAGAAAATTTAAAAAATAAGAAGGATATCAAATTCACTCTAGTCTGAATTGGATATTGATATACTTGTTGCATTGGGATCTGTGGCAAGCAGGATTACTCATCCATATAGGCTATAAGCCTAATTAAGGACTTAATGTATGATATGGTGTAAGCTGAGACAAAAGTTGGAGAGAGATTGTGATTTCTAGAAAATTTTGATAATGAGTCTTACTAAGAATATCACCTATGGACATGAAGGTATTTGCTCAAACATAAATATATTTTCTCTGAGAGACTAAAAGCAATTGCTTCTGTTTGGAATAAAAATGCTATTTGGAATATTTACTCCAAGTCTGGTTCTTTTCTCTTATATATATATATTAGAAAGTAGTAATTAAAATGATAGATTAGGGGTGCCTGGCTGGCTCAGTTAGTAGAGCGCATGACTCTTGATCTCAGGGTTGTTAGTTTGAGCCCCACGCTGCATGTAGAAAATATTTAAAAACAAAATCTTTAAAAATAAATAAAATAAAATGATATATTAATGTGTACATTGGTTTCCTTGGGCTGCATAATAAAGTAACAAGAACTGGGTGGCTTAAAATTACAGAAATTTATTGTCTCATGGTTCTGAACTCTAGAGGTTCAAAACTGGCAGTGTTGATTCTCTCTGAGAACTGTATGAGGAAGTTTTTTCTGTGTCTCTCCTGCAACTTCTGATGGATCACTGGCAACCTGGCTTGTACACCCATAATTCCTATCTCCACCTTTACCTCATATAGTGTGCTCCCTGTGTTTCTTCTGTCCCTTCATATATTGTCTTTCTTTACTCATGCTTGTCTCTGAGTCCAAATCTCCCCTTTTTAAAAGGACACCAGTAATATTGGATTAAAGCCTTGCCTCATGACCCCATTATAACTTGATTATCTCTGTCTGTAATGTATTTAAACATTTTTTTAATGTTTTATTTATTTTTGAGAAAGAGAGAGACAGTGTGAGCAGGGGAAGGTCAGAGAGAGAGGGAGACACAGAATCTGAAGACAGGCTCTAGGCTCTGAGCTGTCAGCACAGAGCCCGACGCAGGGCTCGAACCCACGAACCGCGAGATCATGACCTGAGCCGAAGCCGGACGCTTAACCGACTGAGCCACCAGGCGCCCCTGACTCTATTTTTAAATGCATTTATATTCTGAGGTGTTACCGGTTGCTCGGTTCTTGTCCCAGATACACCAAAGAATTGGAGACCCAAGATCAGAATGGGGAGATAGAGTTTATTGAATAGATAAGTATAGTGCATTTCAAGTGTGAAAGTGGGCCACTGCAGGAGCAAGAGTGGCAATGGCAGCAAAAAACTCTAGCTGCATCTTTTTAAGCCTGCTTACATCATATGTAAATTTGGGTTTGAGTGACATTTTGATTGACAGCTCTTTGTTATATAACATTTTGGCCTCTGTGCATGTGTCTACCCATGATGCATTCTGTTGTAATTGTAGTTATTTATGTATTGTATATTCATGAGTGTCTAATGAGCTGTTGTGACCTTAAAGGTAGTTGAGGACAAGTTGGACCCTGTGTGTGCATGCTTAGCTCTTAGAAGTCCCCTGTGGCTTTTGAGCCAGCTCTGTGCTAGGCATTTCCTGTTCTGTTAGCCCTTACACGTGGCTCTGAAGGTGTGGCTGTTAACCTTCCAGGGTAGCTCCCAGGGTGTGGCCCGTATCTCCTCGCTTCTCCCTAACTAACTGCCTAACAGAGGTGCTGGGGGGTTAGAACTTCAACATATCTTTTATGAGGGGCCGCAATTCAGCCCATAACAATGAATTATCAGTAAAGCTCCTTTTTAAGGATATGTGATTCCTAATGTTTTATGCAGATGCAGAAGGTGGTTTACAAATTTTATGCATGGAAACAGTGTAAATTCTCTACCTGGTAGAAGCTTTCTGAAACTATAGGCCCATGACACCTGGAACCTGCAGCAGTTACTATAGGTATTGGAGATGCTAATCACTTTGTAGTAAGTGAAACAGTAACATTTCATCCAAGGTAGCTTTTCCTGAAGAGATGGAAACTATAGATACTCCATTAATGGGGAAGAGAAAGTAGACTGCTCTTTCTATTATTTGTCTAAATTCAAAGGCAGCGGGAAGGAGACTTTTTGATCCCCAGTGCTGTTCCCTGGATGGCATTATTTTATCACCACGAACAAACAACTACTTACCACAAGACTTCTTTTGAAGTTCACATTCAAGCTATCTTTCCAATAGCCTCTAGGGTCCATGCCCATGGACTCTAGTAATAACCACCAGTAGTTCATACTAGTTCTTTACATTCCTTTCCTGTTTCTGCTGCTGTAACTAATTTTATGAGAACTATCTGACTTAGGCACAGGTCCCTGATTTCTTCTATTCACTCTACCCTGCACGTGCGCACGCACACACACACACACCACACACACACACACACACTCACACACACAACCAGTAGAGATATAACTGCTCATTCATATATGGAAACAGTCAGTATTCAGCAAAAGTTCACTCCTTCACCCCAGATGGTGACGAGATCTCCTAGAAAAGCTCTTGTACCCTAACTCATGTTCTTCCTTTAACTCCATTAGTGCTATGAAGTGTTTGCTTTGGACCAAGTGATTAATTGAAATATATAATTATTAAACTGGAAACAAGACTCTGGAAGGATGAGAAGAGGGGAAAATGCTAAGTAAGCAGCTGTCTACGGTGTTCACTCCTAAGTCACCCCTATTCTTCTCTCAGGGACTTGATTTTTATTATTATTTTTTATTTTTTAATGTTTATTTACTTTTAAGAGAGAGATAGAAAGAGCATGAGGAGGGGATGGACAGAGAGAGAGGGAGACACAGAATCTGAAGCAGGCTCCAGGCTCTTAGCTGTCAGCACAGAGCCCAACATGGGGCTTGAACTCATGAGCTGTGAGATCATGACCTGAGCCAAAGTCGGATGCTTAACTGATTGAGCCATCCAGGCGCCATAAGGGACTTGATTTTGATATCAAAGTAACTTGCTCATCGACCAACCTTAAAGTGTTTAAGAAACACTTTGACATTCTTAATTGGCTGATGAATTATAAAAATTTGCCCTCCAGCTTTCCTAACAGCCAAGGTATAACAATATTCTCAGCCATAAATAAGATTCCAAGTGGATTAAAGAGAAAAACTACTCTCATCTGATGAAAAATAGCTTTAGAAGATTTTATACTGTATTTAATTCCATTTCACCAATGGCTATATTGAGAAAATATGGTCTTCTAGATCATTTTACTTTTTCAAAAAAAAAAAAAAAGGAAAAAGGAATTTAACCAACCCTTATATAGGTAGACTTTGGAGAGGAAAGAAAATAGGTGCAGAATTTGACTTGGAGGATGAGAGGAGACAAACATGAAAGAAATAAAACTCTAAAGTTAGGATTGGAAATCTGTAGCCAATTACAGTCAGAAAATTTCTCACGGTATGAGAAGTGACTGCAATTGTGGGGGCTGAAAGGAGAAGAAACTCAATAGGGCATCTGTCAGCATCCTCCTAGGCACCTTGAGGCGCTTTAGGTCTATTGTACATATCTGAAGGCTCACACGTTCCCTACTTTGATTTAAATACACTCAGCAATCAACAGCTGGGTTTTAGCTTATTATTTATAATTTATGGGTATTCTTATGCCCTTAAAATAATCACAATTTCCAATACCCAATTTCTTCCAGCTTTGCCACAAATTCCACTGTGTTCTTGGCCATTCAGTTCCCTTTGTCATTCCTTGGTTTCCTCATTTGCAAGCACCGGGATATTACACTTGTCACTTCCTTCTCTCAGACCGCTGGGAAGATTAATGGCATAATATGCTTAAAGCCTGTTGGACTCTTTGGAAACAAGGTGCTACATATGCACAGTATTTCATCCTTATTGATCTCCACTTTGAGGGAAAATGAAGTAAAATGAACACAGCTGGGGCTTAGGTGAGAGTAGGATTCAGACTCTGAAGCTATGATTTGGGGAAATAATTTCTCTTACTTTGAAACAGGTTTACTTTTCAAGAACCTTGAGAATGAGATCCAGAACATTTTCCTTTCATAATTGATCTGTGTGATGATTGTCTCTGAGGCTTATTGTCATTTCATAATTTCCTTATTGCATGTAAAGTTTGTGCTTTTCTCCATAATTTATAGAAACTGTGTCACAGAAAGTAGAAGACCTCTTACAAATAAAAAGTGGCAAGTTAAATTATGCAAGATGGAATTTCTATGACAAAATGGGGAAAAAGTAGCTTCTATCATTATGTTTTTTTTTCCCCCAAGAAATAAAGTTCAGATGTTAGAGTCTGGACTTTTGAAATTATAGCCATAACTAACAATATCAAAACAATTCCATTTCTCAGAGCAGAAACTAGGAAACATTTTCACATGGATTGTTGGTGTAAGGGGACACATTGGAATCACAAGAGGGCTCCTCAAACCTGTCACCTTTGATCTCATGTACAGGGGATACCTAGGACCACTAAAAAACACTAGCATTTTATTGAATTTTTACAGGGCTCCTCACATTTCCATCCAGTATCTTGGATTAAAGTTTATTTATTTATTTTTGAGAGAGAGAGAGAGAGAGAGAGAGAGAGAGAATCTCAAGCAGGCTCCACAATGTCAGTGCAGAGCCCAACATAGGGCTTGATCTCACAAACTGTGAGATTATGTCCTGAGCCAAAATCAAGAGTCGGAAGCTTAACTGACTGAGCCACATACATTATCTTGTTTAATCCTCACAACAATTCCAGTATTTTCCTCATTTCCAAAGTTAGGTTAAATAACTTGTCAGAGTTCACACAGCTAGGAAGTAAAAGAGCCCGGATTGAAAGTTATCTGGCAAAAGTGTGTACCAACATTGTTATATTCTACTGTTTCTGAGAAGGAGTTCAAAAACTCATCCTATATTCATTGAGTGTGCTTTTGTGAAACAAGTGTCTGATTCTTCTACCAGGTTGCAAGCTCTTTTCAGGGTATTAAATGTGTCATGTTCATGTTGTGGGAACCCCAATCATAAGCCCCATGTCTGTGCATAGGAAATATATCTGCAAAGGAGATATTGTTATCTCATTGATATGGATAAGAAACCTGAGGCTTCAAGACACTAAGCAATGCACCCTAATCCCGTAGCTGGTAAGGAGCAAAACCAGGATTATCATTCAGGATTTCAGACCCTGGTCCATGGCTCTTCCCATGACACTGCAGCTTCTTCTACTCTTTTTTTCCTCTGTGTTCCCAAGGTTTTATAAGGTTGTTGATCACATCTTAAGCTCTGTAAGTAACTTAGGGAACATGCTATGTACGTTGAAACAATAGGTACCTTTAGCTTTAAAAAGACAGAGAGATAAGTAGGAATTTATAGTTTCTGCAAGGTACTATGCATATCGCTAAGCACATTACTAATCCCATCTAATTTAATTTTCTTAACGATTCCATGATGTGGTAGTGACTATGATCCCATTTTACAGATGAGGAAACTGAGGCAAATAGAGGCTAAATTACCTGTCCAAGGTTACACAATCATTTATATCCAGGTCAGCCTGACTCTAAAACCTGAATTCATATAACTGCGCTACACTATGGTGACACACTACTGTGTCTCTCAAAGCTTTATTTTAACCTAATTGCACAGTGAATGACCAAGACAACTTCTGTTTCCCTTAAGAGAGGCAGATTTTATTGAATCTTTTTGTAGTTCATTGTCAAAACAATATTTTCAGTGAGATATTTGAATGTGATTGCTACTTAATAATGAAGTGAGCTGAAAAAATGATAGAAGTTTATAACAGAAACAGTTCCTTCAGGGCGGGCTGGAATTCTTCGCATTCTTTTGTCTTCTGCCAAGCTGCTTACAGCCCTCACCCATGGAGGGCCAGTCAGCTCTATCAGAAGTGCTGGCCTCCTCATCAGCATCAGATAATCACAGGGTTCACGTTTCCACCCACCTGGCCTTTCTATTGCAAATTGCTGACATTCTTTCTTTCGGGGAGAGCCTGGAGCCAGTAACTACAATCCCTTCCTGCCCTTTGCTTCAGCTCCCTCTTCTTTTTATCTACAGAGACTTTATACCCACACTTAAAGAGAAACCTGCTGTCAGGATGCAAGCAGAAGCCACCTCTGCTTTTGCCACTGCTGGCCAAAAGCCTAGGCCAGTGACAGGTAGGCAGGAATGAGATTCCCAGCACACCTGTGAAAGAAGCGTGTCAGGGCACAAGGAATGATGATGATAAATTAAAATAATGCTGAAGCAAAGTGGAATAGCAGCTGGTATGTGGAGAGTGTCATTAATGTTCTAAAGAGGATCTAAAGTCATTCTTGGAAATGTAATCTAAGGTGAAACTATAACCTAAGAATTTGTTGTTAAGGTTGTCGAGATGAGACGCCACATGTCAGCCAGACAGTTTGAATTTTGCCTCCTAGATTTTGGATAGGGACAGTGATATATCATATCCATGAATGTATCTGGAGTGTCTTAAAGAATGATTCTTACCTCCTGAAATGAATGCTCAAAGCTTCATGTCTCAGTCTTCAGGATCCCCGCACCCCCCCCCCCACTTGCACCAGTGTTTGGGTGTGGGGTGGAGATGAGGGAATACGTCTAGCTCCCGCATCCCCTTACTGACACAGCACTCGGAGTGTGCTTCCTGAACCTGGTGCAGGTCATACTGCCCCCAGACCCTGGCCAGGAATAGGCTGCCAGGTTGCCAGATCTTCTGGCTGGGGAACTGAATTTGGGGCTTCCCACAGGGAGTCTGGTGGGACTCTTCTACTTGCTCAAGCTGGTGGCCTCTGGGGTAGGGGGACAACAGTAATCCATCTTACTCTTCTGGTGCTATATCTGGTGCAGTACCGTGTCCAGATTGCACTGGGATCTTTTGTGTGGTTAGAGATCTTTCAAATCCTTCTTTCTAGTTAAAAATGAACCTGTTTTTACTGAAATCAAGAATCATTATCTTGCTAAATCAATATAACTGGGGTGGAATCATCTCTTCTTGCTCCCAATTTGTGAATTAAGATTTCCTTTGTCTTAGCTATTCTTCTGCAAAGGGTAATTCTATTCACCAGTGCTTCACTCAGTCAAAAAACTTTATGTGAAGCTGGCAAGGCTCACACGTATCCAGAGCTATCCTAACTTCCTAGCACCAGCAGCCCTTCTCCAGAGAGCCAGTTTGCTAGAGGAAGACTGGCTCCAGACAGCAGCTGGTATCCAATTGCCTCATAAACCCAGAATATTTAGTGTAAAGTTAGGATGCAGGCTCTGGAGTCACCGTGGCTGGTTTCAAACCATGGACTAGCTGTATGACTTTGGCTGAGTTACTTAAACCCTCTAAGCCCAATTTGGAAACAGAGACCCTAATTTCTATCCCGTAGACTGTGGTAATGAAGGGTGTTAGGCTCTCAGTACAGCCTGGAAGTCTTGGTTCCACCCTGCCACATGGCTGTGAATGTTGCCACCAGCAGCGTTACTATAATGAGCTGAGCAGACACAAGCAAATGGGGTCAGTGTACATATTAACCAGAAGATTTGTAAAACCCTACCTATCCCTACTCAACTGACCCAACATCCTATTATTGGAAGTATTTGGGAGAAATTTTAGTTGCAGGTAGAATGTAATGCAAATGAGGATGAAGCCAAGTAAATACTGAATTTTGACTGTTACGAATGTTAGCTATTATGGTTTATACACCCAGGGCTGTTGTGACCTATGAAACATCTGTTACATATTTATTTATCTGAGCCTATCCTTAGTCATTTTATGTACAGCCATTGTTTTGGCCATAGAGCTCTTACAAAAAGGAAAGATGGAATAATTAAGTCAAATTGTATGATTTCCTGAAATTAACAATAGACTTTCTATTTTGTATTCCTGTCTCCCTCTAGCATTTTCATTTTCACAGGTGAGATAGGTTCATACCAAAATTTAAGTAGAATGAAGCATAGGCAAACTCAAATAGAAAAATAAATCCAGGTCATCCAAACTGAAATCGTATTCTGGGTCGTCTGTAAAATGTCTTTGACCTCCTTTTGTTTCCATAGCTGTAAAATGGAAAAATTACAGCCAATTCCATAATTTTAAGGTTATGAACAAAGTGCTAGAAAGTACTTTTAAAATTAAAGTCATGCCCATCTTAATTTCCAGCTTTAAGCACAAAGGTGTTGCAAAACAGGCAGTTAAATAATCTCTCATGAGTAAAATAGTATTGTATGTGGTATATAGTTCTTTACCTAGGAAATTCTGTTGTAGAGCAAAACAAACAAACGAAACCACCACCACCAAAAAAAAAAACAAAAAAAACAAAAACAAAACAAAAAAAAAACTACGACAACAAAAAACAAAACAAAACAAAACAAAAAAACCCCACTTAATTGGGGGCCAGAAACCTGGATACTAGTCCCAGAATGACCTTGGATTAATGAGGTGACTTCCATTCTTGGAATTTTATGTTCCTTATTTGCTACTTGAAGGAGTTGATGCTCTCTGGTTCCTTCTTTCTTTGCCAACACACTAATGATTTTATTTAATCAATAATGTAGAACGATTATGGTACCAATAGTTCTCTTCTGAGATTTACTAGAGGTCAAATGGTTCAGGAGAGTGGGGAAGGGAGAAGGGGAGGAGGGAGAGGAAGATGTGGGAGAAGAGGAAGAAATGGATAGGAAGAGAGGGAAGGAAAAGGAAGATTCCTTTATATGCCATGGAGCAGTACCAGCCCCACATGGTATTATGAAATACCCATGGTTTATTTTTGTACTTTTCACCATTCTGTATTCATTCAGTTCCCAGCTCCCATGCTCTCTTCAGATATCCAGATGAAACAGTGTCTAGCTGATGTTTTAATCTTTCTACCCTCCTTAGGTGTGCCCTCCCCCAAGAGTCCCCATATCTGAAAATCTCCTCTCTTTCCTCACATTTCTGAACCCATCTGCAAGTTGGGAGATACTTAACTAATTAATTAATGCCTAAGTGAGAATGACTTAATCTTTAACTCTCCTCCAGATACTTAATCAGTTATACATTTTTTTTAAAAGGGTGCCTGCAACTAGCCTGTTGGCAGAGAATGAAGTGAAAGGCAAATCCAAGAGGTTGGGGGCAAAGTTGCCTGAGTACCACCAGAGCCATGCATGCAGGTCCCATGGGATTCTTCTCCACATGATAGTTCCACAGAAGCACCTCCTGCTTCCTTGGCCCCTTCTCATTCTTTTTGTTTGAACACAGAGATGCTGGTAAATGAGCTCTCATCACAACAGCTCCCTTGAGGCATCACAAATTCTTCATGAACTAAATCAGGATATAAATAAACAAACATAACCAAACAAATGAATAAATAATCCACAGATTCCTTGGTGATAACATTATTGGCTGTGACTGTGGAAGTAGAAAGAGCAGATCTTGTGCCTACTTTCTAAGGTGACACATGCCTAGATCCTTACAGCATCAAAGTGATAATGGAGGGCAGTCAGTGTTTACCTGGGATGAAGAATAAGTCAAGTGATTTCTTGGACCATCTGCTTTCCCGAAAAAGCCTATTCACTCCCATTCAGGTATTAAATGTTAGAGTAAGAAACAGGGAACCAGGGTTTTTCTTCTTTGTGCTATAGCCTTTGTTACTCTTTCCAAACCCATTTAGTAGATGTGGTTCAAGCTAGAGATTCTGTTATAGCTGCAACCAAAAGGCAAGGACCCCAGCTCCCAGACTACATTAGAAAGATCAGTTGTCTCCCAACAAATGAAAAAGGAGCGGAGGAAGGCTGGAGTCTAAGGAGTTACCAGGACACTCAGCTATGATCATAAGGCTTGACCCCAAACCCTGATTACACTGGGGAATACTGGTACTTCCCTAATCATGCAGCTGAAAGCCAACAACACATGGACTGTATCTCACCTCGAGAGCCCAGACATCCCTATCTGCTGCTCCAGAATGCAGTGGGCAGTAGAAGATACCTACATCTTCTTGTCTCTATGATTGTTCCCAGGGATATTGTTCTAGAAGGCTTTGTGTGCTGCCTGGTCATTTTCCCTTGTTTATACAACAGGGTACAAAATCAGTATTTATCATCTAGTTTGTTGCTTCCTAAACATTTTTCCTGAGAAAAATGCCCATGTACAGTCATGGAAAAATCTCACCTACAATTCCCTGTGGTCTCCGAATGGGCTGCAGATGGGTTCAGTGGACCCTAGCTCAAAAACCCTGATAGAGGGAGCCATCCTTGCTCAAGAAAAGCAATGCTAGAGATATCAGATATCTCTGATAGAGATGTGTGTGGTATTAGAGCAGGGACAATCTAGAGGTATTATAAATACCATAAACATTCTATGTTAACTTTCTCTTCTGAGACAGGTTCTATATAAAATAGAACCTTTCCCTAAGTTTCTCTATCCTTTCACTACTTCTTCAGAAACACTTATTTGCTATCAGATAAAAAGGGTCTTCAAAAATTTGGGAAGAATGGACTATGCTTATTTTTAAAATATGTTAGTTATATTTTCAAATAATATGCTCAATACATTCTCCTTCAAATATAAACACCTTTTCAGGTGATGTACTTTTGAATTTAAACACTGGTCTATTTGTTCATCTAATGAAGTACAATGAAGTATTTTTCTTATATTTCTAGACTTTTGGGGCAGTCTTAAGTGTGTGTATTATACTGCTAGGTAGTCCTGAGAAATCTCAGTCAGAGAAAGGGGATTAAAAGCACATTAGTATGGATGCATGTTTATTTGATCTAATCATTAACATTAGTTATCACCTCCACAATTATGATTGGAATATATAATCTCAAGTCCCATTAAGTCTTATTCTTCTAGTCTCAGCAGGCTCTTGTTTCAACTAATTAACACAAAGGTCATTGTTCTCATTTTTAGAATACCAACAGATTGTAAAAACACAACACTGATAATGCTGCCAGGTTGGGAGAGACACAGCATGAACAGAATCTTCTGCTCCATGAGAAGGAGTGGGCTTTTTCTACTCTTGTCTCTGCATGGGTAGAACTGACCAAAGATCAAGAGGAAAGTTCCAATCAAAATCTCTCTGGACTGGGAACATTGTTTTGAGTGTACATCCAGCTGTCTATGGAATCCTAATGATTTTCTTGAAGATGGTGGCCCTGGGTCCTTCTCAGCCAAGAGATGATTCAGTCAGCAAATATTGATCATGTTAGCAATGTGCTAGTGGCATAACATAATTGCTGGGAAGGGACTCCCACTCTTTCAGTGCTTAACTAAAAGTGGAGACAACAAGCTACTTAATTGTTATATATAAGCATGTTATATACATGCTGGAAAAAAGGTAGAGATTGATTTCTATTACACATACAAAAGGGATACAAGATGAAAGATACCCTCTAGCTGGAGAGGAATCAGGGAGGGCTTGATGTGTGGAAAGCCACTGAAGTAAGCCTAGAGAGTGAGAAGTCTTGGAATATGCAATGATGGAGGAGAGTGGATTCTAACATCCTTGCAAAGGCATAAAACAGAGGACCTCCAGAACTGTAGCACAATGTTTGTGTGTTTGCCCTAAGCTGCATGTCATTTCTGCTGTCCTAACTCTGCTTCACTCGTCTCTCTCAGTGATTAGCCCCAGACTGGCAATACCAGCTGGGACCAAGGGGAATTCTTCATTTTTAATGCAGGCTGATGCTTCTAACTACTTTCCTGATAAACGCTGGAAAAAACAGATTAATGAAGGCTCTACACTATCTCAGAAGCATAGCTTAGAATACAAATCAGTGTGACAGCCAGTTTTGGAGGAAATCTTTAAAAATCTGCAGTTAAGTAAGGAAGCTGACCACAGCTAAAGTTTTTCTGGAGGAAAGCAAATAATAACTGAACTAGTCAGACAGAGAGAATAGCTACTCTGAAAGAGTGATAGTTGAAAAAAAAAAAAAGCCATTTTTCTTCCATCATAGCTGATGTGTAAAGGAGATGTCACAGGAATAGTTCATACGTGAAACAAAATCGACATGTTCCAGGAGCTCAGTCTCCAAAGACTTTACTTTGAAAACCAGAAGAAACAGAAATAGTCTCTAATGGGGTAATACATTGAAAATGAATCCAGATTTTTGCATCCCCTTCGTCTTGTTTGAAATTCAATATACACTCTTGCTAAATTTCTTTGTGTTTTTACCCATTTATGAAACCAACCTCTTTATAAATGTATACCATGTGCACTTACATTGATTTAATGTGAAACACTTCATGCATTCATAAGTGTAATTTTTGCACATGCACTTTTTTAAGTGCAGTGCTTTGTTTTTCTTGTTCTTTTTTATGTTGGCTTCACCACCACCCAGTATTTCTTCCACCTACGTAACCCAATACTCAAACTAATCCTGGTGAGCATCTAGTATGTGTAGACCCTATTTGCTGCAAGCTCATACAATCATAATTTGCGTATGTACAAATATACCTGTACAGGGTGTTTTGCAGTGGTTTGTCGTACACAAAAACTGTAAGTCATACTTCTCGGTCTTGTTTTTCCACTCACCATTTCTTTGTGGAAATCAGTCCAAGTCAAATGGTTTACCTCTCATTCTTTCTTTTTTATTTCTTTTAATTTTTTTCAATGTTTATTTATTTTTGAGAGACAGAGACAGAGTGTGAGCAGGGGAGGGGCAGAGAGAGAGGGAGACACAGAATCCGAAGTAGGCTCCAGGCTCTGAGGTGTCAGCACAGAGCCCGATGCAGGGCTCGAACCCACAAACTGTGAGCTCATGACCTGAGCTGAAGTAGGATGCTTAACTGACTGGGCCACCCAGGCGCCCCTTCTCATCCTTTCTTTTTAATGACTGCATTGGGTTACATGGTGTGGATATAAAATTTGAGGTTATCATACTTTGCTTTATCCTTGAGGTGAATAGTTTTAAATGCCACCAAAATACTTATATTTCAAATGTCACAAGTTAGGCTTATAAAAACATGTTTTTACATCAGCCATCAATATTAAGAAGCTAATTAGATTTGTGCACATTACAGGGATGCACTAGAGACTCCCATTATTCATAGTTTACCTCCCCACCCCATCCCCCATCCCCCTAGAAGTACTGGAAGCCTTCAGCTTCACCATCTGGCAGGAGAACAGGCAGATAAAGACCATGTTTAAGTTGTCATTCCAAGTGAAATTAGTTTTTGGCTGGTTTCTATTGTATATTCATTCAGTAACAACATTTCTGCCTTCTTGGCATTACTTCTTTATGTGGGCAGTTTTTGCCTCCAGCCTACTTCTGTCCACATCCTATGTCACTCCTCCCACATTCTACATTACCCAAGTGCAAATCTCTTACTTGCCCTCTCTTCCTGTACTTTTCATATCTGTCTAGTTTGGTCATTCCTCCTTGCTGAGCTAATTTTCTTTCTTTGTGCCTCACTTCCTGAACGTTCCCTATTTCTCCACCTCAATATCTCTGGCTTATACCCCTCATGACACATCCACAAAAACCACTCTTTGGATTAAGTTTGAATTGCAGGAATAGTTCTTTACTTGCTTTCCTCTTTCATGAGCTTACTAACCCCCTGAACTGAGTACACTTCACAGGCCCTTCTGTGCAGCAAATGCTCAGAAGACATTTGTTAGGCTGATTTTGTTGCATTTGTATTTGTTACAGGGCCATTTTGGCTACCAGAGTCTGTTATTTCTCACCATTGGCTCCATACATACTTCAGTCACCAGCTGCCCATGAAACATCTCCTGCATTTATTTTCTCCTTTTTCTCTACCCCTTTCCCTCCCAACACTTAAGTTTAGTTCCTTATTATTTCTCCTCTGGGCTATTGTACAAAGGTTCTCTGAGTAGCCATCCTGTTTTCCTGTATCTCTTCAGTCATATATATTAATATAAACTTCCCACATCTTAGCTCTTATTTTATCATTTCCTTACAAAAACCTCCAGTGCTGTCAGCCAAATGGATAAAACCAGACCTCTTAGGATGGCTTTCAAATGTCCCCCATGCACTGGTACCAGGCTCTGTGTCCAGGCTTATCCATACCACACTACATGGTCTTGTCATGGTCATCTTGGACTATTGTGTATTTTCATTTTCTATGTTTGAAAATTTTAGGTGGTTAGTGTGTGCCTTATTTATTTCCTTTTTCGCACCTTAAATATGAACTAATCACTATTGTTGATAATTTATCCATTCTGGAAGGTCTTGAAGATCACTATCAGATACAGCCTTTGTGAGAACTGCTTTCTTTCTACCAGATGTCACTGTCTCTGCACTAACTTCATTATGTTTTGTTTATGCCACTCTTCTGGTTCTCTTTGTTTTATATATGTATATATAATATATACATATATATATACATACAAATTTATTATATATATAAAATAAAGAGAACCATATATATTATCTTTTATTTATTATATTAAATATATTATTAAACTATGTATTACTAGATATAGTATATACTATATATTTAATATATAATCATTTATATATGTATATATACACACACAGATACGTGTGTGTGTGTGTGTGTGTGTGTATTTGTGGCTCCTTTTGTTGTGTATATTTGATTACTAGGCTATAAATCTTTTAGGCTAGAGATCATGCCTTATTGATCTTTGTTTCTTGCATTATGTGCTTTAAATAGGATTCTTGAACTTAAATAAAAATTTTAAAGAACAATTCAACTGTTTCTTAAAAAATCCCCAGTAACTTTGGACCAGCTTTACAACCTTTAATAGGAGAAAATTAAACCCAGATCTTCTTGACTAAAAGTATAATATCATTAAATGTTTATTGTAAGAATGTTCTACATTTAAATAAAAAGTCATTTTTACCTGTATATTTTAAGTAATACTCATGGGTATAGAATACTATTTCAATGAGTTATCCCCTATTAACTAATACCTAGAGCAATAAAGAGTTTTGTAAGAGTTTTGGCACATTCAAGATCTTCTTAGCTATACTAATCCATATGGCACCTCCATTGTTGAAAGAGAAGGTGCGATATTTCTGTTTACAAAGCACATAAATGCTGGGCCAAAGCATTTCTTTCCAATATTTTTTTAAAAATATATTCCTTTTTCTCAAATTTTAGTAAAAAATACCTGCATTTTGACCTAAGTATAACATGTGTTGTATAAGTCTTTGTTGTGTATAATTATTGCTTTTTTAAGATAATATTTTAAAGAAATGGTTCACTCAAAATATGGAATTTTCATTTCCACTAGAGTTACTTGTTATAAGCAAGAATTTCTCTGGTCAAAATGAATCAAAGGACAAAAGAGTTCTCTCAAAATTATAGGGTTGGAGAAGGACTTTTAACTTTCATATTGTAACAGGTTTTATATATATAATATTTAAAAAATTTAATATATATGTCTTATGTGTATATATATATATATTTCACCAATTTTTACCAGCATTTATTATATAAAATTATACTAACATAACTTTTTGATTCCTGTATATTGATTTATTTGCTCATTTCAGGTATTGTCTTTGAAAAATAAAACAGAACCAAAATAAATTGAGAATAAGGAACTCTACTAGATGATCTATTATTGTTCTTCTAAATTCCTGATATGTCCAGGTCTGAGCCACAGCAAACAAGGGCATCACTCACAAATAATATGGTGAGATATGCCTTTGTAAACTCTGGAGTCCTACTGTTTTCATTCTTATTCTTACAAAGAAAATTCTGGCAATTATTGAGTGTCACATAGATACTAGAACAAGAAGCAGTATTGTGTCTTCCAAGCATGCCCTGTGTATTTAAAAGAGCTCAAGAAAAGGAAATGGTACAACTTATCTAGATAGTTATGTTTTTTAAAATTAATTAAAAGGTTTTAGAACAAGTTTTATTTTATTTTGGTTGGGAGACCAGAATTTAACTTTAGTGCACTTGGCTCTATGCTTTTTCCAGGATTAAAATGCAAGGGCTTTCCTTTGTTATCTCTCTCTTTTATTTTTTCTTATTGCTCAGCATAGATTCATTTCTTTCTTTCATGTCCTTCCGCCTTATTTTGACCAAGCAAAGCAAGTAAGCCAACAAATGAATGCAAAACCCCAGGACACCTTGTACATGGAAACATCAACATAATTCATAAGGAACAATCTTCTCCAGCCTTTACTGAACTTTAAATATATGACTCTCATGTGAATGTGCCAGCATCCCATCATTAACACACTGAAAACCTGAATTAAGATGCAACTGTAGAACAAGTTTAAAATCAATATCAGACACACAGTCATTACATTATTAAAGTCACATTTAGTCCCATGTTCAAGAATATATTTTTCTACAGAACTAGGTTTAGTTTTGATTATGGATTACTTTTTGTTTAGACAATTTTCTTAGAAAATGATTACAGTAATGGTTTACTTGGATGGCTCAAATTCTGTGGTATTTGTGATCAATGTGTATTTTAATTTTTGATGGATTTAGGAACTTTGTCATGCGTACCCTACCAGGTGTGTTTCTGTAGAGTCTGAGTTAGGAAATGAGCATGGAGATAAGTGTTCAGCCTTGATTCTGCCCTTAGTGGTTTTGTGACCTCAGGCCTCACTTTCTTCCTCTGCATATTTGAACATCTATCAATCTATTCTATCTTTCCTAGGAGTGTACATACAGCTCTACCCAGGATCTGGTCCTCAGATAATGTCTGATATCCTTCTCTCCGTTTAACTTTATCAATGAATATATCATACATTTTATGTGCTGCTTAGCAGGGACTTTCCAAACCCCACCGGGGGTTCAACTCCATTCTTGTGATCTTGGAAAGCCTAAGGACCGTGATATTGCTTTGAAAATCTCTCCTAAGTCCACAGTTGGTGACAGATACCTGATTTCAGACAGGCACAGTTCCACATGAAAAGGTTTGTGTGAATGGACTTGGTACCAATCCAGGGTGGTCTTATATTGCATGGACTCTGGAAGATTGGAGCAAATAAATGACCAGTCCCACTAGCCAACATTAAGACCTTCATTTGATAGTCTTAACATGAGATATTTCCCAAAGTCTATGACACTGGGTATGTTTATGATGTGGCTTTGAATTACTGTGATACATAACCCCCTGCACACACACATACATAATTATTTACATGTGATTTTATTTAAATTTGATTTTTGCTACATTTTAGCCACCAAGCTTCTAAGTCATGGGAGTTTATATTTAGCTACTACCGCACAGCTGGATAGTAGTTCAAATTCATAGAAGTGTAACTCCTGAAATACTAGCCTGGGTCCCATGCAATCTTTGCTATTTTGATTCTTTAAGACCTCTGGTGTATAAGGGAGATCTTTGAAAAAGTTTATATGGAATCTAATTTTCTTCAGACAATTCACAGATTAGCTTCTGTTGCAAATTCCAAATTTTCCATCATAAAGGCATACTAATATACAAAACAACAGCTAAATACAAATTGTGTTTCCTCTAACAAACTAGAATCACCTGCTTCTATAAACCATGATTCTTTATTTTCCCTCTGACCTTGGGCTGCCTCTCAGGCCATTTTACTGTTTCCAGCCCTCTCTCTCAATTTCAGCTTATCCTTAGGTGCTAATTAAAATGGCAGGTGTTAAATTGATCATTAGCACGTTTCAGCTACTGCTCTGAGCACAAAAGTCCCTCAAGTGATTCTTTGTTTCTCCCAATATAATCCCTCTTTCTCCAGACATCTCTGCTGCTTTCCCCTAGCAACTCTAACTGCTTCTTAAAGAGAAAGCAGATAACCTAGCATGTCTGCCCCAGCTGTTCTTCATTTATTTCTCAGGCTTGTTCCCTCTGAGTAAATGACACAACCAGACTATTTTTTTTCTTTTAGTAATGGGCCGGCATCTTATTTAAGTATTTTGGAAAAATAAAACAAAGCAAACCTCTGTTAGACAGATTTTCTACACTCCTCATTCAAACTCCATGTACCCAAGTAGACAGCGTCCATATGGACACACTTCTTTCTTTAAAAAAGTATTTTTTTTTGTGGTAAGAACAATTCACTTGAGATCTACGGATCAGAGTTTTTTAAGGCATAATACGGTATTGTTAATACAGGCACTGTGTTGTACAGTGAATGTCTAGATCTTATTCATCTCGTATAGCTAAAACTTGAATATGGTTGAACAGCAATCCCTGTTTGTTTCTCCCCTCTGCCAGACACTGGAACTGCCATTCTACTCTTCGACTATGAGTTTGACTATCAGATACCTCATAGAAGTGGAATCATGCAGTATTTGTCCTTCTGTGTCTGGTTTGCCTCACTGAGCGAAATGTCCTCCAGGTTCATCCACGCTGTTGCAGGCGGCAGGGTTTCCTTTGTTGTAAGGCTGAGTAATACTCCATTGTGTGTATATACCACACTTCTTTATCCACTCATCTGTTGATGAGCACTTAGGTTGTTTCCACATCCTACTGTGAATAGCTCTGCAGTGAGTCTGGGGGTGCAGACATCACTTCAGGATCCCGATTTCAATCCTTTTGGATATCTACCAGGAGAGGGGTTGCTGGATCACATGGTAGACCTATTTTTAGTGTTTGAGAAACCTCCATAGTGTTTGCTCTCTGCCCTCCACCCCAGGTTGCCACATCGCTTTCTGCCTGCACTGTGTTAGAGAGAGTGGGAGGGGGGACGGCACTGTCTCCAGTGTAGGCAGAGCTTGTGTTTTTAGGGCTGGTCTGGGCCCTGGAGACGTGAGGTAAGTGGAAAGGATGCTGAAAGTGCTCTTCTTGCACTGGAGTTTTCTTCGCCTATGGCTAAGGCATCCCAAGTTTAGCAATTCCTGAACTTTGAATGACAAAGCAATTTTGCCACGTTTGAATGGTATTTCTGGTTTGAACCAGATCGCTTCATTTCTCTTAGGGCAGTGTTTCTCAAAGGTGCCTGCACATCAGAATCATCTGGGGGCCTTTAAAAACCACTGATGCCTGTGTTCCAGCTGCAGAGACTTACTTAGTTCCTAAGTAACAGTGAGTTGCTTAATTGTGGAGTGGCCCTGGCTTTGGAATTATAAAGTTCCCAGGAGGATCTAATATAAAGCAAATGTTGAGAAGCATAATTTTACCTCGGTTTATTCTGCCACTTACATGAAGCAGAAACAGAGTAGGAATAAGACTTTGGCAACTCCTGCCCGAATGAGTTTCACATTAGCACCTGGGTGCTGAGAAGAGCGAGGCTTCAACCTCAGACTCTGCCCTTCAAGTACAGTGATTCTGACCTCCAGTTAAACAGAACCACCTGTTCCCTGGGTCTAACCAGTTTAGGAACCCCTACTCCTGAGGAGAGGAGCTAATAAGGGCCCCAAAATGCTCCTCCTACAGCCATCCTGAGTCAGGGCAAGTGCAGGATCCCCTAGGAGCCAAGACAGAAACTAGAGGAAAATAGAGACACAAACAGCACCTTCCCCAATTAGTCCCACTTCATTCATCAAATTTATTCATTAATAAAGCATGTGGATTAAGCCCTGTATATTTGAATCCCACGGATTTAATAGTGCCATAGGCTATTTGCAGAGAAGACATGCTTCATTTGTTTCCATAAGATGGATTCATTGGGCTTTATTTCCAGATAGACAAGGTAATTGGGATCACCTGGAATAAGCCAGAAGTTTTTGGCAATCCTTTAGATCCTGGGGAGGAATCCTTCCCTCTGTACCAAACCAGTTAGATTTATCTAGCAGTTTCATTGCTAATAGCATCCACTATTTAACAAATTTTCATTGAGCATGTCTTCATGATGAGATACAAAGACAGGAGTCCTGTTCTGGAAGCATTTGCTGTCTTGCAGGTTGATGTGGGGAGAAGTTGCAGGTGCTATGAAAGAAGGTAGGGGAGAAACCAAGGAGGAAGTGAGCACATTTACAGTAATAACTGTCATGTATCAAATGCTTGCTATTAGCTCATGAAGCCAGTGTTCTTTTTATTTATATTCTACAGAAGAGGAAACTGAGGTACAGAGAGTCTATGAATCTTAATGAACACCCCAGAGCTTATTACAACTGCAGATAAACCAAGGCTATTGGGCCTCTGGGCTGGGTTTATGCTGTTGGGCTCCAGTGCCTGATGGTACGTGTGTGTGCAAGACTTCGTAAGGAAATAGTCCCTTTGCCTAGATAATGTAAGTGACAGGTGCAATTCAGGAAGAAAAAGCTTCATAAAAAAGGCAAAAGAAGGCACTTTTCAGGGTTTTAGTCTATTAGCAATTACACATGAATTAAGCATAGAACTACAGATTGGTGGGAAAATACAGCAAGAAAACAGCCATGATGGGAAATTGTATATACTGGTACTGAAATTGAATTTTAATTTGTAAGAAATGCACATACCTTGAATGAATCTAAGTATGGCAGAGCTCAGTCTGTTTTGTGTCTTAGAAATGTACGGGGATGGACTGAGGGAGTGGTAGTGGCATCAGAGAAATCAATTAGCAGATTGTTGAAGAGAGAAGAGGTCTGAATTAAGGTCAGAATAGTGGAGAGGAAGAAGGGAAGATGGAAAGAATATGCTCCAGAATTAGAATGTATGGCTTAGACTATCAGTGACAAATCAGATATGGGGGTAGGGAAAAGATAGCAGTCTAGGATTATTGAGTAGATGGTGGGGACATTTACCCATTCATACATACAGATATGCAATAGATATTTATCAAGTGCTCTCATGTGACAGAACCTGTGTGAAGGGTTGGGATATGACACTGAACAGCTCAGGCAGTGTCTTTAGAGTGTCACATCCTAGAGAAGTTGGAAATAGCATATAATGAAGTAAAGAAATAATTCAACAATGGTTGTGGCAGCAAGTGCCATTAAAGAAATACACAAGATAAGAAAATAAAGAGGAGATTGTTTTAGTTGGGAGGGCAGGAACAAAGAAGAGCTATTTGGGGAGCGGGAATATTTGAGTTTCAAACTGAGTGATGAGAAGGACTCAGCCCTGCAAAAGCCAGTGGAAGCGAGACTGAGACAAAGCAAGCAGTGAGGACACAAGCCCTGGGGTAAGATAGATGTCTTGGTACAGAAATGGAGTTTCTTTGAGGATGTTTAATGTGAGAAGAAGGGAAGAGAAGACATAATGAATCTAGGGATATATACAGGGACCTGGTCATACAGTCTTGTAGCCAAATGTAAGGAGTTTGGTTTTCATTCCAATAACAATGAGAAAAGTATAAGGGGACAGAGTGAGAGCAGTCAGTTTGGTGGGGAAGGGGAGATAATAGTCCTGGTTATGTTAAGTTTGATCAACCCATTATACATTCAGAAAGATGTATTTAATAGACAATGGGAATTGTGGGCCTGGTCAGGGGAGAATGGCGTGAGCCATGACATCAGTTGTGGGCGTGATCAATACATATGACATAGGACTGTGGGTGGAATGAGAAGAGAGCCAATAATGAGTCCTGGAGGACAAGTGAATAGAATCAGTTATGGTATCTTTGTATAATAAAAATTACTCAGCCACAAAAAGGCTTGTGTATATTGATATACACAACAGTGTACATAGATCTCATAAATGATTATGATGAGTCTAAGAAGTCTGACAACAAAAGGGAACATATCATGTGATTCCAATAAAAGGAAATGTAAACTAGTCTATCATTATAGAAAAAGCTCAGTGATTGTCTGAACATGAAGAAGAGAGGAAAAGGAAGAAAGGGAAAGGATTACCAAGGGACATGAGGAAACTTTGGTGGTAAAGGGCATGTTTATTATTTTGGTTATAGTTAAGATTTCCCAGGTAGATACATATATTGAAGCTTACCAAATTATATGCTTTACAGAAGTGCAGTTTATTGTGTTAATACATCAATAAACCTATCTTTTCTAAAGTATCCAGAATACAGAAGAAAAAGAAAAAGCCAAAAAAGTTATATTTAGGTATACAACTAATAGTTTTGTATAGGAACAGAGAAGGTGAAACAGAAAGTACATTCAAACACATTTTAGGGGAGAAATAACTTTTTGAATTAAAAAAACATTCAAAGCTTTTAATCAAAAAGTCTATTAACTAAAAATCCCCTGGGCGGCTCTGTTGGTTAACTGTCTGACTCCTGATCCTCAGGTCATGCTCTCACAGTTCATGAGATTGAGTCCTGTGTGGGGCTCTGCATTGAGAGCACAGAACCTGCTTGGGATTCTCTCTCCCAGTCTGTCTTCCCCTCCCCGAATTGTGTTTACTCACATGCACGTGCTTTCTCTCTCTCTCTCCCTCAAAATAAGTAAATAAACATTTTTTAAAAAGTCTATTAACTGCAAAATTTATAAAAATCAAATGATGTTGAAGGAAATGTCATACACAAAAACAGTGAATATAATAGGATGTATTTATAATTTATTTTGAAGCAGTTAGTTAACATGGATTTTTCTTCTAATTATATATGTAGTTAACATAATCAATGATTTATATAGTCATATTATATATATATATTTTAAATTCATATTTTTGTACTTATTTCTATCTATGTAAGCAGAAAATAATAAAAAAAAACTCTATGTATAAACAAACAAAACTGCCTATCTAGTAGGTAACAGAACTGGCATGGAAAATTTGTTCTATTTGTCCTCCTCTGTCCCCCATAGAATGCACCAGTGGCAGGTCTTTTATAATACAAAGTCTTCTGGAAAGAATGATTATTGCTTAATATTAGTATCCATCTGTTTAATCAGAGTAGAACTTTTTTTCAGTGGACTAAGGAATACCTACTGATAATTGGGAATGGAAAGGTAGAAGTGGTAGAACAGGAGAACATTCCATAACCAGAAGAACATGAATACATATAGGTCAATAGAAAGACAGAAGAAATTAAAAAGGTTAGTGGTCAGACAACAAAGGCAGATTTTGCATACTTGGCTGTTCTTCTAGAATTTGTGATAATCAATTTCTGAATTGATGATATTCTTCCTAAGGATATCAGGACAGTTCAGAAGATGGAAACCTCAGTTTTCTCCAAATCAACTTAGTCCCCTATTCTGGTCAAATTTCTTTAGTGCAACAGAATCTTGTCACATCCTGTTCTGCCCCATCTTTGGGAAAGAAGACATGAAGAAGGAATTTAGAAGAAGAGAAGCTAGATGTATCTTTATCCTACTTCATTCATTCTTCCTCTCAGATGTTAATGGTCATAAAATAAAATGTATGCCTTCTTTGAAAGTCGATGTTTTTGTGTAAAAAGCAAGAACTTATTTTATGGTGTATTATGACATTATTATATATCTAATTATTACTAAAAGCACATACTTATTTGGCACATATTATCATGGTAAACTTAAAGGCTTTGCCTTTGAAACAATTACAAACTAGGTTGCAGGGAAGCAGGATGTGTGCGTGAAACATCCAGGGAAAAATTCATAGACAAATAAAGCAATTCATAGCCTGGCTGCTGAAATCCCCTGACCAACTTTTCCAATTATAAAATCCATTTCCTTATACTGAATAGCATTTTTGTGAATCCATTTTTTTTAGGATACAGAAAATCCAATCTTTCAAAATCTTGAGCTAAGCTTACAATTTTTGCACTTAAAAGTAATCTCATATTGCAACTATACATACAACAATGATGATTTTCAACATTTCAAAATAAATGATCTCTTTCTGGTTCCAATCTGCCTTCTCAGTCTGGCTTTTGTTATTCTGTAGAAACCAAACTTGGTCTACTTTTTGCAACTGAAATTTCCAACCTTTTGGGACATATCTCAAAATACCTTCTAGCCCCATCGACATCAACATTCTACCATTTATTGCCTAAATGCCACACATTCCACTAACTCTTTTCTACTCACACCATGTGGAAATAATCACTTCTCTAAACATCATTTACCTATTTGATCAAACAATATCTATTACATATGTCACACATATTAGAGATAAGCCCAAATTTCTAAGGGGATTCAGAATGGTTACCCTTTAGGGCTTGATGTAGGATAAAGCAGAAAGTGGATGCTGATAAGACTAGGAAGGTAGAAATATACAATATCATAAAGGATTTAGCATTCTTTGCTAAGGAATTTAGATGTTTATCCTGTATGATACAGCTGTAAAATTTTATGTTTTCCAAGGAATTATACTGTCTGCTACTGAAATCACTGGGGGTATATACACTATTTTCCTTCTGAAATATGTAGTCCTTAAGTAAGGACTTAATATAAGTCCTTACAGAAACGGTGTTTCATTCTTGCTCTACATTACTTTGAAAGGAGACCTAAGTCACACATTTTGTCAAATGGAGCATTATATCATGTGTTGAAATCCATAGAGACAATGAAGCTCTCCCTTATGAATCTCACTGAAGTTTAAGAGAGCCAAAGGGTTCAACTGATGAAGTAAACAATTTAAGCTAAGATATCCAAATGAATTCATATGATTTTTTGTGAATTTTGCTTAATTTCAAACCAAGCAAGTCCAGAAAATGTGATTGTTAAAGTTCCTCTAGCATTGTGAACTCGCCCACACTGCGCATGTATAAGGTTTTCAACAGCATACTAAAAAGAGCCTTTAATATGGTAGAGTGTATTCCCTCTAATGTTGCTATGAGAAATGCTGCCTCTTTTATTTTCCTAAATGTAATTTTTTCACTGAAACATTTACAGAAGATCCAAGTATTATTTTTCACAATACCCTTTGCATATGGGGAAGGTATTTCTGAGTTGTCATGTAAGATAGAATGTCAATTTCATAGCCACATTCTTTAGAAAGGGAATGAGAGGATTGATATTTTCTTTGTGTCTGAAAAGTAAGGAGTTAAGGAGAGGTTAATGTAAGAAAGTGAAAACCACCATCCCCATCTATGCCTGGGACACAGGTTCCAAGCCTCAAAAGGTGATTATGGGTGAACTCCAGTTCTGATGACAAGAACAGTGGAGAGGAGATGGCAGCCACCCTGTCTGTGTTCCTGTCTACACAAGGGAAGACACTTAGGCTGGGTCAACCATCCCCCAAGCACTTTGAATATCAGTCTATTTAACTGGCTCATAATTATAGAGGAATCTTTTTTTTAAATTTATTTATTTTGAGAGGGAGAGAGAGAGACAGCAGGGGAGGGACAGAGAGAGAGAGAGAGAGTGAGAGAGAGAATCCCAAGCAGGCTCTGCACTGTCATCGCAAAGCCCAATGTGGGGCTCAAACAGCAAGATCATGACCTAAGCCCAAATCAAGGGTTGGTCGCTCAACCGACTGAGCCACCCAGGCTCCCCTAGCAGAATCTTTTAACTAAACATGTGTACTTGGGATGGGATGAAAGATGAATTCTGATGGTGACCCGAGGATCTAGTCCTGCGATTAAATGTGTGCTAGTCTGTGATTTCCTTGAGATATAGGAATTTGGCTTCAGACTACCTCTGCTGGGTATATCTGCATTATTCAAGAGGAGCTATTCCTTAAAAGGATGTAAGAATAAAAGATGCCACCAGGATAATAATCCCACACTTTTTTTTATAACTGATTACTGTGTTCGGTACAAGGAAGTTCAAGTTTAAAATAAATGCTGCACCTGAAGCCAATTAGAAGAGAGACATTATTATTTTCTTGCTGTTTGAATCCAATTTTTAAAGACCACAAAGGGGTTATTTAGGTGACAATAAATACATTGTAAAGTCTTTTTTCCATGACTACAAAGCAATCTGTTGTGTTGGAAGTTAGACTAGCAAAACAATTCTGATGCTGACAAAGTAGCAGTGAAAATAAGAGTTGTTAGCAGCAGATTATCTAAATCAATATTATGCTTTAGTCTAATTAATATGTAGTTTGCTATTGCCAGGTAGGATTTATTCATACAAAAGCATAATAATTCATTCACTCAAGCTTGTTAATAAAGTTAAATTAAGGGCAGATGAGCCTTGATAGTTATATACATTTTTCTGTGTATTTGCCAAGTTCTTGAAAAGTCAAGAGTATCGTAACATTAAATATTTTAACAGTAAGAGTGTGATGAGATTCTAAAACAATGTGGCCCTTGAAACCTGATTGGCAAAAGTAGAATTTATTTTCTAGTATGCGTGTGAATTAGGGTGAGGGCATTCCTAGCATTGAACTGGGAATAACCTGACAAACCTTGGAAATGGACCATGATTGCCTTCCAGGAGGTTATGAGAGGTCCCAAGCCTGGCCAGTGAGTGTGGACAGGACCAGGCACAGATCTTGGAGAGCCGTAACTAAACGGGCAGTGTGCAGGCAAAGGTGGGAAACCCATGGAAAGTCAGGAGGAATTGATGAGATGCCAACTAGGTGAGCTTGGGGTGGTATAAGTCAGGTTATTAGTTTAGACATTAGACCTTTTTGGAGGCCCAATGAATCACATCCAGTGGTAACTGTGACCCATTTAAAATGAAGTTGTAAATTTGGACAATTACTGTTCCCATTAGTTTTTTTTTATTGTTATCTTTTTAACACATATCAAACAGTACTGTGTCATTTAAGATGGGAAATGTCCTAGTTTTGGTGCTATTTTTAAAAAACTTTGCTTACTTAGTTAGGGCACCAAGATAATGACTCAATATCCAGATCAAGCTCACCCAGTTAATATGATGGTCTTTAACTGAACCTATAAAAAGTTCTTTTTGCCTTTAGATTTCACAAAGACATATATTAAAGTAATTTAGTTAAAGAAACACAACCTGTATTATGCAATGTTTATTTGTTTGTTTATATTTATAGATCCTAACCCCCTAAGAACTTAGAACTTCCTTCAGCTAATTTAAAATAATATCCTAAGGTAACTACAATTATGACTAGGTGTCCCTGATTGTGAAGCTAGGACAGTAGCTAGACCATTGCCAGTCAATGAGAGCCTGAGGCCTTTCATATTTCAGATTTCCTATTCTCACCTTCAGAGCTCTGTGCTTATGAAATAGAGATAAGTGATTCCATTTCCAGGACCAGTGTTCAATTTCCAATGATACACAGTTCATCACAATACTACAAAAAGGGTGAGGCCTTTTTGCACAATTCTTTGAAAGTAGTGAGATTCATATTTAAAGTCTGACGTTTGTAAATTTGGACTTATCAACATGATCATTCATCAGGAAGAATAAAAACCTACTCTGTGTTCCAGTCAAGCCCAGATGTGGCTGACTCTTCCGACTACAAAAGTCCTTTCCTCTAAAATGGTAATAACTGCTTTACTGGAGATGCAGACCATTATTTTTTATCTGGGCAAGGTTTTGATGTTTAGGCATTTGATGCCCACTCTGTGCCCTTCCCCAGCTCTGCTCCCTAAAAGAGTACCTGTTTGCTGTGCTTGGAACTGTTAATGAGGTATTGATCAATATAATTAATTAGCAAGCATAGAAACTTAATTGCATTTTAACTAGTTAATCAATGACAATGCTCACTCTAACTCTGATGTGAATACATATGTGTAAGGCATAGCTATATACTCATAATCAAATATTGTCTGTCCCTAAACATGCATCACAATGTACTCAAGGAATAAATAATGACATTTACTTTATTAATATTACTGTTAAGTGACAGTACCTAATGGGTAATAAGATCTTTTTTTAAAAAATTTTTTAAAGTTTATTTATTTATTTTGAGAGAGAGAGAGAGAGAGAGAGCGAGCTTGCAAGCAGGGTAGGGGCAGAGAGGGGGAGAGCGAGAAAATCCCAAGAAGTTTCTGCACTGTCAGCACAGAGCCCGATGCGGGCTCGAACACTCGAATTGTGAGATCATGACCTGAGCAGAAATCAAGAATCAACTGACTGAACCACCCAGGCGCCCCCATAGTAAAATTCTTATTAAGCATTCTACTGTGAAATCTTGCTAGAGGCACAAACATTGAATTACAAGTTGATGTCTGCAAATAAAATATGGATAAGTTAGGGGCTCTAGAAAATAGGGTATAGTATTTTCATGATAGCCTTGTTCTTATATCTTCTCCTTTGTCACATTCAACTTTTCCCTTCATTTTTTTTGCCTAACTTGCCTTGTTTTTCAGTATTTTCTTCACTCAGAGTTGGCCCTAGGCAGAAATGTGAATCGAACTCTTCTCCGGCTCCTTTTCCCTCCATTCTTACCTTAAATGAGCTCATCTGGGTGACCCTAGTTTTTAGACTGCTTCAATCTGGGGATACAACCCAAGGTTTGTATCCTTGAGCTCAGGCCAACATTCTAGACACTCACAGAACTTTAAAAGTTACTCATCCTCAATCTTATTCCCTCAGGGATCCCAATTCCTAGCAAACTGTGCCCCTGTGGCCTTGAGAATCTCTTTAACAGAAGCCTAAAGAGCATGCTCTTAATAAAAGAAGTGAACCAAATGGTGAGAAGTGTAAATGTAGGCAGAAATTTACATATCTCCTAAATGTACATAATTGCCTACATTTTCCAAATGAGTACCTCTCAGATGCCCTTTATTCTCATCCTTATCAAAATTGCTATTCCTGTTTTTTAAAAATTCATAAAAATAAAAATGAGGTTTTTTACAAATAGTAAACCCACATTTTTTATTACTGGTTATGGAATCCATGTCTAATTCTGTATTTTACAAACCCCCTTGGGGCCCCATGTGCTGAATGAGAGAAATAAAGCAGCTGGTTATGAGTACTAGCTACAGCTAGTTTTTAGCTAGTTACAGCTATTTATGTGGTTGATGAATAATGATTCTGCACGACTTCATACCTGCTGAACTTCCAGGCGGTTGTGCAGAGCACATCAGCACAATTGCTGTTGAGGTGCCATATGCTCATGAGGTTTGATGTGATTGTTATCCAGGCCAAGGAAAACCAGTGGTGTGGAGAGACATCATGACCTCTGTGAGCTCCAAGGACTATCAGGCTGTTCTTGGTCATGCTTCTCATGGGGTGCTTTCCAGCCAACAGTATTGTTATTGGAGTATGTTATTAAGTAGTTACAGTTTTAACAGAAACTTCCAATATCAGAGGTACTTGAAATTAATTATTATGGTATATTCATATTTTATCCTAAGCATTGCATTAGCTGAAATTTACACAGCAATAAAATATACAGTGGGGTTTTCATGGAAAATTATTACAGTATTAAAACAATGATATTTCCTTACACTAAAATATTAATTGACTACTTATATTTTAGAACTGTCACTGTTTTTTGGTGGCAGGATATTTTAATCACAGTTCCAGAAATTTTATTACCTTTTATTTAGAAACCAGAACACATCTTTTTTTCTCTCTCCTGTCTATGGATTACATTAGTTGCTTATGTCTTAAGAGCATAATTGCTGATTTCAGAAAACCAATGAAAATATGAAAACATTAGCAATGTTGCAGAACCAGTCAATAGAATGCTTCAAGATACTGATGCACATGAAGCAATAATCTAAGAAATAAGGATAATCGGGCTGTTCTTTGAGAGTTAAATTTCTAAGATCCATTCTCAGAAGTGTGAGTAGACGTCTTCAGAATGGACCCAGGCTCTGTATAACACACGACTGAAAAGATTAGGAACCCAAAATCAAGATTATTAGGGTGAACAATCTTAGGGAAGCAAAACTGGATTGTAACTTCAATATGTTAAGGGGAAAACAAGTCAACATCACTACAGAATTCAGAGAAAGACTGTGATCAATATAGATGAGAAAATTGGAACCTAGCTAAAGACCTAGCCAGTCACAGCTCATACTGGTAGGAACCTTTCATGAAGTCAGTCATTGAGGCTACATTAGCTTAGAGCTGCTAAACAGTCAAATAACACAGCAAAATCCTCTTCCTCTGGTTTACTTACACTTTTATTTTCCAAGTAGCTTGGAAATGCTCTATACTGCCAAGACAAGAATTTTTATTTATGTACTCATCCACTTGCACATCTACACAACAAACACTTATTTCCAAATCTTCCTGTGTCCTTTTCTGGACTGCAGGGAAAGAAGCTATGTTTGCCAGAATCTCTTCCCTAATTTTTGGTTTAGAGTCTGCCAGTGAGATAGACTCTTGTGAGATTTGGAAGGTGGTAGAGGAGAAGTCATAATTCTCCAGCAAGTTACCAAGGGCCTCATGGGTACACAGCAGAAGCCAAGTTCACAGAAACTCCAGGTGAACTGGTAAGGATCATTCACTTTGGTGCTGCAGGCATCCAGCATTGGTAGAAGTAACTTCACTAACTTTTGCTCCCTCAGTTCTTCCAGCAGTTTTGCATTAACGTATTTCTTATTGGAATCCTGATATGTGTCCAATTTTCCTTTTTGCCATGTAAATGTATTATTTTCATTATCAATACAGCAAAATGATGTAGGTCTAGGTAAAAATTGCATATGAACAGGGTGACCTTTCCCCTGAAATTCTCACTTTAGCAATTACCATAAAAACTAAACTACATGTCAAAGAGCAGCTGATAAAAGTCTTCTTTCCTTCCTTCCTTCCTTCCTTCTTTCCTTCCTTCCTTCCTTCCTTCCTTCCTTCCTTCCTTCCTTCCTCCCTTCCTCCCTCCCTTCCTCCTTTCCTTCCTTCCTTCTTTTGTTCTTTTGTTCATTCTTTCATTCTTTCTCATCCTCTTCTGTTTGTGACTTTTACAAACTCTAGTTGATTCACAATTTGTCCATGATGCTTAAAGGTTAGGGCATGTAAGGATATAATAAATTTAGAATAGTGCTTATTTTGCCTTGACCTGTGTACTTTCTGTTCCAAAAGAAGTGAGAGGATTCCCTTGGGTATGTGATTTGTATCATTCTCTGCCACAAGCTGCAGAGAAGTTCCTAGGACTCCAGGAAATAGTTTCATATTCTCTTATAAGAGTCCAGAATTCTTTACCAAGTATAAACTTGTCTTTGTAATTTCAAGTTGCCTGTAGACTCCCCCCCCCCACAAGTTTCCAGTGGCTGTCTATCCAGTTTGGAGGTTTTAGTGTTGTGATGGTGGTGGTGGTTTGTTTGTTTGTTTGTTTGGAAGAGAAGTTTGAAACTCTAATCTTTTCCCCCCAAGGGAAGATGGCAGCATAATCAGGCATTGCTATTACTCTAGACTCATTTCCCATATTTAGAGAGACCATGGATAGGATTAATGATGGTCATTTAGGAAAAGAGGTTGAAATAGACAAGATCTGAAGAGGATGTGATAATCAGACTGTGCAGATGGATGGAAATTCAACAGGAGAAAACGCCCCATTAGCAGCTCAGCAATTAAAGTCATTTCTTTTAAGAGCAGATGTGCAGTGTTCTTTATGGAATATGCTACATGTTTGAAAGGACATGTAGAAAAGAGCAGTTGAGGATAGCTATCATTTTATAAGTCTATTGGACAATGAATCATTAATTGTAAAAATAGATTTTGGAGTTTTCATTTTGTTCAAAGAAGGACTTAACCTCCAGTCTCCAGTATTTCTTGGCTCTCTCACTAAGATTAAAATAAGCTGTGCCATCAAAGCCCTTTTCTCACCTGAGCATAAAAAGAACGTTAGGAGCATGACCTTGCTGAAGTGCTTGACCAAATTATAATGAAGGGGCTCACAGGTCAGGAAAAGTCTTGCTCATAATCAAAAACTCTCTTCAAGGTTTTAGTTCCAAACTCTTTGAAAATGCTAGCTCAAATATTAAGTTCACAGCACCTCCAAAATGTGTTGTCCTGGGGTGAACCAAGAAATTTCCCTGCTGCCTGTCATGGCATCTTCAGTCACTTGCCATGTATGTTGCCACCATTCATTATGAATCTTCATTATTGTTTCTCTTCTGATGACTCAACATAGCATCATTACTCATGGGCTCCATATCCAGTTTGCCTCTATTCCAATTTAATGCTACTGTTGGTTGGGATTTTAAACAGCCTTGTCTGTAATTTCCAAACTCAAGCAGTCTGAGGAAGAAAACTGTTACTGATGTGCAAATGGTGTATTGCATTTCACTTTGCATTATTCATTTTCATTATTCACATCATGGTACATTCTTGGCAGAGAGCAGAAGATTTTGAAAAAGTACATTCCCAGTGCCATGGGTATCATTTAAGACATAAAGTAATTTTCCTACAATTTGATTTCATTAGGGCTCATCCAATTTCTGTCAGGTTTGGAGCTTGTTTACCTATGTGGATGTGCATAGCTAATAGTAAATCTAAGGTAAAAGAGCTCTTCCAAGCAAATCTCAAAAGATAAGGAACTAATCTAGAGACCATCATGTGTTGAGGGCAGAGTCTCAACTGTGGAATCAGTTCCTTTCACTGGTTAAAAATGATTACTATCTGAAGCCCTCGATTTTTCATCTCAGATTGAGACTCACTAGGTGAAGGTCTGAAGTAGGAGAATGTTCCATAGGGTATACCTTTGCCTTCCAGTGGGCATGGGCCAATTCTTTGCTCAACCGATTTCCAGAACTAAAATGGTCAAGCTTTTTGTTTTGCATTTCTCAGAACTGATCTTCAACTTTTCATTTTCATGAAAATGTCTTAGTTATAGACATACTTCCACTACAGAAATGCTATAGACATCTTTCCCGAATCAGCCCCACTGACTCTAATTAAGGTTCAGAAGAATCAATGCTGCACCTTTTTTTCTGTAGCAGAATTTCTATCTTGATGACTATTTCAGGATTGCTGTGGTTTTGAATGATCTAACTTTCTGTAGTTCCCTTTGATTTTTCAGCTTCAGTGCAGAAAAGATCAATTTTCCCTCTTTGAGGGCTCATGTTTCCCTTGAGGTCACCTTAAAACACCTTTGGCTTTCACTTTAATCATGCCATATTTGCCTCTGTTACTGAATTGCTTTATCTCTTTTTTTGGTGAATATTTATCATCTCTCAAATTATTGGAGGAATTCTGCCTAATTTGTCATTTACCTGTTCACCAGAAGGAAAACAGCTGTATTCTCAATGGAAGATACTACATAGTAGTGGTCCCAGTTTAAGATAATAAGACAATATAAGCATTTCACTGAAAACAGTCAGCTTATACATGAGATGTATATGCCTTTGGGAGGTGACTTTATCCATTTACTAAAACATTTTTGGTACAAGTTTTGAACCTGACATTGTGTTAGATGCTGAGAAGCAAAGAAGAAAAGGGAACTAGTTCTGTCAAGAGCTATAATGAAGAGAGAAAGGTACTGGAATGGAAGACCACACAGCATAGTGGTTCTGCAGTAATAATAGTGTGTGTAGCGAGTACCCTAAGAATAGAGAGAAGGCTGCTCTTTCCTGACATTCCCTTAATGGGATGGGTGGTGATGGTTACAGATGTCCAAAGTCACATGTATATAATTTTACTTAATCTAAGGGGTAGGTGACCTATATATAATTACCTATTTGACCTATACCTATTTTCTTTTTGTGATGATGTCATAAGGACAACTGCTTCTAAAATGATATTCTATTTATAAAGTTCATTTGCTTAAACAAATTGTTATTCTCATCTCTAAAGACTACTTGAGAAGGAATATTGTATGTGCCATTAAAGACAAAAATAAGGAAGGTTATAAGAAGTGTGGAAGGCCCAAAAAATGAAGGCATGGAAGAGGCACTTTACTATTCGTCATGTAAGGGTATGATATCACTTCTGTTTTTTAAACAACAGCAATGACAAAATAGTGTATATTAGATCCTTTTTTGACAGTAGGTTTAGATGGGGCAGTTGAGAAAGAAGGAAAGGAGATAGGCTGAAAATCTAAATAGAACTTTACAATTGTTCCAAGGTCCAACCCAGCTTTAGAAATGTAAAAGACTTGGCCATCATCCATTGTTGAGTGAAAAGTGGCTCCTTTGTGTAATGGGATCCCATTTAAATGAAACTGTGGGAACAGTATAAATGTATATACACTTTCTACAATTTCATTCTTAAATGTGATATAAAATATACCTATCATAAAAATACATGACGAGATGCCTAGAGGGCAATTCTCTAAAATAGAATGGTGATTATTTTGTGTGTTGGGATTTGAAAGCTTTTATTACATTGTTTTCTTTATTACACTGTTTTGCTTTCCTTTAATTAAAAAAAATAATTCAAAAAATGCAACAATATATCCAAGGCATTGTGTTATACCCTAATATATAAAATAAAGCAAGAGAAGATTTAATTTTTCCCTCATTAACATGTATCATTTTTAATAACTGAGAATAATGAGCAATAATGATTGTTTAAATTCAGAGAGATTCAGTGTAATCTAGGGACGTTTAACAGAGAAATATTTAAGAGGTATAAGTCTGGCAGATGTATTAATATAGCCCATGTTGCATGAAGCTTGAACCCCTGAGAAATTAGAGTGGTCTTTCAGCATCATGATAAGCTTCTTCCCCAACAATATTTAACCTATTTGTTTAGGTTAGAGATTTGTTCTGTGGCTAAACTATATTTCTATCTGCTTGCAGATAAGTTTTTCTTTATTTCTAGTTTTGCACTTTAGTTGGAGATAGGAGGTAGGTGGGCTGGAGAAAGTTTGTAGAGATGATAAGTTTTATGAAGCAATTGTAAGGTTAACTTAAGTGATATAAAAACCAGAGGAAGCTTGATTTGTATTGTTACAATGGGACAGAAAACAAAGATTGAATTAAAAGATGAAACACCAGAAACACGTCTGTAAGTGAATTGTGTATTACAATTATTTCCCCAGGGAAGACATGTAGCCTCAGTGCTAAGACTATATGCAAAGTAGATGCTTTATGAAACAAATCCTTTGAGAAATATTTTAAAACAGAATGTTTGTAGTTACATTCTCTGGCAAAGTGTGTGTGTGTGTGTGTGTGTGTGTGTGTGTAATGTTTTAAAAGAATCAAAATTTATATCCTAAAATCATTTTAAAATTCAGCTTATTTTAAGTTCTGGAATTATCAGCTTTGTTTATCTCAGGTGTTTTGGGGTTATAGATTTGTTTCATTAAATGATAACAATATGTGAATTAGGCAGGAAAAAAACCACAGGATGGTAAGCAACGATAAGGAAATTTGAGCTTAGAGTCTAGGAGAGCAGTATTGTAGCAAGTGTGTCAGCCTGAATAGATTTTCTGCAAAACATTTTCTATAGCGAACACCCTGTAATTATCTCAAGCCACTTATTCAGGATCGAGAGGACCAAGGTTTTCGTTAGAGAATGTCTTGGTCCTCTAACTTAATATTTATTGTATATATTATTTATTATCTATTATTTATTGTCTATTTATTTATCAAAATTTTTATTTTAAAATAATTTTTATTATTTGATTTATGAATAAAATAAACACATGTAGATTTTACAGATGATAGTAATGCTCTAAAAAGTTATTAACATGCATATACAAACATAAGAGTAGTTTGTAGAGGCTAGTGGAGAGATTAAACATAATTATGAATAGCTTCTTGGAGGAGAAATAATTTAAGTAAATTTCTCAAGTTCTAGGACTACACAGAGATATATCTTCCTCCCCCCCTACACCCCCCACACACTGAATGAGAATCATATGTGTAAGGTTTACACTAAACAGTCAGGACTCCTAGGATATGATCAGAATACAAATTTATTTTTCCCCTCTTGATTGTTAAAACCTACCGTGGGAGACTGTTTTATTTCCCCCTCATATAAAATTTTAGAGTGATTTCATGACTTTTGGGGTTTCTTGAAAAGTCAGAATCCTCTGGTCAGGTCTGTTGTCAAAAAAAAGTCTCAATTTAGTAATTAAAATATGCAGTTCAGAGTGATAATTGAATCTCTCAGCATTATTGCAAGTTCAAGGTTCTCCCTGTCTGAGCGAGGGCTTGCTTCCAGTGGATTCCTGCAAGGGAGAAAGGGGGCCTTGGTAAGCTTCTTCTCTAATTCCTTGCATCCCTGCCTGTTGCTTCTGAGTTTGCCCAGCTTTTGGCTGCCCTGGGCTCCTTCTCTGTTGCAGTCTGGCAAAACACATTTCACTTGACTGAAACTAATGTATAAGGCATTGGATGTCTTTGGCCATAGCTAATACCTGCCTTCTTGGTGAGTCTCTTCAGATTTCCCTCTTCATGTCTCTGACTACAATACTCTTGATATCAGGGTGCCATGCCTTGGCTGACAGCAGAGGATGCCTACTCTTAACATTATACCTCTTTTTGCCAAGGTCTCCTTGCCCTGTACAGGAGGCCCTCCTGGACAGTATTATTGAAAACAACCCTGAACTGATATCCCTTCTGCGATTTATACATCTGGTCAACACCCACCTTAGACCTGCCCTTGTGGAGATGCACTTAGTCCCCAAATGGTGTCCTCTGCTCCAGTGCCAACATATGTCTTCAGTCAGCACTTCAGCCATGAGTCAGACATCCCTCCACTGCATCCTCAAAATCCAGGCACCACATATCCCCTTCTCCAAGTGATTTCTTCAAATGTCCCCTCACAATGTGTGAGATGAGATAAAAGTCTTCCTCCTTATGGGGACACAAAACTCTTAACGATGCTCTCCAAAGTAAACCTCTCCTTAATTTCTGTCTTCTTCTCGTCTGCTTTAGTGCTTAAATAGACTTGATGTGGCTGTTAAGGGGTCATGTCTCGGAAAATTAGAATTTTTGATTATTGTTTTTGAATGTCCTTTTAAGGTGATTTAGCATAGGAGGTTGTTGCCACCTATTGTCTTAAGGCTTTAGCTAAAACTAAGTCAGAAAGTTCTGTTTTTTAATATCCTGTTATAAACATATTTATATATATTGTTATATAATGTATGCACATGTGTATGCTTGAGTGTATGCATATACGTGTGTGTATATGCCCTCTTTTTCTCTCACACATACACATACAGACACAGACACAATTTGTTTCTTTTTAATTTTTGTCAATGTTTATTTATTTTTGAGAGACAGAGAGAGACAGAGCACAGGAGGAGGAGAGGCAGAGAGAGACACACACACACAGACTCCAAACAAGGCTCCAGGCTCTGAGCTGTCAGCACAGCTGGACCTAAGCCAAAGTCAGATACTTAGCCAACTGAGCCACCCCCTACAGACACAATTTGTGTCTTATTATATGGAGGTTTTCCCAATGTAAACCCGATTAGGCACTGAGGATACAAAATGAGTAACACTATCTTTTTGCTGCGGGGGATCTCAGTTTGGTCAGGGTGATAGACATAAAAGCAGATAAATACATTCTAAAATGAGAATTGCTACTCTCAAGCTCTGTCAGCTACTTGAGGGACAAAGAGGATTAACTATATAATGGAGTGGGTGATATGACCAAACGTACATCATGAAACCAGTGATTGGTCAAGGTAAGGATCTTCAAGTTAATGGACAGTAATTAGCACTCCAGCCCATAAATAGCAGAACATTCCTGGAGCTATTGTAGAAAATGTGTGTGTGAGATCACTTTTGTGTCGTTATGTTGATCCGGCATTTAGGATTTCCTGCTTCTTCTCTATCCTTCTTCTACCTACTTTTCAGAGTGCAATACACTCTGAAAATGTCTCACTTGCCATATCTCATCAGAGAGGAGCCCAACTATAAGAAACCAGCCTAATCAGACAGCTGTATCTGTTAATCAAGAATAATATTGTTCTCTAGGATACAGACTGTTTTTAGTAAAACTGGATTGTAGAAACAGTTTAGTTCAAGTCTCCACATAAAAACGTTTTGTTTTTCATCAAAATTCAGTAAAAAGGGAATCTGAGTTGTGTGTCTTATGACTGTGCAGATGAAAATATGCAGACTCCCAGAAATTTAGTCTTGAAAAATCAGTGCAATTGTAAGGAAAATGCTTATATGTTGAGAATCTACTCAAAAACTGAGCAAAATTCAGGGTCAAATAATTCTCTTGAGTAAATAAAACAGTAATTTCTTAAAAAGGAAAGACGTGTTGTTCAGTTTCTGCATGTCAAAGAAAGTGAGTCAAATTGTTTTCTCCATTACTTAAAAACATTGTTTTCCATGGTTTAAAATAGAAATATTTTCCATGGACTGTACTACTTTAAAATATATCATATTTATTAATTAGAAATGCCACTAACTCCTTAAATAGTTTTTACATGTGTGTCTGTTGAATTATATTAACACTTTAATGTTTGGTGTTAATCTTTCATTAAAGGGTGGTGTCCTATGGTACACCTTTTATTTGAAGGCAATTATCAGTGTTTCATATGGTAATGACATAACAAATTTGCAAGCTATGTTTTCTTGTGTACTTCAGGTTTATGAGTGAATTTAGTATGATTATTGTCCTAACTTGAACTAGTTCGGCTGTCTGGGGACTTCCTGGAGAATTCACAGGACTTTTCCAGATATTTTAGGGTTGACTTCAAATTAAAACCATATTTGTTTAAATATCCTAAAAGTACCTTTTAACAAGAGTTCCAAGAGAATAGTGTCAGTAAACCTAAAATATGTGAAGTTTTAAGACGAAATATGAAACCTGAGAAAGATGGAGCTTACAGACCCCCAAACAACCTGGTTTTGCCTATTAACCCCTGGTGGTCTCCACATACCTTCTTGAGAATGTTATGCATCCATGTTTGAATATTAGTATTCATGACAATCTGAAAACGGAAGTTTATCAGGTTTTAATCCATAACTCAAAATATGTGACTCAAATATTTTAGCATATGAAATACTAAAGAAATACAGCAGGGAATGGATTTCTATGGCCTTCTGTCACTAGTTTATGCTGACATCTCAGAGCACCTCAGCAAGATTCACAAGGGAACACACACTGAATGCAGTGCTCCGAAACCAATGACAGCATCTCTGTTTGCTGAGGTGATGTGGTCTGATGAAACTCGGCACCGCATTTCTAGACAGCAGTACTATGGAAATCCACCTGGTCCCTGAATGCAGCAAGCCATGGCTACAACAGGATGTCATAGCCAGCCTCACCACTCATCTTTCTAATATAGGCTGATAATTTAGCTTTTGCAAAGGGAAGGTCAGGGGAAAAAAAAAATGAAGATGACGAGACTCTCCAATTATCCATCTACTTATTCAGTCACTTCTGACTACTTAAAATCAGTTTCTTCTCACTTACCTTTTTTTAGGTGTCCCTATTATCCCCTCAAACTCACCTTAGCCTTTTGGTTTGGTAGCATCCACCAAAGAGCCAAATATTAGTTTTTATGAAGCCATTCTCTTCTGAGACTTCTCCTACCTCTGTTCATTTATTCCTACTTTTTCCTCTCTGTTCTTTTGCATATCATTGAAATGTTCTTGTCCTTTACATTTTTCCCTTGTTTCTTGTCTCTCCCACATCTGTGTGTTTTCCCATGTTGACCTTGTTTATTCTCATAACTGCCACTGCCTTTTCTATGCTGTGGATATTCAAATATATGACTCCCATTGTGAGGATCTCTTTTGAACACCAGTCCTGTTTATCCAGCTGCCTCCTAGACATCTCCATTTGGATGTCTCACAGGTGCCTCATCAGATCAATCATATATACCCTTTATCCTTTCTCTAATTTCCACCACATTTTCCTTGTTTTGATGAAAAGAACACTATTCCCTCTATACCTGCTCCCACTGTGTATTGCCAACCCTCCATCAGTCTGGAACCCACCGTCTGGTTACTAAGGAAACCCACTCCTTAGTGATGAACTCTAAGTGCTTTGGTCAATATTCCCATTTCTCCCATCATTGATATTTTCACTACCAAAATTTGATGTTGGAATTTTGACATCCATACTCATAATTTCTCCAATAAACCAGCTTCCAGATCCTTGACTCTTTCGTCCAAAGGTCTCATCCTCCACTCTGAGACATCCACTCCTGTGATCATTCTAGACCTTACTAATCTTTAACACATACCTCTCATCCTTTTAGCTTTCTTTCTTTACTGCCTCAACCCCAGGCATTTCTCAAAGCCCTTAGGACCTTTTCACAAACTGCTGATCATACCCTACTTTTCACTTTTCTTCAGCTCTCTCATATTTTCAGTCACCTACTTAACCATTTTAATCACCATGGCCTGTCATTACAAATACATCTCATGTATACCCTCAGTTCTTCCCTCCCTCTGATTGTGGACTAGCAAAAACAACCCAGTTAAATATGGCCTTTCATGTACTCTGTACCTGCACCTGAGCTGATGACCATGATAACAGAAAAATCACACAACTGTTCTGACAGATCTTTAAATCTTCAATGATTCATTTCAAGTCATTTGCCCAGGGTTACCTAAATAATTTCCTCCATTTCCCCATGATATTCACTCTCCTATTTTTATAGATCAATCATATATGCCTTTTATCCTCTCTCTAATTTCCACCACATTTTCCTTGTTTTGATTCTCAGCTGGTAACTTTGTTTCTTATTTCACAGAGAAAATAGACCCTACCACACAAAAATGTCTACCTTCTCTTTCAAACAAATCCATTTGATAAGGCACTGAGGCCTCCTGCCAATAGCCAGCAAAGAAATGAAACCTCCTACCATGGTGAGAGGGCATTCTGGGAAGGCAGACACACCAGCTACCCTCAAGCCTTCGGCAGTCTTGGCCGCAATCTTAACTATAACTTCAAGTGAGATCTTGGACCAGAAGCACTCCCCTAAGCCACTCCCAGACTCCTTACTCTCAGAAATTGTGTCAGGTAACAAATATTTATTGTTTTAATCTGCTAAGTTATGAACTAATTCATATTGCAAAAAAATAAATAATACATCATATTATTTTTGCCACAGGAGCTTAATTTAAATAAAATATAACCAGTGTGAAATTCACCTTCTTACTAAGATCTTACTGATTTTGAAAAAAATTCGAATGGTTTAAAAATTATATAGATTAACTTAAATTTAAGTGCATATATAAAGTTCTTCTTTGCAAAATTACTTTATAAGTAAAATAGCTGACTAGGAAATTAATTCTAAAATACCTTGCACAATCTCTTCAATAGAGGTAAAAATTATGAGGGATAGTCATGAAGTGAAAAAGAGCATCATGTTTGCTGAGTAAGGTGAATGTCAGCTTGTCTAGAGTAGAGGATACAAAATGGGGACAAAGTCAAACAATCTGCCTCCAGACAATCAATTACTTTTGGAATTTATATATATAAAAAACCTGCCTTTAATTAAGTCCCAAATATTTATTGACCATTTACTATTTGCCAGGAACTGGGCTAAGATCAAAGATAAGCAAAACAAGGTCCATTTTCTGAAAGACTCTGGTGGGAGAGTAAGAGAATTCGGGGAAAACCACATCATACGGAGGCACCTTTAGAACACCTGCAGGTTTCTTCTGGAACACTGCAATAGGCCACACAAGTAAGTGTTAGGATAGAAGGCATACTGAAGAAAGCAATGTGAAATGATCTTACCACAGTTTAAAAAAGTAGATTAAACATTCTTCCCATTAAACTGCAGTAAATGAGCCTTATGGTTTTGTGGTGTTAGGTTTATCATGAGGTTTCCTTGTCCCTTAAATATGAAGAATAACTTTCTCTTTCAACTTCTGGTGTTCACTTCTCTATCAGTGAAAACACTGAGGATCTGGTAGAAGAGATATATCATTCTGCTGGCCTGGAGGAAAGAATCTCACCTTGATGACAGATCAGATTTATAAGCAGAGCGGTCAGTTCAGGTTCATTAGCGGCACTGATACCTGCTGGCCATGCTATTGGGAGGACCACCTGTGCCCCCTCAAGGAAAGGAAGTTTGGGCCATCTCCTAGCAACACCAAATGGAATCATCTAATGTCAAGCATTTGTTTTCCTTGCTTGATGTTCAACTTAATAATATTAGGAGAAAAGCACGGAAGGGAGAAGGAAAAAGACCAATGAAATAAAGGGGGTGTGTGTGGAGAGGAAAGAGAAACAGTAAAGAAAGAACGGGAAGAAGGTTGCAGGTGCTGGAGAGAGAGCTAGAAATACAGGGCACTTTGGAAACATTTGAAAACTGTTTCCTTAAAGAAAGAACTTTTGCTCTTTCAGCCTCAACCAGAGTAATTGGTGAAACTCTTGTCTTCCCCAAGACAATTTTGTCTGACATAGGGTTCTTGTGGGTCTCAGGAATTATTCCTTAGGTAGCTGTCAACCCTGCTGACTGTTTTCTTCATAGCTGTGAGTGAACAGTTGTACATCATTCCTGTTTCCACATGATTCTTTTCTACCCTGCCAGATTCCTTTCCCCTGTGGAACTGCTCGTGATGCAGAGTGGAAAGCTGATGCTGTGCCTCCTGTGGAACGCACTCCCCATTTTGTGGTCTCTGTCCCTGTGGCCTGGGCACTAGACCTGAGACTGTGCCACACAGGACAGAGGGCTGGGCAGGTGCTCCGTAGCAGATCCTTCCTTACACTGCACACTCACTGCTGCGTGGAGGCCAACACAGCCTCTGGTGTCCTCCCCTCCCCTCTGGCATTTGTTCTAGTGTAATAGCACGACCCATCTCTTGCAGTCTAAGCTGGCTGTTCTCAAACTGGATCATGCATCAGAATTACCTGCAAGGTTTGTTAACCCAGACTGCTGGTCTCCACCCTCAGAAATTCTCATTCAGTAGATCTGGGGTAGGTTCAGTTGCCTAGGAGATGTTGAGACTCCAGATCCAGACCTTTAAATATAGTATTTCTCACTTTGAGAACCTCTGACCTAATCCATAGCAGTGAGCTTGTCATTCTCTTTGCTTTGGCTTAATGATCTTGCAGCATTCTTCTGTTTTCTTCTGTGGTGGCGTGTGGGAAGAACAGTTGTGTGAAGGTCATAGCAGGCCGAGCCAAAGGTTGGTGACAGATAAAATGGAAAGTGGTCAGGATTAGGGATATATTAGAGGTAGTGCCCACAGGAATTACTGGGGACTTGAATGAGAAATAGAGGGAAAAAGAAATTATGGATATGGCTGGAGCAACAGTGAATGATGTTATTTGCTGAATCAAGGAGGTAAGTTGGCACAATGGGGAGTGGATGTTGGATATTTAATTTGAGATGTCCCTTCAACACCAGAGTGGAAATATCAAGTAGAGGGTGAATCTTGAACTCAGGGAAGAGACATCAGTTCTAGGATCCACAGAAATCAAATGATATTAATGCCATAGGTCTGGGAGAGATGTGTAGACTTGGGAAAAATAGCGGTGAGTACTCCAGGCGGCCCTTTGGTTTCATTATCTCATACCCTCAACATGCTCACATCTGAGATGAAAATACAGATTTGGGAAAGAGGAAGCCTACCCTACAGTGTGTAACTGAGCAGGGTGAGAATTGGATCAACTATGTTAAAAAGTACAAAAGGCTATAGTCTTAGCCACTATGCTACCCTGGGGAATCCCATTAATGCGATGGCTAAGTACAAATTTAAAAAAATTTTTTAGACCTTCCCATAAAATATATTTAAAAAGTGTAATTGGAAACCTGGACTAATGACTTAAACAATGAATACAATATGTTGTAATATATTTTTACTTGATCCTTGATAAGTCTAAGCAGTAATAAGGATTATATCATTTAGATCTTAAAAGATTTATCTTAAGACTTTGATAAATGCCAAATCCATGATTGCAGTTATCTTAAAATAGCTCACTCAATTAATTTTAAGTGTGTTGGGGGGGGTAGGGTGTAGAAATGGGATCACTTTGTGTGAATGATGGGTAGCTTTTGGCATGCTAACAAGAGTGATAAAGTAGGAATGGAGATGTCAGCAGGTGCACTCCCCAACACACAGCTGCCACTTGCAAATTGGAAAGAAAAATAATATCAGGCCTAGTGTGAGCAGAGCTAAACCAGAATTTAAGAATTGCCAAAAGCCTAGAAAATCCTCAGAGGGAAAATCAAGAAAGAAATGAACCCAGAACTAAATATTTGAGGACCGCATTCTGTGAAAAAGAAAAAATGCCTTAAAATATTTATTTAAAATACCTAAAAAAATGGAAAGAAAATATTGTTATAAAATACTGAGCTTAACTATTGAGGGTGTCTGTCTCAGACAAAATCCAGACTCCAGACATGTCCAATTATCATATAACACATGCTAGCCAAAATTGTTCAATAAAAGCAGGGAAAGGTAGATTTCTACGGTAATCACATTTTATTATCTAATATATTCACAGCCTCTCCCCAAGGCAAGATAAGGAGAGAGGGAAATTTTCTATCATTCATGCTTTTATTCTAGACAGAAGTCCTGGTTTCAATCTCCGTTCCTCCTGACCAGCTATGTAAACTTGGACAAAATAGTTAACTAAGCATCAGTTTCCACAAGTAAAAGGGGAGAATATTAATACCACCTTGTCAGCTTATTAAGAAGTTAAAAGGAGATAATTCATGTGATCTTCTCTGCAACATGACTAGGCACTCCACAAATAATTGCTTTTCCTATTAGTCATAGATCCTGATCTCTAAGATATATTACCAAGTAGAAAGAAAATTAAAATCTGTCTCTAATATAAAGCAGAATATGGTAAAAGTCAAGCGAATATAAATAATGATATAGAATGGTGTCTCTGTCTGCCCATAGTAGTCGGCCAAGTCTGCTGATTTGAGCCAGCCATTGAGTCTAATTGCTCATAGAAGTTGAAAGTCTGTCATTCCTGGCATTCAGAGTCCTGCAGCAGGGTTGGATGGGAGGAGAAGATAATTCACCTGTGGTTTGATTTGAGAAAGCATTTGGAAAGTTCGCTAGTTGGCATCATAGAAGCATTTCATAAAATCATGTATTTGTTTCTTAAGATAAGACGCTGGATTTTGTTCCAGGGCTTTGTAAAAGTATTATCCTTAGGAGCACCAATTCCAATGATCATTTTTGGGATTTGGTTTTTTGAAATGCCTTCATACATTTTTGGAGTATTCCAATTGGTACAATATCCTTAATATTTGAGAGATTATTTTTCTCTTGGCCAAAATCCACCTGAACCAAAACTAAATCAGCCTTTAAAATAATTTTGGATAAAAACTAAGTAGTTCTCTAATGACATGTGACATTAAAAAAAACAATGTGTGCATTATCTGTCAAGTCACTATGTTTATTTGGATTGTGCATATTTTGGCATGTTAATTCATCCACTTATTACCATTACCTTATGGTCTTGTTTTTATATATGTTTATGATGATAAATTGATAGATATGATACAATTATTAGAGAAAAAATATATCTAAAATGTTATATCCTATGATTATTATAGGGGAGTGCTTTGTGATTCAAGAACTTTTTTTTTGCCAAAGCTACAGAGATCCCCTACTTCATTCCAAGAGATTATGACCAAATGTATCACCAACAATGTGATCTACCATCCATCTTCTTCAGGTACCTTGTTTTCCCTGTTTTAGTCATCTTTAGCAAGCTCCTTGAAGACTATATTCCTGACAGCTCCCGCAATTCACCAACACATCTGTCTCTGAGACAGTCTTGACATATTGATGCAATACCACATGCTCCCTATTTGATTTAAAATTTAAGATTTCAATACAAGGAAAGCTATAATACCACAATCACATTTAATTCCTTCAACAACCAACAAATCTGTTGACATATTTTAAAATCACAGGAGGTTAAAGCTAAAACAAATTGAGTAAATTGCAAAGATAAGCCAGAGTACTTTGGCTGTTTCAAATTGTTGAATGTTTCTTTCACTTCCTCTATTCTAGTTTAGTGCATCTATAAGACTTATAGTGTGTAAATATACCCATATATTATAGTTGATTTAAAGGATTTTCTAGGAGTAGGTTTGAAGTAGATTTTATTTTGTCCTTAGCTCTGATTTTAGAGCCAATGCCTCTCTCTTTAGCCCCCAGGCCCCTGCAAATGTACACACATAAGATTTACCTCCATCTTGAGTCCACATCTTCATACTGATGTACCTTAGATGTAGGTCATGTTCCTATATCATTCCCCAAAAGCTCACCTTCCATTGCACCTTCTTGTGCCATTCTGGGACTTATACATACCTTCTTGCTCTGGTAACATTCTTTCTCCATTAGTTCTGGGTCTCCATCTAGTCCTGAGACCTGGTCTCAACCTCCAGTAAGTGAACAGAGCCCTGCAGCATTGACTTAGTAACTTTGTCCCTCTCCCTCCCTGGAACTAGAGCATCGACTCCACCGACCTAAGGTCCTCTCACTTGACTCTGAGAAGGGAGTCCCACCTCAGATCTTTGCTATGGTCCTCTTTACTAATTTTCCAAACCAGCACTGACTTGCCTACTTTTTCACTTGTTATTATTGCCAACAGAATACCATCGGAGCCAGTTTTGTTTTTTGAGCTATTATAACCCCAGTGTTTATGTTTTATCCAAGAATCTAATTCCCTCCCACTCTCTCAGTTTTGTGGGCTTTCAGAAAGAAAAGAAATACTGTATTACTGAATCCATGGATAAAATATAGCTAATTTCTATAGAATGCAAGCCTTTTTGAGTGGGGTAGTAGAGAAGATACTAGTTTGGTTCTCATCCTGACCAGATTCTAACTTTACAACTAATTAGATTTATAATTGCAACAAGTAACCTATTTTCTCTCCCCTCAGCATCCTCATCTGTCAGAGTTATTGTAATAATTAAATATTATTGTATATGAAAGGTGCCTAGCAGGGATTACATGGTTTATTTTCCAGTATCAAAAAAACTTATCTCCCCTTTCTTCATTTTAGGATATGTAAAGGGGAGGCGGTGATATCACTTTCTTCTTGGGATGAGACTCCTCTTCATAGGTATGATTTCCAACTTGAAATAGAATATGACAATCTTTAGAGCCCAGTTTGATTTCAACTTGGTTAATTCAAATTTCTGTTTTAAGATCTACAGAATTAGCCATTTACTGCTCTCCAGAAGAAAGTTCTCCAATGTTATATCCATCTGATCATCTGCAATGAAAGAGAATAGAATTGTAGTAACTAGGTACAGGAGGAGGGCTTAAGCAGATGTAACTAATATGGTAGGTGAAAACCAATGAGGTGAGCTGAAAAATAAGACATGTGGAGTTCATTTGCAGATTAATTATTATTTTAATACAAAAAAATGATACATACAACTTATAGCTAAAAAATAAGTTCATTTTTTTAAGACAAAGTGGCAGCTTAACTTTTATTGAATTTTTCTTTTCTGTCTTTTAGGAGATTCTGATATTTTCTTTTATGTTCCAGCACTCAGTAACTTATGTCCTGACTTATAAATTAAGCATACAAGAGATGGTATAGTTTATATGTTAAATATTATTATGTATGTAGGAAGAAAGGTTTAAAAAAACCTATTGTACCCTAAGACTTTTTTAAATTGCAAATTAAATTATTAGTAATAAATGTTACCAGGAAGGTATATAAATAGATATACAGCAAGTTGCTATTAGTCACACAGAGAAGCAGAGCAGAACTGGAATCAAAACACACATTTCTCAACCAAGGACATGTAGGTAGCTGCCTACATGGTGTAATTTGATGGTAAGATTTTCCTTCCCCAAAATATCTCTACTGATATTTTATTACTTCTTTTGGTTAACAAGCTAATCTTGGACCAAGTAAGTATTTTAGAAGGGTTATGACAGTAAAGAAGCTAACAGACCTTAATAAAAGCACAGTCACAGAAATATAACACCTTATAGTTAGAAGGGTTGTTTCATTGGCATTTAGTTCAATTCCTCATCCAGTTCCTATGAAGTCCCTCTTTATTTCTTCTACAGGCAAAATGCTCCCAGGAAGTTCCTTTCCTCAGAGAGGAGACCATTCCACTGGTGGCCATTTCTTTTCCTTTTTCAGCTTTATTGAGATATAATTCACATACAACATAGGTTAACTTTGCAGTTTACAACTTTTTTGTTTGTTTGTTTTAGTTAGTTTTTTCCCCCCAAGTAGGCTCCATGCCCAATGTGTGCTTGAACTCATGACCCTGAGATCGGGAGTAACACACTCTACTGCCTGAGCCAGCTAGATGCCCCAAGGTATACAACATTTTGATTTGATGATACAAGATGATGGTGATATCTTTTTTTTTAATTGTAAAGGATGACTAGATTTGTCATAAAGTCAGAAACCTGGAAGTCATTTTGATTCCTCTGTCTCCTTTACTTCTCACATCAAATGAATTACAAAATCCTGTTGATTCTGCTGGCCTTCTCTTATGGTGAGAAGACTTTTTCTTTCTTTGAGGCACAGTTGATGAAGAAAAAAGTGCTGGACTGTGGAGTTGAAGACACACGGTTATTATTCCTGCTTCTGTCCCTTCCTACTCGTGTAAACTTGGCATGTATGGCAGATGTTTAGGGCTTTAAATCACTCATCTAGCAAAAAGAGAGAAAATGCCTACATTACAAAGTTGTTGGGGCTGATTGAAATAAGTTATATAATTGCCCCATGTAACACCTGGTAAGGACTCAAAACTTAAATGCTGTTTCCTTGTCTTTACTCATGCAGTGTCCCTGATGGTAACTTCTACTAATTAGTTTTAGTTCTGCCTTCTGGATCCACAAAATTAGGTTTCTTCATTTCCCTCTCCTTTCCTTCTTCACTTCTCCCTCCCTGCCCCATTTTTCCTTACTTCCTATATTTAACAAGGAGAATGGTGATCTCTTTCTCTGATTTATCAGTGTCATAACTATGTGGAAAAAATAATGTGGTTGTTTTAACATAACTTCTTCTACCTAAAACCAATATTAGTAAGCCTAATTACTAATATATTTTTCTTAGTACCCCAAATCCATCTGCTTGATCATTGATAACTAATCCAGACTTTTATGTAATGTCAAATGAACTATTTTTCCTTAAATTTTCTTCCTTTCTTTTCAAAATAGGGAAACACTTGCTCTTATTCTTATATTTGACACACTTACTTTAATATTGTACATAGATAAAGTTTGAAATGTAATTGGCCTATAGATAAAAATTCATCTAATATACCCAGAAAGTCTTACCATTTACTTTTTGGTTTTCTACTCTATTTTATTTGGCTTATTGTTTCCAATTTGAAGATTTTTCTCTTAGGTAGAGAAAAGTCGAATCGTTTTGTCTTCTTTTTATCATCTGTTAGCCTTAGACCATCTGTTCCAAGCACTGAGGCTATTCCTTTTTTATTCTTCTTGCCCAAAACATATTTAAAATAAAGCCCTTTTAGTTCTGTGCCATTCTTTTCAAGTCTTAGTTCATCCTGGGTTTTAACATTCCTCAGACAGAGCTTGGAGTATCATAATACTCCTGTTTATTTATTCTTGGATGTGGACTTTTCCTTCTCATCTTTTGTACATGTGCTTTAAAAACCAACACACTTAATAGAAGGCCCTCTGTGCTACTCTGGCTTTCTCTTTTTCTTCATTTGTATTTGTATACTCAGAATTTAATATTTAAAACTTTAAATTCTCTCTTGAGAATTGGAAAATCTTCTTTGGATCTGAACATGGGATCATACCTTCCTCTGATAGGCACCAAATTTTATGAATTAACTTGTCGGTAAGTTATACATCTGTGTGGTCATTTTATACACATCTGTTTCTCACACTGGACTCAAACTCCCCAAGGCTAGGGACCATGGCTCTTTTCTTACCATAGTTTTCTCGATGACTTACACAGGATCTAGAACATAAAAGGCATTCCATGGGAACTCATGAGTGCAATTATTTAATAAGGATTAGCTTCAAGTGTCTGTCCTCAACTTTGTCCAGAGCTCAAGTGCTTGAATCTTCTGAACAGACAAAAGGCTGAGAGCACAAAACCATAAATAGATGGTTTTCCTTGGTAGGAACCAGAGGAAGGTTTTTCTAATTGTCTAATTGTCTTTTTTTCACTCTTCCTCTGCTAAAACCTCTGCTAAAATTTTCACAAATTTCTGCTGTCAAACCAAGGTCACATAATACTTCCATTTCACTTACATATTCATGTTTTCAACCCATGAATCATTTATTTCCAACCAACCCCAAAGCAGCAACATAAAAAGCACATTCCAAGCTCATGGTTGTTGAGCTGTGTTGACCAGCTAGATGTAGTCATGGTTCAGTAAGACAGTGCCCCAAGCCCAGCTCACCGGATGTTGTGTGGAAAAGGTCCAGATGTCACTGACACATAATGATGAATTTGCAGCAGGCTGAGGACAACAGAGCTGAAGCCACCATGACTGGTTAACTTGGAAAGACCCCATAAGCTTCTCTTCTTATTTTTTTTCTAATTATCTTAAATCATGAGTGTTTTCAAAACTAAAGGGCAAAAAAAGGAAGAAAAATATTGCTGACTATAATTTTAAAGTATTTCAATAGACTTTGCATAACTTTATCCATGTGGAAGGCATCGACATTTAATGCTGTAGAATGTGAGGTGAAATAAAGTTAAAACTGCTAACCTCTGAACTATAGTAAACAGTTTCAGGACTGTGGTGTTGAACTTAAAACTATATTCGGGGATCATCAAGACATGTCGAGCTGAACTAAAGCTTCCTTCCAAAAACATGATATGGAATAAAATAGTTTAAAATTACATATTTGAGCCCCAAAAGAGCTTTAAAGGGTCTTTAAAGACCAAAGGGTCTGTAAAAAACCACATATTGGTTTTTGCTCTACTTCAGGGAATAGGGAGAACAGGGCTCCCTGGTTGAGGAAAGAGCAGGGCTTTGAGGCTGTCACCAGCATAGGACAGTACAGCACTGGGGTCAGCTCAGCTGTGGCTGTGTGAGAGGACTGGAGACTGAGGCACTGCCACAGAGCAGGAAACTCAGAGAGCCATGGGGCAGGTGTGGGGACTCTGCAGGAAGGGTGAATTCTCATTGTTTGACCACTTAGAGCTCATGTCATAATAATGTAAGTATGGAAAAAAGACAGTTCTTTATTTTGAAGCCAAAAACAAGTGCGACTTTTGATATAGGACTCATGTAAACTAGAATGGAAAGAGCCTTAGCATCTTTCTACTCTACCGTAAGTGAGCTAAGTACCACAAAGATTCCTATATGTTATGGAAAAGTTGATGTTATGAGCTACGATTCTAGCTTCTGGTCCATAGACTTCCCTCCCGAGTGCACTTCCTTTGTGGCAGGGATCATAAAGGCATTCGGCATGGCCCGTGGAGCTCAAAGACAGGGTTCTGGAAACAATGCGCATTAGTTTGCATCCAGGCCTCACCCCTTCCTTAAAGAGTGACCCTAAGCAAGTCACTTAACTTCCAGTGCCTCGTTTCCTTATCTGTAAAAAGGAGATAGTAACAGTACTAAAGTCATATAGATGTTAAGAAAGTTAAATGCGGCCGACATGTGTTTTTCAACGTCAATGTCTTTAAGTGTTCAGAAAATCCTAGATGTTATTGTCAGCTATGTTTTGGTTCTAACCTACCTTCTCTGGTTTATCTCTTCTACATGCCCTTGCCTCACCCAGTGTGTTGCCGTGTTGGCCTTCTCGCTCTTTCCAGAATGCCCACATGCTATTCACTCTGCCTGAAATGACTTTCTGCTTCCTTGTATATATCTCAGTTCTGAGATCAAATCTTTTACTTCAAAATCTTCCTCCAGACATCTTCCTCATTCTCAATCCTTCAATTAAATGCTCTGTCCTATCTGCTCCCAACTAAATTCTATGAGAGAGAGAGAGAGAGAGAGAGAGAGAGAGAGAGAGAACACATGAGCGGGGAAGAGGGCATGAGGAGGGGAGAGAGAGAGAGAGAGAGAGAGAGAGAGAGAGAGAGAGAGAATCTCAAGCAGGCTCCACACTCAATGTGAAGCCCAACCCAGGGCTCAATCCCACAGCCCTGGGAAATTAACAAGAGCTGAAATCAAGAGTCACTCAACCAACAGAACCACCCAGGTACCTGCATTTGCATTTTATAAACGCTCTGTTTAGTACTTTCCATACTAGATTATGATTATGGTGTTGTGTCTGGTTTTCGTGTGACTCTGATCTCCTTAATGGTAGGCATATGGTTTAATCATCCTTTTAGTGTTAATATCTTGTTCTTAATAGTTTCTCCAAAGTATCTCATTTCAAAATAATGAGTATATGGCTGCCCGCACCACCTTTTTTAATTGAAAATACCTAACACACACACAAACACACACACACGCACACACACACACAAGCACTTCTCTGTCCTTGCCTGACTTTTCTGCTCAGCCTATTATCACCATCTAATATACTACGCATTTTATTTATGCACCTTATTTATTATAATAATTTATGTAAAATACTTAGAATCCTATACAGCAAAACTATCTAGTAATTGTTGCTTGCTGTTGTTGTTATGGATATCAAATTAGTTTCTCTGCTATTTTGAACGGTGATGGTGACGGTGTTATTTGTATTTGGTATCCTTATTATTATTACCCAGCTCCTGTCATTCTAAATGGTAAAAGAGAGCAGACCCTTGCTTGTGCTTTATTCTGTTCTATGCAAGCACAATTGATATATTTTGTTTGTAAACACAGTTAAGCTGTTATTCTTTTACATATAAATTTCTCGTTTTCAAGTGAATGATTTGCAAAAATGCCAGACCCAGATTTTATCATCTATACAACCTGGGGCAAGCTCCTTCATCTATCTTTAAAACAGATGGTTGGGAAAATCAAGGGAAGCTTGAATGTTGACTCCATTCTCCTTTTCTAATGGCAACGTTGCCATTTCTGTTGAGACTGGTTAGGGCCCCCAAATTCCTTGTCACACTCTTTCAGAGAAGCAAGTTTCTTCCCCTCAGAGGTAGAGTGCAGTGACTGACCTCCCAGCCCTCCTGACATGACCCAGAGTCCCTTCCTGTTGCCTCATTCACTGTTTGACAGGTGAAGAAGACAGACAAGAATTATGTCTTTGTCCCCACTGGATCCACAGGCTTCTCCTCATAACTTCTCATCAGATTCTCCTGAAATATTTTTTCGCACAACCCACTCTCTAAAACTGCCTGTCTGGCATTTTCTAGTCAGTGTGCTGCAGGACTAAAGGTAAAGGCCACATCTGTCTCCACCTCCAGGATATTACTCCCTAGAGGAAAACGTGAAATTCTCTGTTCTTGTTTTTATAGACCCAGAGGCATACAGTTCCCTCTGGGGCCTAGTGTGGTCCAGACAGCCTTCCTTGTGAAAAAGAAATGTTTGGATTCCACCTTCTTTTATAAAGTCAGGGAAGATAACTGGCTTCCTTCATCAAACCTGTGTCATGGAGGTGTTGTGAGATTAATGAGCTAATGTTTATGAAGTGCCTTGAGGAAAAAAAGGAGATTAAAAAGAACAACTCATCAAAACCCCTCCATTTTAAGTAAACCTTTTTCTGACCTGCTCATTAGAGCTCATTTCCAGTACTGAGATTCTTGAAAGCCTGTATGAACCACTTGCAATTTTCCAGAGGTTTTATTTTCATATTTGAGAACAGGGAATAGTGAGTTTTCTCTGTTTTTTTTTTTTTAATTTTAAATATGTGCTCACCTTACAAGATTTCTTACTGTTTTGTGCAAATGGAGGATGGTAAAATAAAATGAATGTTTCAAGAGTGATAGCATGGCCAGTCTGCAAGCCAGGAAACACTACCTGCCACGAGCAACCATATAATAATAAGCAAACACTTTAATTAATTTCTTGCTCATCACAGAAGAACTGTATTTACCCAAAAGTTGAGAAAAATACAATGAGGAAAGCTTTTCTTGAAGAAACTTTGGTAGCTTTGCAGAAACCTCTCATTCAGTTATAAGCTATTCTACTGAATTCAATGAATCCTCACTCTTCCCACAAATTAAATTTCGTGGGCACATCTGTTACATAATGTATTGTGATTACACATGACTGCTAAAATTGTTTACAGAGAGCTTTTCACATCTGTTGGAATGGCTGCCTCATGAAGAAACTATGTGGAGAATTAGTTACAGTTTATAAATGCTGCAGCAGCACTAACTCAGTGGGATCATCATGGGTCTGGGGGTGCCAGTTGATTCTGTGATGGGAAACTTTCCAGAGGAAGTGCTGGCCCAAGAAGGAACCTGGACTAAGAATGTCTCTTTCCTACTTAATTCAGCTGATTCATAGGTAGCTCCTCGGCCCCTCTTCTACCATATTGTCTTCTTCCTAATGTGAAAAATTATATATGCACAATCATTGGACTTTCAAAAGGCATTGTGATATGTGTAATAAAAGCTTCAAACATTCCTGCAGGAAAAACTATCTTTAGCCATAATTATCCTTATCCATAATTGTATTACACACATTTTGCCAGCACCTGCATAGATTGCAATTGTTTGACTAAGTAAGCATATAGAAGATCTGAAAAATATAATAAGATTGATCCAACTGACAGAAATTGACCACAGTGCATGTAAACAGAGAATACACTTTCTTTCAAATTCATACAAAATTTTGCAATTTGGAAGCAGTTGCTACCATGTATCAAGTGCTTTCTATGTGTATGCAAAATATGCATACACACAGTACAAACATATCTCTAAAGCTTACCCATTATATATAATAATTACATAATATTCATATGTATGTGCATGTAACTACCAATTGATCAAGACAGATAATTTGATTTATCCACAAGGAAAAAATTTTATCCCTAACCCTAACCCTAACCCTAATCACACTTTTGTGTGATTTTATCCACCTAAAATAATCATCTGATAAGGATTGATGAATTAAACATAACTCATTATGAAAAGGAAAATAACATGGTACATTCAATTCATATATGAATGTTTCCTTTGCACGTGGTATTTCTGTCATGGCATGAATGATTTAAAAATTGGAATAATTAGAGTAAGTTCACATATCTAATAGTTTCTCACAAAAGGAGGGGAAGGAACACATGTGCATAACTAACAATGTAGCAGTAACATAACTGCAACCAGAGAGCAAGGCCTTCTGGGTGTGTAGGAGAACAGAGGTTGCTTTAGCTTGAAACTGAAAAGACGAAGTTTCATGGAAGAGGTATCATTGCACTGGATCTTGGATAAGGGTTTAAATTTGATGGTGGAAATGCAAGGAAGGGGCAGTCTAGCCAGAATGAACAGCAAGGATAAGGTATGTAAACAGGAAACTTTCCATATATACAGTATTTAAAATGTGTTTAAGTGGATATAAAAAGCCAGCAAACAGGTAGTGGGGGATAATGTAGAAACATTATTTTTGTAAACCTAAACCATAGTGTTTTTTACCCATGAAATGAGCATAAAAATAGTTGTATCTGCTTCATGAAATTGTAAGAGTTGATGCACCTGAACTTCTTAATGCCAAACACATAGAAAGCACTTGATACATGGTAGCAACTGCTTCCAAATTGCAAAATTTTGTATGAATTTGAAAGAAAGTGTATTCTCTGTTTACATGCACTGTGGTCAATTTCCGTCAGTTGGATCAATCTTATTATATTTTTCAGATCTTCTATATGCTTACTTAGTCAAACAATTGCAATCTATGCAGGTGCTGGCAAATTTCAGACAGAGGGTAAATCCACCAGCAATTTATTTTTGTAAATAAAGTATTACTGGAATAAAGCCTGTTTATTTATATAATGTGTCTGGCAGAGCTGCATTTTTGCAACAGAAATGTGGCCTTCAAAGCCTAAAATATTACTATCTGGCCCCTTAAAAGAAAAGTTTGCTGATCTTGGTCTAGAGAGGGGTAAATTTTAAGACTTTTTTACTATTTTGTTTCTGAATTTCTTCTTGTACTTAGAGCAATTTTTAGTATTGGTATTTTGGTTCTATGTTATCTGATGCTTAAAGAGTCATCATGGCATTTAATTTTTATCATCTTGAAGTGTCACTATTTTTCTAACTTATGTTTTGCAATGAAATTTGTCTGATATTTATATTACAACTTCTTATATCTCCTCATTTGCATTTAATATCTCTGTTTTCATTCTTTACCCTTTTAGAGTCACCTTTTTATGGTTATGTATATATTTTTAAAATCTAATATGAAGGTGAATTTATCCCACTCGCCTATATTGTTAAAATTACAGTTCTTAATCTTAATTCCACCATTTTGTTTTCTATTTTTTTTTCTTTGTACTAATCTTTTGCTCCAGGGGATACATATGTGTATGTGTGTCTGTATATGAGAAAAATGAAAGGGGAGGAGGAGCGTAGGGGAGAGGAGGGAGTGGAGAGGAAGAGAAGGAGAGAGGGAGAGAACAAGAGAGATAGGATCACCGCTCCACATAGTTTAAGCAAAAGAGGATTTTTCTACCAGGTACTTCAATGATTTGTGAAATTGTTGGAAAGGCTGGAAGACCAGGCTCTGGGCAGAGTTGCTTTCTCCTAGGATTATACTGCTCAGCCATGATTGTGGTTGAGAAACCTGAGGGAATGTCTAAGGAAACTATTGAAACAGAAAGATGTGACCATGGCACTCAATTTGGCACAATCAGGAAAACTGCCATTCTCCTTGTGGCTGTTGCTTTTTCCTGGGCCACACTGGTTCCATTGTGACCTCTGTCAGAAAATGGATGCTTTCTACTCCACTTCTCTCTCTCTCACTTCCATGCTCAAATCTCAGTGAATGGACATGTGTGGTGGATGCTAACACATATCTGGAACCCTAACACATGGAAGTCTGGGAAATGCAAATTTCAGCTATCTGTTCTCTGTAATATAGAGAGGCATTAAAAAATATATAAGTGTTGAGCAAGCCAATCCACCCTATTCGTCACCTGGTATTCTTTTCCACTTTGAATAATATGTATAGTTTTGAATAATGTAGATGAGCCTAAATAATACATATACATTTCTATTTCTTGATTTATCCATATTATTTGGGATCTATTGCCTCTCAAATGTGAAATATGAAGTATTGATTGAACTCACTCTATTTCTCTGAAATATGGAAGATGAGACAGTAAGCTAACTTCTGCTTCCATGTTCCTCATCTTTCTCATACCTTATATTAATCACATTACTATTTTTAAGTGGTCAAGGTTTATAGCATTTACATTCTGTCCTGGAACTGCAGTTCACCCAGTATTTGGAGTTAGTGCTGCAGGTTTATAAGTTTAATTATACTGACAGCCTTTTCATACTATGGCATTTCCCTTTCTGACTAACTTAACTTGGTATATCTTATGCTTGACTAGATTTCTTTAATAAGTTTGTCTACTTTGTAGCATATTAGTAAACATTTGAAATAATGTATATAAATGGTGTCTAATAGCTCAATGGAAGGCTATTCTTATTATTTTTTCTATTTACAAAGGGAAATTTTTGAGAGGACTAAATGAGAATATAAAGAAGATAATGGTAGAATACAATTCATGGCATATAGTAAATAATGAATAAATTTTGAGTCTCATTTACTTCTGAGCATCAAGAATGCTAGATTTGAGTCTTTCCTGTGACACTCAACCATATTATGATATATATTAAACTAGAGAACTTGTCCAAGGCCACAGAGTCATTGAAATATGACCCAAGAAATTTTAAAGAGTCATCAGTGACCTTAGGCAAGTTATCTAGTTTAATGGGCCTCAGTTCAGCCATCTATAAATTGAAACAGCAGTGTTCATAATCCCTTCAGCCTCTTACTTCACTATATTGTATTTTCATGACCCTTGGTGGATTACCTGTAACTATTTTTAGAATCTAAGTTTGCCTCTTCCAGGTGCTCTGAATGCTCCTTGACATGTTTTCTGTGCTGTTAGTTGATGTGTGTGACAGGGAAAGCCAACTAATCCTAATTATTAATCCAAGAACGCTATCATTATAATCAAACTTCATGTCATGTTTATCAAAATCAGGGAGTAGAGATCTTTTGCTTATCTATTATACACTGGCCATGTTATTGCAGGTTTTTTGTAAAATGTAAATTAAAAATATTATTTTGTTTGTATTCAAGTAGTATTTTTAGAAAATCTGGAGCCATTTTGGATATGTATTTTTTAAGTGTCATTGGAATATATATGTACACACACATATGCATATATACACATATACATATATGTATATGTGTATTTATGTATACATATATATTTATATTCCATTGGAATACATTTTTTTTCTGATGGCTTCCAACAGACTAAAAGGCTCATTAAAATGAAGAATATTGCTGAAACGAAAACAAAACAAGACAAAATAAAGAAAAACCTCAGGACCTCATAAGTGATTTTGGTTATTATAATGATCGTGCAGTGGTTACAGTCTTCTAAATCTGTGGTCTGGAACATTCTATTGCAAACTCATAACTGGATATCATGATATTGGTTTTCTGAAATATGATCCAAGAAAATTTAAAACACTTAACTAACACAACAATGATTTTTCAAAACACTCATATCACTGATGATAGGGAACATACCAGTAAAAGGAAAATATTAACATTTGGCAAGAAGACATTTTTTGAGTCTGTAACATGGTATGGGAATTTGATTAAGAGGTAACTTCACAGTGGCCAATCATAACCAAGGTTATTATGGAAAAGTTAAACTGTGTCTGCATATTCTCACTAAGTCTATGTTTAGTATCTGGAATTCGTGTTAGTTCAAGTAACTATAAATAAAAAACTAGCTGCCACCCAGGCAGCTCTGACTTTGGAATCCCACAAAAGAAAGTGCTAACAAGAACCGATTTGAAAAATTTAAAAATGAATCCCATATTTCTTGCAGCACGGTAGATTTTGTGAATTGTTTTAGCACAAAGATGGCACCATACACAATCCTAGCAACCAGCTCAGAAAAGTCAGATCCCTGGACAACAGTTAAACCTCAGACAATGTTAGGTTCCTCCTCCTCCTCCCCTCCCCTGCTTCTTCCTTTTCCTCCTTTTCTCCTCCTCCTCTTCCTCCTCCTCCTCTTCTTCCTCCCTTCTCTTCTAACTAGCATCTATACGATACTGACTTTGGGAGGAAAACTCTAAATTATTTGTGTGTATGTTGGTATTACACAAGCTCTTCCACCTACCAGCTATGTGACTTTGGGAAAGTCATTTCAACTCCTTGAACTATCTACTATGGTTATTTTGAGATTTATAGGAAAAAAATTCATGGGGAATGATAAAAATCTGTATGGATATAATATTATTGGATAATTGTATTTTGAAAAGAGTGGCATCACAAATTATTTAAACACAAAGCAATTAGTTAGAAAAAAGTTTTTTTTAACTAAAAAGCAATATTTAAATCTAATGCAATACCTTACTATATGAGCATTAACAATGCTCATCACTGTTTTCTTAACTAAGGTTAACTTTTAATTTATCCACAATGGATTACCTACATAGCAATTTATCAGCAGTGAGAATTCATTCCCTCAAAGCATTGTACTGGGATATACTTTGATTATTTATCAGTGGGATTTCAATGAAAATAACACTGTGAAATGCTGGAAGTATCTGCAAGGTAGAACTGCTTTAGGTTTTCTCTATATATTCTGCCAAACCCAGAAAAGGATATTTAAGACATATTTCAGTTTACCAATCTCAACATCCTACAGACTGTGAGAAAAGCATCAATTGGAAAATTATTTAATAGTCATATGTTGAATATCTACTGTTTGCAAGACATTGTACTGTGGGCTTTGAATAGTGGTTCTCAACTTTGATGAGCATTAGAATCACCTAGATCACTTACTAAACTATACTTTGCTGGGCCCCATTCTGAGTTTCTGATTCAGTTCATCTGGAACAAGGGTCAAGAATCTACCTTCTTAACCAGTTACCCAGATGATATTGAGGCAGCAGATCTGCAGACCACAAGTCAAGAACAACTATTTAGATAAAGAGACACAGGATAAAAAGATTCAAACCTGAATTTTTATATGTATGTATTAATTCATTTATTCATTCAGCTGTTCATTCCAGTATAATTAGCATACAGTGCTATATTAGTTTCAGGTGTAAAATATACAATATAGTGATTCAACAATTCTATACATTACTCAGTGCTCATCACTGTAAGTGTACTCTTAGTCCCGGTCAGCTGTTTCACCCATGCCTCCACCCACCTTCCTTCTGCTAACCACCAGTCTGTTCTCTATATTTAAGAGTCTTGTTTTTTGTTTGTCTCTTTTTTTCTTTGTTCATTTGTTTTATTCCTTAAATTCCATATATGACCGAAATCATACAGTATTTGTCTTTCTCTGACTCACTTATTTCACATAACATTATACTCTCTAGATCCATCCATTGGCAAGATTACATTTTTTTAATGGCCGAGTAATATTTTATTGTATATACAAACTTACTTCTTCATCTGTCAGTGGAGAGTTGGGCTGCTTCCATAATTTGGCCATTGTAAATAATGCTACAATAAACATAGAGGTGCATGTATCTTTTTGAATTAGTGTTTTTGTATTCTTTGGGTAAATACTTGGTAGTGGAATGTTTGGATCATATATGGTAATTCAATTTTTAAATTTTTGAAGAACTTCAAGACCTCACTCTTTTCCATAGTGGCTGCACCGGTTTGCATTCCCATCAAAAGTACAAGAGGTTTTCTTTTTTTGCACATCTTTGCCAATATTTGTTTTTTCTTATATTTTTTATGTTAGCCATTCTGACAGGTGTCAGGTGGTATCTCCTGATTTTTCATTTGAAATTCCCAGCTGATGAGGGATGTTGAGCATCTTTTCATATCTGTTAGCCATCTGCATATCTTTTCTGGAGAATGTTTCCTGGAGAAATGCCTGGAAATGCCTGCATTTCCTGAAGAATTGCCTGTTCTGTGTTATGCGCATTTTAAAATTGGATTATTTGGGTTGTTTGGGTGTTGAATTGCATATGTTCTTAATATATTTTGTATACTAACCCCTTATCACTATGTAACTTGCAGATATCTTCTCCCATTCTAAAAGGTTGCCTTTTAGTTTTGTTGATGGTTTCCTTTGCTGTGTAGAAGCTTTTGATTTTAATGTAGTTCCAATAGTTTATTTTTGCTTTTGTTTCCCTTGCCTCAGGAGACATATCTAGAAAAATGTTGCTATGGCCAATGTCAGAGAAATTATTGCCTGTGCACTCTTCTGGGGGTTTACGGTTTCAAGTCCCATATTTAGATCTTTAATCCATTTGAGTTTATATTTGTGTATAGTGTAAGAGACTGGTCTACTTTCATTCTTTTGCATATAACTATCCAGTTTTCCCAGCATCATTTACTGAAGAGACTGTCTTTTTTCCATTGCATATTCTTTCCTTCTTTGTCATAGATGAATTGACCATATAATTGTGGATCTATTTTTGGATTCTTTATTCTGTTCCATTGATATATGTCTGTTTTTGTGCACATACCATACTGTTTTGATTACTACACCTTTGGTGTATAATTTGAAATATGGGATAGTGATACCTCCAACTTTGTTCTTGTTTCTCAAGATTGCTTTGGCTGTTTGGAGTCTTTTGTGGTTCCATACAAATTTTAGGAATTTTTGTTTTAGTTCTGTGAGAATACTGTCACTATTTTTGGTAGGTTTGCTACAGATGCATTGTATCTGTAGATTGCTTTGGGTAGTATGGACATTGTAACAATATTTGTTCTTCCAATCCATGAGCATGGAATATCTTTTTATTTGTGTCTTCTTCAATTTCTTTCATCAGTGTTTTATAGTTTTCACAGTATAGATTTTTCACCTTCTTGGTTAAGTTCATTACTAGGTATTTTATTATTTTTGGTGTAAGTATAAATGGATTATTTTCTTAATTTCTCTTTCTGCTACTTCATTATTAGTGTATAGAAATGCAACAGATTTCTGTATATTGATATTGTATGCCATGAGCTCATTGAATTTGTTTATCAATTCTAGTAGTTTTTTGGTGGAGTCTTTAGGGTATTCTGTATATACAGATTATATACAGTATCATGTCTTCTGCAAAGAGTGAAATTTCTACCTCTTTCTTACCAATTTCAATGCTTTTCTTGCTTTTTATTGTCTGATTGCTGTGGTTAGGACTTCCAGAATTATTTTGAATAAAAGTAGTGAGAGTGGACATCCTTGTCTTGTTTCTGATTTTAGGGGGAAAGCTCATTTTTTCACCTTGAGTATGATGTTAGCTGTGGGTTTTTCATTTATGGCCATCATTTTATGTTGAGATATGTTCCCTCGAAACCTATTTTGTTGAGGGTTTTTATCATGAATTGGTGTTGTACTTTGTCAAATGCTTTTTCTGCATTTATTGAAATTATTATATATTTTATTCTTTCTCTTGTTGATGCAATATATCACATTGATTGAGTTGTGACTATTGAACCAACCTTGCGTCCCAAGAATAAAACCTACTTGATTGTGGTGAATGATTTTTTTCAGTGTGTTGGGATTCGGTTTGCTAATATTTTGCTGAGTATTTTCACATCTTTGTTCATGAAAGATATTGGGCTGTAGTTCTCTCTCTCTGTCTCTCTGTCTCTCTGTCTCTGTCTCTCTCTCTCTCTCTTTTGGTAGTGTCTTTATATGGTTTTGGTATCAGAATACTGCTGGACTCATAGAATGAATTTGGAAGCTTTCCTTCCTCTTCTATTTTTTGGAATAGTTGGAGAAGAATAGGTGTTAACTGTTCTTTAAATGTATGATAGAATTCACCTGTAAAGCCATTGGGTCTTGGATTTTGTTTGTTGGAAGGTTTTTGGTTACTGATTTAATTTCATTACTGATAATTGGTTTGTTCATATTTTCAAGGAATTTATCCATTTCTTCTAGGTAATCCATTTGCTGGCATATAGTTTTTCATAGTATCTTCTAATAATCCTTTGTATTTCTGTGTTGTTGGTTTTTTTCTCCTCTTTATGATTTCATTTACTTGAATCCTCTCTCTTTTTGATGATTCTGACTAAAGGTTTATCAATTTAGTTGACCTTTTCAAAGGACCAATTATTGATTTCATTGATCTGTTCTATTGGTCTTTTTAGTTTCTATATAGTTTATTTCTGCTTAAATCTTTCTTATTTCCTTCCTTCTACTGGTTTGGGGTTTTGTTTGTCCTTGTTTTTCTAGTTCCTTGATGTTAATGTTAAGTTGTTTGTTTGATATTTTTCTTGCCTCTTAAGGTATGCCTGTATGCTGTGAACTTTCTTAGAACCACTTTTGCTATGTGCCAAAGATTTTGGGCCACTGTGTTATCATTTGCAGTTGTCTCCATGTATTTTTTTATTTTTATTTTTAATTATGACTTGGATTCTTAATTATGCTTTGGTAACAGATAACAATATGTCTGAGGTAAGCCATATAACCTCCACAAGATTCTGTTGGCTCATCAGGGTTTGGAAATACCACTTCTACTCCAGGTGGACCAGACTGTCCTGAGCAAGCCATCTCCTTGGCTAATGCAGGCAGACATAAACAATGCTTACTTCACTCACTTATCTTAGGCTAACCACCTGCCCCTGTGTGAGATAGTTCTTATTTGTTCTGTCTGTGCCTTCAGGCAGGAATCATCATGCTATGACACTCTCAGAAGCTGGCTCTTAAATGACTGCATTTCTTTTCTCTGTTCTTATCCCTTATGTGGTGATTTCTTAGAGTGACATTATTTCTTGTCTTTCTAACTTCTTGAGGGCATTCCTCTCTTTACCCTAAAATACTTCTGAGACCTTTTTCTTTTTTTTTATAAATATATTACTTTTGTTTTATAAGAAATGACTATCTCCTCTCCTTTTTGTATCACATTGAGACAATAAAATGAGATAAGCTCTGTATAAAGGCTTCTAAGCTACCATATAAGAAATGATAGATTGAAAAAAGGTATTTATAAGCTATTTATGTGGTAGAACAAGAATCAAATGACTTTGGCTTATGTCAAAGAGCTAAATCTGGAACAACAATGGTAGCAACAACAAAAAGAACCAGGTAGGTTCAGGGGTTGTGGCTAAGTGGGGCACTGAAGGTTAATATGAACTGCATGCCCATTTGGGTGTACATGTCTTATACCCCTTGGAGAATACAAGATTGAAAAGATTGATTTTATGCAGATGTACCTACACCTCTTGGTAATCCAACAACCAACAGTATTATTTCAGTAAATCTGTTTTTGTTTTAAATACTTCTGATTAATAATAAATAACACTGTGACGATTACATTCTGTGTGTCACAATGTGAGTTCCTCTGTTTACATTTTCAGTGGTGTTAAAAATTCAAATGTGCACATGTGTGATTATTGGCTGATAAGCTAGTGCTGGCTCCTCACCCTTCTCTCATTCTCTCTCACCCTCAGTTCCCCTATTGCCAGTTGAAATCTCTGCAGGAAGGGTGCTCTTAACCTGAATCAAAGAAATATGATGGAAACAAATTAAAAATGATCTTAGAGCAATGTAAAAATTGAGAAGAAAAACAAGAATTTTTCCATCATGAAATAACCACTCATGGAGGGGAACACATTCTCCTCTTGTGGTTGTAGTTTCATAGGATTGGATTAGGATAGTGGAACTTCAGGGAAACTACATGTCAGAGTAAAATCCTGGTGATTTTTGAAGAAGAGACAATTGGGTCACATTTCTCTCTCTCTCTCTCTGTTTTCACTCATCCTGTGAGGCACTAAGAACTGGGGCTGGCTGTGTCTTATGGTTGAGAAACATTTTTTTACTCCTACAGAAATAAGGGACCAGGATGACCGAAGAAAAATTTTGAACTAACATTTAAGAGAAAGGAGAATGGATTTGAGGGTCTAATTAGTTGTATCCAAGTCTTATCTAGCCTTATTCACTAAGGAAGAAAAGCTAAATAAAGGGCCATCAGGGGAAAATATTCCCGCACCTTCCTGCAGTGGCCCCTCTGGTGTATCTTTCAGGAATTTAAGTTCATAGATGAAATTGTATAATTCCTGGACTTGTTTCAACGCAATCCAGTGGAGGGTAGGAGGGATATGTGTGCATGAATATTCATGAATCAAATTTTGCCATGTATTATTTATTGTGGAAACTGGGGAAAAGGTTCATTTTACTATTACACTCTCAAATTCTATGTTCGGATATGCCTAAAAATGAAAAAAAAAGAAATTACTAACTGATTCGATGACTTACAGATCCAGTGTAAGAAAAGAAAACCTAAAACTTAATATGAAATAAATTTTATTCAACTAGATTTTAAAATAATTTTCTTTAGGAAATTTTCAAAATATTATATAAACTCAGTGTTCATTCAGATTGTAACATTGTCATTTTATGATTGCAACAACAGCTTCTCTCTATTACAGGAATAACTGGCAGTTTGTATTTGATACTAACTTCTCAGCACTATACCATTATTTTATTTTATTAAGATGCTGAAGTTATAAGTATAGGCTATCAGATGTGAAAATCAAATCTAAAAATAGCCTTGTCATTTAGATGTTTCTAAACATTCCATTATTTGACAAAATTTGTATAAATCTGTATTTCTAGAGAATTTTTTAAAATCCATGCACTGTTTGGAAATATGAAGAAACAACTGAGAAGATTTCCAGTGCAAATGACTAGACTGCTTGTTGCATTTGCAAAGACAAGTGAAGAACTGACAATTAAACATATAATATGAGAAATTGAGCTTTTTTCATATAAATTACCTAGATTGGATCTTTATGTTAACCGAATTCTCTGGATAAAACTAGCTCTTCACTTTCTTTTACCTTTGTAAACACTGTCTCCCCTAATTTTGTGTGATAGAGATAAAGTGAGCCTTTTCTAGCACTAAGCTTCAGCTTAAAATAAGCACTAATTTCAAGTAAAAGTGTGGAGTAATTTGGGAACATTTCTTCTGCTGCTTTAAATGTGTGCAGACTGATTACATAATTATAAAAGCAGTCAGGTGGCTTAACTGGATGCAAGAGTGCTCACTGGGGCAAAATGAGGCGTCTGTACATGTCTATAATACATTTCTACATTTTGTACAATATCCATGCATCCTCTTAACGTGAATTCTTCATGATTCTTTTGCAGAGCTTATTAACCCCCAGACTTTCCCTGCACATTAGTATTTTCTGGACCAAACATATCTACCATACCCTTGCTGGTCACCAAAATTCAGGAAACACGGAACCCAAAAAGGCTGATCCTGCTTATGTATCTGACCTCATTCTGTGCAATTTGAAACTAAAAACTTCTTCTACCTTAGGATATTTGCTTTGGAAATTCTCCGTCACACTTTTGACTCCTAATTATTAGGTCTAAGCTCGGTACTGCCCTCTCAGAGAGATCTTTTTGGACCATTTAATCTAAATGTCAACAATCTAATCTAAATCCAGCACTTTTCACCCCAATGAATCACCCAGTGTCATTTTCTTCATTGCATTTATCACTAGTGAAAATTGTTTGATAACTTCTGTTTATTTTCTATCTCCCTTTACCAAAATGTAAGCTCCCTAAGAACAGGGCCATCATTTTTTTTTTTTTTTTTTTTTTTTTTTTACTGTGGTCTTTAGAACATTGCCTGATACATGGTTAGTGTCCAAAAAGATTTGTTGAATAAATAAATGATTGATTAAATGAATGAATGAATGAATAAATGAAGTTCACATATGACCTTTTTTCTCACAGAGCCAAATATTTACAAGGCATTGGTCATCAATAAAAAATGGCCACACTTTCATTGGGATGAGTTACAAAATAAGACTGTAGATTAAATCAATCATTGAAACAAGGGCAAAGCTATGTAATTATCACATAAAGTCGAACTATTTACAATAACAATAAAGCTCAAGTGCTTATAATACATACAGTGCTTAGAATTTCATCAGACAGTTTTAGAATCTAAATTATTAAGCATGTAGTTATGCGTTTGCCCCGGAGATCATCCCAGGAGGCTGTAGTAGCAGGGGAATGTTGAAATTAGAACCTATCACAGTAAATGTGGAAGGGTGGCATTTTCTGACTTAACATGGATTGTATGTAAGGAATGAGAACATGATGACTCCAGTGCTCAAAGATGGTGCATTCAAAAGGTGAGGTTACTCTTTGTGATGCAGAAAGAAGGTTAAACATTGCTAGAGAAAACCATAAGCTATATGTATGGGATCTACTGTCATTCATATTACCCTATATGAACTAGTTCTTTTTTGTTGTTGTTTGTTTATTTTATTTTATTTTTGAGACAGAGAAAGACAGAGCATGAGCCAGGGAGGGGCAGAGAGAGAGGGAGGCATAGAATCCGAAACAGGCTCCAGGCTCTGAGCTGTCAGCACAGAACCTGATGCGGGGCTCGAAGCCACTAACTGTGAGATCATTATCTAGGTGAAGTCGGACGCTCAACCAACTGAGCCACCCAGGCGCCCCATGAACTAGTTCTAAGATAGGTTGTTACGTCTTTACAGGGAACTCTAGTGGATACTTCAGAGATCTTTAAACACTGGAGGTCTGTAATCTGCAGTTTCATGGACAGGGATGAGTGTGTCTTCTTTGACCATGCTTACTGATTGCCCCCCAGGCACCCTTCACTGCTCCATACAAATGTCCTCATTAGTGGGTCTGGCCCATATTTTTTCTCATAGTGCTATTCCTTTCAGGAATTCTCTGCTTGTCTTGTCCACACCCATTCTTCATGTGTTAATTCTTATATTTATTAACTCTTTCATGAATACTTGTTGATACGGGCACCTGAAAAAAAGAAAACTTTACAAATGGTAGAAAGGTTACTAAATCTGGCAAAAGAGTGAACAAGCTCTCTGGTGTCTCTTATAAAGATGCTAATCCTATTGGATCAGTGCCCTCTCCTTATGAACTCATTTAACCTTAATTATTTCCATGAAGGCTCTATCTCTAAATACCATTACATTGGGTCTTCAACATATGAATATTGGGGGAGTACAACATTCACTTCATTACAGACAAGATATATTGTTGGTAGTACTGGAACCTACTCACTCATATTTTATTTTGAATTTTTACAATTCTCATATTAACAGTAGTTGTAATTTACTTTGTTATCTACTATTTTATCAGGTTATATACCAATATTATCCTTGCTTCATAAAATGAATTTGAATGTTTTTGATTGTTTATGTTCTAACTGATCTTTGGTAGAAATATTTAGTGAACCCATTTGTCTCTGGTATATTTTGCTGATGTAGTTCCTTTAAAACTTCACTTCTAATAGACAAAATAGATAATAGATAAAACTTTATCTATTTAAGCCTCCCAGCTTTACTGGGGTTAACTTTGGCAAGCTGAATTTTCTCCTAAAATTATCTATTTATTTATATAGAGACCTGCCTGAATTCCCCAATAGCCAGATTATTGAAGGCTGATCTAGATGTAATCTAATGTGGAAAAATGAAGACTAAATTCTAAGTTTAGAAAAATAAAAATACATGATTTTTTCCTTATACTTAGGTATCAGGGAACATATGCATATTAATAATACAATTTTTTTTCATTTTTGAAAATTTTATTTTAATTTTGTTTTAAGCCCAGTGTAGTTAACATTCAGTGTTATATTAGTTTCAGGTGTACAATATAGTGATTCAGTAACTCCATACATCACCCAGTGCTCATCAGGATAAAAGTATACTCTTAGTCTTCAATAACCACTGTTTCTGTTTGTTTGCATCTTATTTATCATTTTTCTTTTTTTCAGAAGCAATGTGCCTTTACTATTATCCAGCCAGGAGAGTGATGACAGGCTTCTCAAGGTCAGGAACTTATTTTCTGTTTATACTGCTATAATATAAAATACAGTGCAATACTTGCTCACAGTAGGTGTTCAACAAATATATATTATTATGAAAAGCAATATGAACCCCAATAGATGTTTGACATTTCATAATAATCTTCTAACAGCATATTATAATGGACCCATACTGAGAACAAAAATTGATTGAAAGAAACATATCCTTATCTAAAACTTTTAATAGAATAGTAACTATACAGTCTTGCTATACTCTGAAAATTACTCTAAACAGTATACTTAGACAGTAGCAATTGTCAAGAAGTATGAATAAGAAATGATAATTTGACATTTAAAAGAGTAAAAAGTTTTACACCATTAACCACAGAGAAATATGTGAGAATAAAAAAAAGTCTGTCAAAGGAAATATTTATGAACTAGTTGGAGTTCAAGGACAAATACATTTAACATCTAAAAGAAGTTGGCTGTTTTTTATATACCCTTGCCAAAGATTGACTTTCACCTGCTTTCTCTCAGAAAATGAGTGGCAGTTTGGCTGTTTACAGGGTAGGATTCCAGGGATCCATTAAAATGTTCAAAATATCATTAATGGCATAATCATACATTTTTATGGGAGGTAATCATTTCTTCAGGTGGATCTTGTTAGTGAATTTTCACACTCTGTATTAGCATCATTATTGAACAGGATAACAAGGTAGATGCATCACCATTAGAGTATCAAGTGAACACAAGCATAGCAGTTTTATGAGTCACTGATCTGCTGTCAGCAGTGAGCAGTCTATCAGTGGGAAAGTGCCCTTGAAATGAACTTTACTTTATCTGTAATGTTTCATTCATTATAGACTCCTTGTAGTGGAAGGTATAAACTGTAGATTCCTTCACTGAAAATGTCATAAATAATTTCACATAGTATCATTTAGGAGCAAAAAAGTTCATCTGAAAATAATGAAGCGTTTATTTTAATAGAAAGGAAGAATTTAGTCAAACTCTGTTAATTTACTTTCACAGTTTTCTTGACTGCTATATTTAAACAGTAACCAGATAGTTGAAAAAACAATGCCATTACATTTCAAAGTTTTAGACACATTTTATTTTTTAATTTTTTTTATGCTATTGATTGTTTTATTTATTTATTTATTTATTTATTTATTTATTTACTTGTTACAGGTTGTGGCAATTATCTTCTTTTTTTTTTTTTTAAACTTTATAGTTTATTGTCAGGTTGATTTCCATATAACACCCAGTGCTCTTCCCCACAAGTGACCTCCACCAAGACCATCACCCCCCATTACCTTTCCCCCTTCCCCTTCCCCCCTCAGTTTGTTTTCAGTATTCAAGAGTCTCTCGTGTTTTGTCTCCCTCCCTCTCCCTAACTCTTTTTCCTCCTTCCCCTCCCCATGGTCCTCTGTTGGGTTTCTCCTGTTCGACCTATGAGTGCAAACATATGGTATCTGTCCTTCTCCGCC
>CM053574.1:103055991-103090363 GCA_028646485.1 Cryptoprocta ferox
GACTCTTGAGTTGTTCATTTTAGCCACTCTGACTGGCGTGAGGTGGTATCTCAGTGTGGTTTTGATTTGTATTTCCCTGATGATGAGTGATGCTGAGCATCGTTTCATGTGTTTGTTGGCCATCTGGATGTCCTCTTTGGAGAAGTAGACACATTTTAATGTACAAGAAGATAAAATTTGCAAACTGACTTAGAATAACCAAGTTCAATTAAACCAAATATAACAGATTACATTGAGAAACCTTTTAAAAACTATTTCTTTCACCATATTAGATCCCTTGCACTGAAATTCCCTTGCACTGAATTGCTGTACTCTTTGAGCCAAGAAAAGGAAAGCTTTCCGTATCAGTATCAGCTGGCACATATAGCCATAGAATATAGATGTGTGTATGACAGTAGCAAGGACACATGAACACATGTTGTAGTTTTGTCCTATACACAGAAATACTTTAATAACCTATATTTCACGTGGGCAGCATAAATATGAGAATAATCAATTATCTAGATTAATTCACAAATGTATTCAACAGATATTTCAAGAGTGTCATCTATTTGCCTATGGACGGTGGGCAACACTCAAGAAGAAAATTATTATACCTCTCCTTTTGTCTATTTTATAATTGAGGCAAGATGTTTGGGATTTGTTTTTCTCAGGTTTATTTTTTATATGTACAATTCTCAACTTTACTTTGCATTTGTGGGCTCAGCCTGAGGCTAATCATAGTCTGATAGTAGCTACGGATGATTGGATTGTGTCTGTAGTGCGCTGATTTTATTGAGCTGAAATGTTCCATTGGGTCTAGTTATTATATTGAGGGTAAGATCCATACATTATAGACATATTATTTAGGTGATGTAGCTTTTGATACTTTGACTTTTACTTGATAAATAGTAATTGAGTAGATTGAAATATATACAATTCTTTGCTGATCTTTTTTTTCAATCAGCTTGTCTGAAACACAAATATATTGGAAGCTTTATGAACTGCTATTCTTAGGGGCCAAATAGTAAACACATTTCGGGTAAGATAGTGTTGGTATTCTAACAGTAAAATCTTGGCAATTCATTATGACTAAAATTGAACGCATTTCTCTACTCCCCCCCCCAAAAAAAAACACCCAGAATATCATTTGCTCCCTATCTCAATTCATGAATTCACCAACCACCCATTCTCTCAAGCTGGAAATTCTGTTGTCATCTCCTTGATAGCTCCACTTTCCTCAAATTTATTCTCATCAATTTCTGTCAATTCCATCTCTGCAATATCTTCCAAATCACTCAACTCCATTCTTTCCTCAGTTTTAAAGATATCTTCACCTGCAGGTTTCATGTGCAATTCCTGAGACATCATTTGTCATTCTGTGGAAGAACATCATAATGCAAAGGTAGAAAGATGTTATTAGCATGGAAACAACATTGACTCCATTGTAATTAATTAAAATGAAATGTTTACTAAAAATATATCTCAAAATTGATCATTGCACATCACTGGGTGTTGGCAGAATAGTTGAGAAATCAGATGTGCTAAAAATATTCCACACTATGTTTCCAGTTATTAAAAATGATTTTGATCACATCAGTCTCTTCTGAACAAACTTTACAAGTTCGGCATTGCTTGTAGGATAAGGTCCAAACTCACTGAAAAACCATACAAATTTTATTAACACAGTCTTTGTATATTGTAGGATATCTATCCCCTGTGAGATATATAAATACATATATCATGTATATACACATACACACATATATATAATACATATATACACACACATATACATACATTGTAAGATATATATAGATATATACAAACACACACTTTATGATATATATCATAAAGTATTAATGTATTGCAATTTGTTTTATTGACAATGACCAGAGGTCAGCATGGAGTTGATTGCTATCCATTTTAGTTAGATCAGCATATCCCTAAGAAAAATTGTGCCGTATCCATTTTGGCTCTTCTTTTTTTAGTTTATTTATTTATTTTAGAGAGCAAGAGAGAGCACAAGCAGGGAAGGGGCAGAGAGAGAAGGAGAGAGAGAGAATCCCAAGGAAGCTATGTACTATCAGCACAGAGCCCAGTGTGGGGCTTGAACTTACGAACCACAAGATTATGAAAGAAAGAGTCAAAACCAAGAGTCGGATGTTTAACCGACTGAGCTACCCAAGCGCCCCTGGCTTTTTTTTCAACTGTATTGTGGGAGGATGTCTGTCCACAAGGTAATATATGAAACTTTTTTCTTTCAATCTTAATCTAGTTTGGTCTTTATAAATCCTACTCTTACCTGATAACTTTTATATTTCAATAATTTTAATAAAATGAAAAAAAAATGTAGAGACATCAACACCAAGTAATGGAATCAAGTTAAAAATCGGGACAGAAAGGGATGCAAGAGACATTACAGAAATACTATCATTGTAATCTAAAGCATGCTGGCACTAGACCCAACTTGCTATTCTGGTTTTTCTTCCTGAATACTTTTTCCTACCAAATACTTCTCCCAGTTTCAATAAAATATTTCTTTTTAAATAATGGAATATACTAAATTTTTAAAAGGTAAATCATACCTAAGTTAATTCAACGATTCAGGAAAAGTGGTAGAGAGTAGTTAAGCACTTGTATTCATTTTCTATTGCTGCATAACAAATTACCACAAAATTAGTGGCTTAAAATAGCATATGTTTATTATCTACTTCATATTTTCCAGGGATCAGGAATCTGGGTACACCTTAATTGGATATTTGGCTTAGGGTCTTAGTCTTACAAGGCTCCACTCATAATGTTGGTCAGTGTGCTCCTTCTAGGGCTCAGCTCTCATGATTTTTGGTAGATTTCAGTTCCTTGTGCTTGCAGGACTGATGTCCCCATTTTCTTGTTACCCAGGGCCACTCAGTTCCTAGATGCACCCATTCATAAGGCCTTCATGCAGACTTTCTCATAACATGGTACCTGATTTCTTCAAGGACAGCAAGAGTTATCTCTTAACTCCAGTGTGCTATGATGGGGCCTTATATAATATAATTATAGAGTGACTGTCCTTTTGTCTTTGCCAGATTCTATTGGTTAGAAGCAAGTCATAGTTTCCACTGCACTTCAAGGGAGAGGATTATACAACTGGATGACTCATTGGTGATCACTCTGTGGTGCTTTTGCCACAGAGTTCAATCATGTAAATCATAAGGGATTTGGATTCATTCTAAGTGAAATGGGATTTTGTGGAAGGAAAGGAAGAAAGGTGGAGGGAAGGAAAAGTTAAATCATGTCCCAGGAAATCAAGACAAAAGGAGGAGATGATTCTGTTTAAAGGCATGGAGGTGTTTCTTGGAGAAGGTGGCCCTAGGGTAACAGGCTGATGGGTAAGTACAGAAAGAGATAGTATCAGAGGAAGATTGTATCTGTCCAAAAACTGCAGGTGACAGGAGCAGGGAGAGCACATAGGTGTGAAGTGTTCAGGATGCATAGGGTCAAAAGTAAATAGAAACCAAAAGGATTTTAATGTAGTGGGTGATTTGAGATGGTCTTAAAAGATAGCTGTATTATCAGACATGCTGGTTTGTAAGATAGCCTAGTGCAGACAATAGGGAGAATGAATTAGAGGAAGAACTCAGAATAGGTAAGGAGACCACTATGTCCACTGAAATTTAAAAACATTTTGAATATATTTTGAAATCTTTGAACTGCACAACAAGCACCAGAACAACTTTCTTTCTTTTTTAACTGCTTTATTGGGGTATGATTGACATATAAAAAAAGCTGTAGGAATTTAATATACATAACTTGATTTATTTGGAGAAAAGGATATGCCCATGAAACCATTATCACTATCAATGCCATAAACTTATCCACCACCTCCAAAAGTTTCCTCCTACCAGCCCTCTTTTTTTTTTTTGAAACTTTTCTTCAAAAAGAGCTGCATCATAGTTAATAATTGGAATAAAACTTTTCTTTAGTTTGCTTTCAAAAATTCTTTTGAAGGACCATGGTTTTAAGGGCATCTCAAAGAACTAGGTGCCCTACCTTTAATTGGCAATTTCCAGTCAGGTAAGAAGAATTAGGGTAAGGAACTAGGGCTTGCAATCTGTATATCTGCTAAATAGAAGATTTTGAATTGCTTTGGGACTGGAAGCCTGGCTTCCCTGCTTATTTTTGCATCCTCAGTCACTGACACATACTAGATGCTTCAAAAATATTTTTAAATGGACAAATAAATGAATAAATAGTCATATCAAATAAATGTTCTTATTCCAGCCGCCAGACCACTACCTATATTCACCCTATTCTCTATACTCAGCCTTTTCCTTCTTCATGACCAAATTCATCATTTAGATTCAAGGCATATTCTAGTCTCAAACTCTCAATACATTAATTTTTATCTTGTTTTGTGTTAGAGAGAAATTTTGTAGATTGCCTTATCTACAGACCCTGTGTAATGTGTGAAATCACTCACAGTGTGGAAGGCAAGCTCGAGCCAATTGTTTGAGTACTAATGATGACTATACTTGAATTTGTCCTTTAAAACTAACTTTAGATAATTCTTCATTTCAAGATTTCTATTTAATGCCAAACTGATCACTAAATTTTGGGTTATGGAGAATATGCTCTGGGATGTTACTTGGGAGCTAATAAGTGATGATTATGAGATAAGATAAAGGAGAACCCCATGTTTACTAGTGCATGATTAAAGGTATGCCTGATATTTAATTTAACACAAATATTTAAATATTCTTTCTAGAATTTCCTTAATAAATAGCATATTACCATTTAGAATTATTTAGGTTGTTTATGTATACTTCTTCATTCATGTTTATTAGTATTAAAGAGGAATGAGGCTATTTTTTTCACTTAATAGAATTCTGGCAAATAAGATGTTTCTCTTCCATTAGCTCTGTGCTTGATACCTAAAAATGACTAACAAATATTTGTTAAAAATTTTTAATCTTAAAAACTCAATGAGGGTATATTTATCTGTCATTGTGGATTGAGTAAACTACTCAGAATTAATAGATTTTACGTCAACTGCTTTACTCTAGGTAATTTTAATATTTAAATAAGTGTTTTGAATACACAGATGAATATGTTAACATCCAGTATTTGATAAATTATTTCCTGTGTCGAAAACATTAAGATTATATGTGAGAAAGATTATCTAAATAGGGTTCAGTTAAAATATGGCACATTTGAGATTTTAAAACCTTTGAGAATTTTTGAATGTGGGCTAGTGTACTAGAAGTTTTGTCATTGTAAATGATGTTTACAGTCTGAGCAAACCACAGAAAAGTGGAGGCAAGCCCAAAGCCTGTCCATGAGACACAGCAGAGCTGTAGCAGAGTCTGAATGTGTCTGACATGTGTGAGGTCTGTTCTACTGAGAATGACCCACCGTGCATACATTTTTGTGATGATATGCTGTAATTTTTTTTATTAAAAATAGTGATTTCCTATCACCAAAATAAGATATTCTGATCATGAATAATCTGAAATTGATGGCAGTAATTTGACCAAGAAATGTTGGAGACTTGGACTTAGTTGGTGGCAACCAGGGACAAGAGAAGAACATAGATTAAAAAGCTGATGTTGTCAAAATGCAAGACTTTGTCTCATAATTATTACATTTGTAGATATAAATGGAGAATTTGTGCATGTTAGAAGTCAGAAGTCCTGGTTGTCATAAGACTGCTCTTCATTTATGGATAAAAATTAAGCATCCCAGATATAATGAGAGTTTGAAGACAGAATTAGGGTTTTAGAAAAACCCTAAAATCTAGATGGTGCTTATTTTACAATTCTAAAATCATCTTAATGTTTATATTTTAGCCTTATGAAGTACTGAGGTAGACATAGGTATTTGCTGCTATGCTATTGGAGAGAAGTCAAGATCTCAATATTCTGCTGTATTTTTGCAGTAACAGACTGCCTCAAATTAAAGATGGGATGTTAGGACTTAGAGTGAATCTTAGGCTTCGCAGGAATCAAGATGTCAGTATTAAAATGCTTGTCTCCCTCCACTCACTTTTTAATTATCTCAAACAGGTTGAATTTAAGGATTGTAGGAGTGTAAATTGACTACATTTTCCCCTTACATAGCTACTAGAGAGATGGCTGGGGGAATCTAACAGATTAGTTGGAGACTCACCTTTTTCACCTTTGTTCTAAAATTTAATTAGCCAGCATATCTGCTGAACTGACGTGATGAAACTGATGTCAAGAATCTGGGGCCCACATGAGTCTGGCCTGTGGAAAAGGTCTCTGGGGGTAAATAGATTCACTTGACTCGAACTTCTCCTTACCTCCAGAAACAAGCCTCACTAAATAGAAATAGATGTCGTGAAATGTGTTGCATATAAAACTATCACCTGCAAAGGAAGACCCTGTAATTAAATTAGTAGAAGTGACTGAATCTGCGGAGCTAAAATTTAAGCAATTTCTGTGTGCACAGCCTGCCAGCCTTAGCACACTGTTAGGCATCTTGCCTATTGATCCTCGACCTAGGATGGCAGCATAAAAATTACCTCATCATTCAGTTTGAAAAATCTGATTGACCTCTTCCTTTATGTTGGATGATTCCTGCCTTAGAATTAACCGTGGATCTCCCTTCTAAATTAGTTTTGACTGGGGTATCACCTTTAATTCATATTTTTCACACTACATTTAGGTTGTGTTGGGCAAAAGGATTCAGAATCTATACATGACTAAATTTTTTTTAAAGCTAAACATTGCCACAGCCCTGTGGCACTCAAATTTCTAAGTACAAAACAGAAATTAGAAACTCACACTTCACAGATCTTCTCTGACAGCTCTGAATAACTGGCCAGCCTCTCTGCTGTGAATGAATCCTGGCTCCAACTTGGCTAGTCAGTATCATCTTTAGCAACTACTTTCAGGCCCAACATCACCATTTCTGACAGCATGCATATGTATGGAAAAGCATGGGGACTATTGCATTATCCAGCAGGGGTAACAACATTGCTGACCTTTTGGTTATCAACTTACATTGTTACTTAATTCCACAGTTGGAGATGTGGGTTAGTGAGTTCAATGTGGCTGATAGGATCACAATCCAGGCAGCAGGAAGGGAAATCCATGAACATGCTTACTTTTCTACTGGATCAACCTGAAACTTTTATGGCAGCCAGTGGTGAATATATTATTGATTGCCTTTTTTTCTTTCAGGGGGATCTGCAGTTGTTTTTAATATTTGGTTTCTTTGGTGAGAAGGTTGGACTAGCCATTATTATCATACCTTCTTCACTTCTGGAGTGTTTTATGTCAGAGACCAATGCCAGATATAATGGAGAACTAGATTGACTAATTAGGCTGGGAAAGAGATCTTAAAATGTATTATTTGGCAGAAATCCTTAGGTGGCCTGGGTAATTCATTTATACAATATCAGGAAAAGAAACTCCTGAGGTAGAATTTATAGAGGGCTTAAATCGAGAGGAAATAAGTGGGACCAACTTTATTGTTCTCTTCCATGTCTAATAATCCAATTAAATGCAGATGTAGTGTGGCATGTAGTGGATCTTTTGAAATTGAGGCAGTTCACAAGAGTCGATCAATGTCATACTAGCATTTCCCCTGATTCTGACACCTCAGGGCAACCAAAAGAAGTTACTTCCCATTTCCCAATACCACACATCTCTCTTCATTTAACAAGATGAAGAAAGGAGTGGATGTACTCACAGTATTCTTGGAAAGGTCATTAGGCTTTGACCAAGAAAATGTGGCCAATCTATCCTCCACACTTTCATGGTTTTTTAATATATGTTTATTACTTTCCTCCAAATTTTATAGATTATTTTTATCTAGGATTGCTAGGAAACAGATTTGGTAGAGAGCAAGAGGGAAGCACTATATGCAGGATATTTTAAGGTAAAGAATGGGGGAGCTTAGAGACTTGAGTCGACATTAACCAATGCTGTGACGTAGGACAATACTGTTTATTGCCTGATAACTCAGTGTCTCCATCTCTCAAATGTTTTGTCTGGGGAATATTTATAGACATTGATGCCTTCAAAAATACAATTCTATGCTTGCAGCTTTCTCTTTTTCTTTTCTTTTTTTTTTTTAAATTTATTTTGAGAGAGAGAAAAGCACAAGCAAGGGGGGGGGGCAGACAGAGAGGAGAAAATGAGAATCCCAAGAAGGCTCCACATTGCCAGTGAGGAACCTGATGTAATGCTCGAACTCATAAAACATGAGATCATGCCCTGAGCCAAAGTCCGACACTTAACCGACTGAGCCACCCAAGTGCCCGTTTTTTCTTTTCTTTTTTTTTTTAAATGTCTATTTACTTTGATAGAGGGAGAGATTGCAAGTGGGGGAGGGGCAGAGAGAGGGAGACAGAATCTCAAGCACAGTCTGTGCTATCACCGTAGAGCCCAATGTGGGGCTCCAACTCATGAACCTTGAGATTATGACGTGAGCCGGAATCACGAGTGGACCACTTAACTGACTGAGCCACCCAGGCGCCCTGCACTTTACAGCTTTGTTTTTTGAATAGCTTATTTTATTTCTTTTGTGGAGATATTAATGATGGTTTTTAAGGGCTTACTTAAAGGTGTTTATTAAAAAGTGGCTTTGACAAAAACATAAAGAAAAAGAGTATAGTAATAGTAGATGCTATGATGTGCCACCCAGACCATCAGATGCCTTGTGTGCCACCAGCATCCAGATCTCAGTGATCAGTCTTCTTTAGAATTGCCTCATTAAGAAGAGCCACTCTGCCCAAAGTCATGCCCTCTTGACGTGGAGATTGTAAAGGCTCAGCCTCCCGACCTGAATTCTTAAAATTGTAAAGGGTTGGCCTTGGTTCAAAACTCCCCATATGCCCGGTGAAGGCCACATCACAGCCCAACATGTTCCCCTGCCAAATTCTGGCTTCCTTCCCTTCTCCCTTCCCTGCTACAGGTGCTGATCTCAGGAGCACTCCCCAGTAATCCTCCCCCTGCTAATCCCCAGCTTAGAAGCTGCTTCCCTGATTGCCTAACCTATAGCAGACAGTGTAGAATACCTCTCCTTTATGCTCAAGTCATGCTTTACTTATCTTAGGTTCTAGGACAGGGTTCTTTCTGCTTTCCAATAATAAAAGTCCTCTGATTGTGCTGGAGGGGTAGTTTTCTGAGGACGTAGGTTATGGTCTCTCTATTGTGCAGTTTAACCCAAGTAAAATAGCTTGTCTACACTTTGCAGAGTCATTAAATGCATTGACTATTCAAGAAAATTGAACTTGCTATTTATGGCCTCTTTAGATAAATGTATTTTTAAAAATTCAATGTTTCTAAATGATTTGAGTTTACTAGAAGTAGTTTGACAGGTTATTTATTTAACAGGACATGGAATATTGTGAAAAATGGCATTATTTAATTGCTTGATGTTTTAGCCAACCTTTTGAGGTCTCCTTATTGACGGGAACAGTATAATTTTAAGCATTTTATATTTTATCTTTAAAAAGCACATCATTAAATAGAAAAATTGCAGTTGCACTATCTTTGATTGGAAAAGAAAAACCGACATCAAATTATGAAAAGTTATGAATAGAAGGATAGTGATAGACATTTTGAATGACTTTAACTTACATTTAATTATTCTACACTAAATGAAAGGTATGTAAACAAGAACTGCAAAAGGATAGACTCTAAACCAAAGGGGTATTTTCTCATCAAGAGTCTCTGAGGAAACATTTCAGAGTAGATTTAACTCAATGAAATCTCAAGAGGAGAAAAGAAAGAAAAAAATGGACCATTGAGGGATTCATTATGGAAAATATCATAATGTAGAAATAGAAATATTTCTATAAAGAATATTTACTTAACATTTTAATATTTAGTTGGTCAGAGAATACAAAATACAAACCAAGAATCTACTATCTAAACTATGGGTGGTTTTTTTGGTTTTGTTTTTAAAGGATACTAATATTGAGGCACCTTCTTCCTTTCCTTACGTCTTCCCCCGCCCTCCAATTTCTGGAAGCCTTACATGATTTTTTGGCACCAATTCTATTTATGTCAATGGTCTAGAAAACAGGACAGTTGCCCTAGTTAGGAGTTAATGAGTTATGGAGTAGTATAAGGATCAAGGAAGCAGAAATGAGACCAACTTCCTGGGCCACACACATTATTTTGTTGCATTGAGATGAGATTTTGCAGAGAAAGCATGTTGTCCTGAATCATATCACTATGCTTCAGGAGCATGTGAAAATTTGTTATAAACCCAATGAGGAGAGAAATTACCTGAACATAAACAGGAAGGGGTAACGGAAACTAACATATACTGCCAATCTCTATCTGGTACCATTCTAGACACTTTTATCTCAGCCTCCATAGAACCCATGAGAGGCTTGAATTACTGAGCACACTTTACAGAGAGAGAAATTAGTAACTGAGCTGACATCACACAGTTAAGAAAGGAGGAGTCAGGATTCGAAGCAAGGTCAGTGAAGCTCCAAAACCCTTGTATCAGCAGAAATGATTATGTGCGCCTGTGTCCTACCCCAGGCCCTCAGACCACTTATTCTTCCCCGCCATGTCCTCCCCTTCTTCTCCTGCTTTTCCTCCTGCTCCAATTTTTTAAATATCTGATTTGCTTGTCTATTTAATGAGGGGTTGGAATGTTAGCTATGAATTACAAGGATGTTTGAGGTAAGAAAGATGTAAAAGTTAATTGCTATCTAATGTTGGAATAATAGCGTAATGAAAAATTCAGTTTCAACTCACCTGAGCTCACCTCTCCTCTTCAAATAGCAAATAATCAAGCCTCAGAGGACTTTTTAAATTACAATGAGCAAAGATGAATTCATCACGTTGGCTTAGTGTGTTTGTACAAAACAAACCTATTACTAATAAAGTCATTTACCACATTTTTGGGATGAATGTGTTATGAAAAAAATGCAGTTTTTAGGAGACTTAAAATTATTTTTTACAATTCAGAAATAAACCAGATGCACCTAGATGAGTGGTTATTAGCCAAGTGACATATTCCCCTATGGAAAATTTGGCAATGTCTAGAAACATTTTTGATGGTCACAACTGAAGGAAGTGCTTTTGGCACCCAATGAGGAGAGTCCAGGGCGGTTGCTAAATATCCTACAATGCACAGGAAAGCCTTTACCTTAAAAGAAGTTCATAGCCCCAAATGTCACTAGTGATGCCAATTGAAAAACACTCATTGAGGTGATGTGCAAATTTTTAAAAATGGGACCAATTTTTCTCTCGTCAAAGGAGACATTTTTCTCTTCTCTCATACAGTCAAAAGTCATAGAATATTTTCTTGACTCAAACACTTATGCCTTTATTTAAATTTTTGATATTTAATTTATCTCAACATTTTTGCTTTTATATTTATTTTTTAAAATATTTCATCAAAATACTATTTATTTTGACTATTGAATGTTTTGACATCCCACTGAGTTTGTGCCTAGGGCATATATCTTACCCACTCAACCTAATCCTGGCTCTGTTCAAGATATATATATATATATAAACATAATAAAGTGTAGTGGTGAAGAATGTCTGGCTCAAATTATAGTTTTAGCACTTTCTAACTCTGTGTCCTTCTCACTTTATTTCCTTCCTCATCTGTAAAATGGATAAAGTAGTACCTATGCACCTTGGTTGTTTCAAGGGGTAAATTTATCATTTAGCAAAGAACTTGGCACAGAATCAATGCACCACAAACACTGACTATTAAAACATAGCACTAAACTGGTTGCACTTTCTGGTGTCATGAGGATGGATGAAGGAGAATGAGTCTTTATTGGCTGGTCAAAAATTTTTTTAAAATGTTTTTATGTTTATTTTTGAGAGAGAGAGAGAGAGAGAGAGTGGGGGAGGGACAGAGAGAGAGAGGCAGAGAGAGACAACAGAATCTGAAATAGGCTCCAGGCTCTGAGCTATCACCACAGAGCCCAACATAGGGCTTGAACTCATGAACCATGAGATCATGACCTGAGCCAAAGTCGGATGCTTAGCCGACTCAGCCACCCAGGCACCCTGACCAGTCAAAAATTTTCAGGAATGACACTATCCAATCCATCTCTTTTTCTGTGCCTATTTCTAAGCTAAGAACCACACTCAAGTTCTCTCTTTTTGGTGGTCTTACACCTATTTGGCTACAGAGACAATAGTGTCTAATTGCCTAGAACCAGCAAGAATCACTTTCTCCCTTCTAGGACAATAACAGAACCTTGAATAATAATAAAATAGTAAAGCCAAAAGCCAAATCAATAACTGGAAATACAAGTGGAAAATAAGAAAAGCAATTCATGGAAAATAAGGACCTATTACCAGTAGGAGGGTCTGCATTGTGAATGGAGGTCTCGGTTCTTGAATTCCCCATTAAAGATTCACACTGGAATAAAAGATGACTCAAACTGGAATAAAGAAAGGAAAATAGCAAGCAGAAAGCAGTTCATTAAGGACAATACACTCTCAAGATGGGAGGGTGGGCAGGCTCAGAGGTAGCCACTGCCCCGAGGCTACAGGGGTCTTTTTATGTAAGCAAGGTCTTAGGTCATGGACAGGGTGGTCTCTAATGGAAGCTATTTCCAACCAGTTGCGGGGACTCCTCCCACTGGTCAGGAGAGGGAGTTTTTGACCCTACAAGGTTTGTATCAGAACCATCATGGCAGCCTTCCCCAATCGTGGGGGCGGGGCACAATATCACAATGCATATGCATTATTACTAGTCTAGGGGTTATGCTGGAGCTTAGGTGAAAGAGGAGAACTCATGTTCTACCTGTGGCTCTTGGTATGTTAGCCCTAGGTTCTTGGAAGTCCCTAGGCTAGGATGTTGAGGAGTCATGGGAGCCCTCAGGACAAAGTCAGTGTGTTGTGCCCCCAGGATTCTAATATGTAACCTATTTATCATTGCCCTTGCCCCCAGCTCATGTCTAACTAACTGCCTGTCAGTTCTAAAGAGTGTTTCTAAATGAAGCAAGTCTGGTTTACATATAAATCCTGGTTACATTGCAATCCTGGTCATTGCCACCTGGCGTAAGCAAACAGACAAAGAATGAGATTTCCAGATTCCCTTGCTAGCAGTGGTCATGTGATAAGTAGTGTTGACCACTTTGAAAACATACTGAAGTGTGTGATATTCCAGAAAGGCTGTTTATAGATTTTAATTATTTAGGAGAGAGCTTTTTTACTTTATCTTTTGCATTGCTTCCAGTCTGTACCAAAGTGATCGCTGGAGCCCCAGCAGTTACTTTGAAGCATGAGAGCATCTTGGGTATAGCAGACATATGTTAAAATACTGAAATAGAAAAAAACAAGGCATCAGGATTCCCGATAACAACATCTGCCACAGAGGCCCTAACCTGCCCACCTCTGGACCTCTTTTAAATGAGAAACAAAAATAACAATCTCCTATGTCCCTTGAGCCTCCATATTTATGTGTGTTATAGCCAAATGTAATCGTAACTGATACACTTTCCTTTCTGTGTGTCATTTTCAAACCTCTGAGAGCTGACCAGCTTTCTTCCACCCACACTCACTTTGGATGTATTATTTGAATGTATATCCAATGTGCTTAACTTAGAAATAGCTTTTTAAAACCTAAATTTCCATTTTCTTATTTTCCACTTATTTTTCAAGTTATTGACTTGGCTTTCAGCTTTAATATTCTATAACTCAAGTTTTACTAATCTTATGTGCCCAGATAAGCTGACCATACTATTGTTGCCTGACTCCCAGGAATGAGTGCCTGCTTAACCATGAAACATATTTTGTTTTTCACATGTAGCTTTCTCTGACCATTAAATGGAAGGTTGAATGTCCTTGCTTTCCCAAGCTGCTTGGTAAGCATTACTCTGACCTTAATTGATTGAGACTATTTTAGGATTTAAGAAAATGCATATTGCACTTCAAAGCTCAAGTTGTGTGGCTTGTTTTCCAGCTATAGTTGCCAAGGTAAACCACTGAAAATTTCTGATAGGAGAGAGAAAATGTATTGTAATATAAATAATAATAATAATAATAATAAAGAAATTAATTGGCAAATGAGTAAAATCACTATTGTTCAGGTGATAGAAAAGTCTTCTGCTTGGAAGTCTCAAGCTCACAAAGTGGGAATCTGCACTATATGACCCTACAAAGGTAGAGAGGAGGACAAAAGGGAATGAATGAATGAATGAATGATATATAAATAAAATCTATGGTTGTTTCTTTCTCTTCTTTTTAGGTTTCTTCCTAAACTAGACTTGAAAAAGTCTAACAATAAAATATTATTTGATAAAGTTGTCAAATTCTACCTAAACTTTCTTTTTTTTTTAAGCATACACTATTCTCCTTAAACATATGTTATTGTAGCAGATACTGTAGTGCGTCTCTTGCTATAGGTCTTACCAATTCAGAGCAGTTTCTCTGGCTGCCGGATCCTGCTATGCCCTCAAATAGGAGAGGCCAGAAATGCCAAGGAACTACCATTCCTCTGGGGATATCCCTCAGCTAGTGACTGATAGAAGTTGGTGTATAAATACCCTAGTTCCCTCTCCTGTTGAGTGGGTAACTTTGAGATCCATCTTTTACACTTGCTCCTAGCGTTCCTAAGTGTGATTAAGCTTAATAACCATATTTGTGCTGGCTTAGTAGTACACAGTTTTAATGAAAGATGATAATTTGTTGCTATATAAGTCCAGCATTATCTAATTTCAGGCACTGTACCTACAATTACTAGCTTGATTGGAAAGGAGCTCAAGTGAGTCCAACTGATTGCGTTAATTGTATATCTCCACAAGGCTCTATCACATACATTGCCTGCCCTCCAGGTGCTTGACAGGGAGAAAATCCTGAAATGCTTGAGAGGAACAATATTTATAGAAATTCCTGAAAATCAAGCATTCATTCAACATTGAGCAAATGTTTGCATGCCTACTGTGTGTCAGATGCCCTGCAAGGAACTGGGGATACAAGGTTGTTTTTGTACTCGTGAAGCTTACAGCCTAGAATGAGATGAAAAGACTTAGTTATAAAATATGGTAAGTTCTAAAAAAAAAAAAACTGCCATGAAAAGTATACGTATTGCCTGTGCTTCACCTTTGCAATAAAATCTATCTCTGAATTAAGCCAGACTCTCTGAGGGAATCCTCTGTGGACTGTAATATACAGTGTCTGGGTGAAATGGTTTTTACTGAACTGTGCTTTGTTGTAATGTCATCAGCTCACATAAAAGTATGTTATATCGAAGCAGTACAATTACACGTCTCACTGTGTTTATTTGAAGGATGGTGTGAGGGGTGTTTGTTAAATAAATCTCACAGTATCTCTTTCTAAGGGGCACAGAGAGTAATTTCTCTTTTTTTCTCATTATAAGGGGGTATTTGTGCTTATCCTAATCAACTGGTTTGCTTTTAACTTTTGGATACTATGATTCTGTTTTCCAGTTCCTGTTACCTCCTGGAAACCTTGGGGCCCAGAGCCACATATCAGTGTTCTGGCCCATCTCCCATGAGTGTATAGGGTTTTACTGCCTTTATTATTTGTGGCTATCACTCTGGGATTGATTTTTCCCTTATTGCATTTCTCTTACTTTTTAATAAAAATTTATCTTTCTAGATTGCCTGCATCTTTTTAACCTGCCTCAAATCACTCCAGAATAAGACTGAGCAAAAATAAATCATCAAAAATATAAAATGATTAGAATCTCACAAAGAAAATTTACCTAATTTCATCAATTTAAACTGACATTATAGATTATTTATTTCACTGTAGTTCTTTATCTCGAGCAGTGATTAGAAAACCCATATTATAAGTAATAAACACATTTTTGTTAAACTTGAATAATTTTGAATGTATTTCAAATAAAAGAGAATACTTTTAGGGGTACCTGGATGGTTCTGTCAGTTGGGCATCTGGCTCAGGTCATGATCTCGTGGTTCGTGAGTTTGAGCCACACACAGGCTCTATACTGATAGCTCAGAGCCTGGAGCCTGCTTCGGATTCTGTCTCCCTTTCTCTCTGCCCCTCCCGCTGCTCACACTCAGTCTCTTTTTCTCTCTCAAAAATGAAATAAACATTTAAAAAATTAAAACAAAAACACTTTTATGTGGTTTGGATAGAAAGGAATAAAATGAAAACAATAAAGATTTGTATTTTTACATTGAAAAGATTCATTTCTTTTGTCCTTCACACATCAACCTTCTGATAAGATTTTCAGGGGGAACTTTTTTGTTTTAGAACTCAGGAAAATTTTTTTGATGGCAATGTTCAGAGTTGCAATACGTCTGTACCTACTTTGAGGAAAAGAAAAATCATCTAGCAGTTGAGACCCTATGCAAAGGACAGGCCAGAAATGCAGGGTGTTAGATGGCACTGAAATACAGGGGCACCTTGATCTTTTATAGTCTCACGAAGCAGAGTCCTGAGATTGAACAACCTTGGAAATTTGGGTTCATAAAATTACATAGCCTCTTTTGTGGAAAGATGGTCACACGCAGCTTTCTATTCTTTCTATCCTGTGGTTTGCAGACTATTTATGACTGTAACAATTTTATTAAGTTATTTAGTTTTCGAAATATCAACCTGAGACCATCTAAGTGTATGTTGTTCAGATTGGTCAGATTGAACCTATTTGTTTGATGGGTTGTTGGCTTTTTTTTTTTTAGCTTGGTTCTTATCTAATTAAATTCTTAGAAGGGCACAATTGGGAGCACTGATTAAAGCATTTGAAAATATAAAAAAGTTCTTTTTTGAAAATATAAAAAAGGCAAATATATATACATATATGTAAATATATAAAGACTACAGGCAATATCAAAGTCTTTACTTTTTCTAAATATTTTATTTGATTTGATGCTTCGCAGGTCAACAATTTCCATATAAATGTCTCAGAATTATTTATACCAATTTTCCTCATTAATCCTGTTCTTTTGCTATTAGAGACCCCCACTGAGACCTGAGTTATATTAACTCCTTCAGAATACCATCCTGGTTCTGAGTTATATGACTTCGGGCTTCCTCACTTCCCTCAGTTTATAAGAAAAAAAAAATCTTAAAAAAAAACCTACAGCAACAGAAATGTTCTGCTTTTAAATGCAATCCCTCCTATATCATAAGAACTCGATTAATACTGAAATATGACTGGTAGTTGGTATTAAATGAATAAAGAAGACAACTGGGGTGGGATGATGGACTGGTGGGCAACAGAACTCATTCACTGTGAAAGTGCTTCATTCAAGTTGGAGAATGGATGTTCCTGGGAATTCAGTTTCTTGGTGGGCCTTTGTGGTCAAGCAAGTCTGTTCTTTTATTCTGTGTCCTGAAATGATGAGGGATTTTGTTCTCCAGGCCTGTCATTCCAGTACTTTTCACAGGCAAGTAATTGAATTTCCAAAAGCCTAGTACTAGAAGAGCCAAGCTCAACATCCTCTCTTGGCTTCCATTATATGGCTTTTTTTTCTGCTGAATAAGGCCCACTGAGAATGACTAGATTGTAGTTTATTATGTTGTCCTGATTATGAATCAGTGCAATTTACGAATGTTTTGCATTTGAAACCTGGAGTTGTTTTAGGCTCATTTGCTGACATATGTGAGTTTGCTAGAAAGGGGCAGGATCAAATGACATCCACCATCTGTTGGAGGGTATAATGTCTAGAGCTAAGAACTGGAAACATGAAAGAGGTTTGCAAAGTGAATTCAACCTACTTGAGTCCAAAAGCAAAAGCAAACATTTATTCCTGCAAAATATATCCAAAATCACTGAGTTTAGAATAATATCTACTCTTGAATTATTATAATGCTTGTATTAATGTCAATTTTTAAATCATGAAGAATATTGAGAATAAAACTAGGATCTGAGGGTAAATTTATGTATAGGGGAAATTATTAGAAACTGTGAAATCACAAATAAAAAAATTGTCTTTTGTTCCCAAATAAACCTTCTTTATTATTACTTTAAGTTAAAGTGTCATATTTTCTTTAAAACCTATTTTCAAACATGGTCTTCTCTTATACTCCTTATCAATGTCAGTTAAGATCAATAACTTTCCCAAGGCTAAATATTGTTTTCAATCTTTAATTGATCCCTTTCCAGAGTATTTTGTTGGAAGGGGTAGTGGAGATTGGGAGCAGAGAAAGATGGGATTATTTGAAATCATGTCTTATAGTGGACATAACCCATTACATATATATCAGGTCATTCCTGTTTTTTGGCAACTTATTTTAAGGGTATTTTTGTTAGCAAAGCTAGGTGGGTACAACATTATATGGTGGTAAGTCTCACAGCAGTGTATAAACACCAATGGAATGCAGGACATTTGTAATAATGAACAGTATGTCAATCAGAAGGCTCAATTATTATCTTCTATTCTTGGTATTGAAATGACTTATTTTTAATTGACTTATTTATTTAGCAAGTATCAAATCAATGTCTATGGTATACCAAACACACTGCTACCAAATTTGGGGCTACAATAATCAAAAAAAGAGACAAAACTCTTATTGTAATGATATCTACATTTTCATAAGGAAAACAGCAAATAAACAGCTAAATGTCTGTGTCAGGTGGTAACAAATGCCACAAAGAATAATCAACCAGGATAAGGGGAAAGAAAGTGATTTAGATTGCATATGAGGTCAGCGGGAAAGGACTCTCTGAGGAGACAACATTTGACCAGGACTTGAAGTAGGGACAATTAATACAAAAGCACTGGGAAGGGCAGAATGACTAGTGCAACGACCCTATAGTAAGAGTGTACTAAGTGTATCTGGAGAATAATGAAGATGCCAGTGTGTTTGTTAAGGAATATGCAAGGGAGAGAGTAGTAAGAAAGGAAATCACCTAGTGGGCCTTATGCGCCAAACCAAGGACTTTGGTACTTTTTTTTTTTATCATGGTAAAAAGCACAAAACACTTACCATTTAACTATAAGATGGTACAGATGTACGGTTTCAGTGTATGCATCAATATCATTAAGTATATTTACACTGTGGTAAAAAAAATCTTTTGAACTTTTCATCTTGCAAATCTGAAACTCTAGACCCATTAAACGATACCTCTTTTGGCTCTCTCCCCAGCTCCTGGTAGCCGCCATTTTTCTTTTTGTTTCTATGAATTTGACTTTAGATAGCTCATATAAGTGGAATCAGATAGTATTTTTCTTTCTCTGACGGACTTATTTCACGTAACATGACATCTTCAAGCTTCAAGTTGTGTATGATTGGATTTCTTTCCTTTTTCAGAAGGAATAATATTCCATTTCATGTACGTGCCACATTTTATCTATTCATCTATGAACATAAAATCTTAGAGTTATTCTTGACTCCTTTTTTTTTTTGGTATCATGCCGTACTTCCATCTGTATTTTGCAGGCATTCAAAAAGATTTTGTTGTGTAAATATTACTCTCTTTGGTCATTTCCCTTTTCCATTCAAAACTTTATTGTCTTTTTCCCTCTTCTAAAACAAGTTCTGTCTGATCTAATCTTGCTCCTGGCACTGTTGTTGCCATGGTGTCTTCATTATATTCGGTTTCATTACTGGCATTCATCACAGCTAAAATAAATTAGTATTTGTGTAACTGTTTCTTTTGTACCTTTTTTATACAGCTAGCAACGAGCACTGAACAGATCTGAGAGCAAGTGTGAGTGTGTGTTTAAATTTCGTTGAGTGAATGTGGAGAATCTGTGTCCTTTGCTTTTGTAGATTTCTCTAGTTTATAACTAGCTCTCCGAGTAATGGGATAAACTCTCTTCATAAAACTTCAATAACGTGAAGATAGAAAAAAAAATGCTTTTTAGGGAACTAAAAATATCACTGAGAATACCAATTCATACCAGATAAGGAACACCACACAATATACATAATTTTATAAATAAAGTAACATGCACGCATACCTATAAGGGATGTAGCATGGTGCTGATGTGTTAAATAACACTATCATTGATAGTGCCGTAATAGATACATATTTATGGTCATTGAAGAAGAAAAGATAAATTTTACGTCAAGTTTTAAAAGATCTCATGAATGACATGAAATGAATACATGCATTTAATTTTTGATGGGTAGAATGGAGAGGAAGAACATTTTAGGTAGAGGAATAACCTAAGCAAAGACATGAAGGTGCGAGATTAACAACAGACACGCAGATAAGGCTTTGAATGAAATAGACATAAAGTTTGAGTATTTTAAGTATTTTAAGTATTCTATAGGGAGTATTGTAATATAAAGGAGAAAAGAAGGTAGGGCGAATGCTCTCTGGTATTCCAGGCTAGGGTGTCTGCATCTGATTCACTAGACAGGCAGTGGGAAGCTGTGGAGGGGTTTTGAGAAGATGAGTGTAACAATCTGAACATCCCTCCAGGGAGGATGATCTGTTAACAGTGGAAAATTTGAGGGAGAAAATGCCTGCTGCCTGTAAAAGTAGACAGGTGGTTATTCAATAACCCCAGCAGTAGGTGACAAAATGCAAGTGGTGAGTCAGCAGTGAGGATGCACAGTGAAACCGGGATGAATGGGCAATGTATTTTAGAGATATACGTAGCACATCAGGTGGTTGGATGACTAGGAGGAATTAGGGAGGGACAAGTGTGCTAGGGGAAGATTTGAGGGGCTGGAGAATATGACAGAAACACATCACTAGAGGATAGTAGGAATAGAGAAGGAGGAACAAATATGATGAACTCAATTTTGAATTTATTATAACTTCCAGGGGTACATGAAGGAGAAGAAGGAAAAACTATGGGAAATACTGTGGTGGAGCAATGGGGATGTGACTGCAAGTCAGCTGGTCCGGTAAAGGTGGGGGGTAGGAATATTGAGTAGTGGTTGCAGAAAATATAAAATTAAAATAAAAATATTTATTAGGCATCTGCTAAGCATCAGGAATAAGGCTAAACTCCTCTATGCAATTTACAAAAACATATTCTTCACAACAATTTCATGAGGGAATAACTATTAGTTTGATTTTCTTGAAGAACAAATGAGTATATTAAATAACTTGCTCAAGGATGCATGGCTAGTAGGTGGCAAACCCAGGGTTAAGAGGCTGGTTTGTCTGACTTCAGATGCCCCTTGCCTTAGCAGCAAATCTCCTCCTTTTCCCTAAACACTATGCCTTTCTATCCTTGTCTGTTTTTGATAATGCAGTGTTTGAAATTTTATTTATGTTGCTGAGAAACAACTTGGGATATGTGTAGCTCTAAATACCCAGAACTAATAAAATTACATTGATCTGTAGCACATCAAAATCACAGGGCAAAGCACTATCCAAAGTAATTCCAGCTACTTTTGCCAATTTAGCAGTAATTAGGTCTAGGGAGGCTCGGGAGTCCTGTGTTCCAAGCATATCCAGAAGATTATCCTTTCACCACCAAGCTTCCAATTATATTTTGAAGATTGTTTTCATTACCATCCCAGGAAAGAGGCTGTGTAACCTTGTTCTCTCCCCATTGTTCCAACCAGAATAAATCTGGCTTTATTTGAAGGAAAACAAACTAACAACTACCCCAAATACCTCAGACCAGAATATTTTATCTTTGTTTCTGGCATGGAAATGATGGTTGCTAAGAGATACAGAAAAGTGAAAAAGCAAAATGAGACAAAGGAGGCTGAAATAATGTTTGCCTAGTTACTCAGAACAACATGCAGGTACTTTTCCTTTCTTCACCTTCTTCCTACTTTTTAATGAATTGGCAATGTTTTTTAAACTTCCTAGTGAATATAAATATCACCATTGTGCTACTGACCTATTTATATCCCCTGGATATTTCTAACTTAATCATGATATTCAAAGTATATTAAATTTTAAATGTTTCCAATATCAGCAAGAAGGTATTCTCTTGCTTTCTTTTTTAAAAGGGTACCACTTGGAAAAAGTAATTTGGCATTACTATCAGAAACCTCCCATAGGGGTATCTGATGAAGGGAAATAAACGAATTGATACAAACAAACAAACAAACAAAAAACTGGTTCTACTTTGGGGATTGGTACATGTTGTGTGTAATAATTACTGAGTTGTACCTGCAGGCATGTATACCATCTAATAACGATGGTTTAGTAATATAATAAATTCTAGTGCATTTGTTTGGAAAACATTTGTAAAGGGCTCCTTTTGAGCACATAGTCTCTTTAAGGTCTTACATGCAAGACTAGTGGGGATCTCTAAGGGTCTTGAATGTCACTCAAGATCATGGCATCATTCAGTTTGAATATACTAGATATGTACAAACAAGTGATTTGATAAAATAATTGCTTTTATTGGATTGGATTGTACAAACATTGGATATCAAGCCCAAGATACCACTGGACCAAGATTGTCTTCAAATCAAGACAAAAGTTATCGTTTAATTTTTTTTTAGTCATGGGTAGACATATAGAAATATTTTGGGGCCTTTTAAAGCTAAAGTAATATTTAGGGTTTGCAACTCATACCTTTGCTACTGTTTCTTGCAGTGTATTTACCTTATAATATGGTTTATGGAGGTGACCACACTGATACAGAGAATTTTTTCTTTTAAATAGAATTTCACATAGTGCAAATTTAGAAAGAAATTTTGTCCACTGCTGACCAGCCAAATTAATTATTCTGCATTGATTAAAAGCAAAACAGATTGATTAGTTGGCCTGGTTGTTTTAAAGGAGGAATTAGCAACAAACTGTATTTTCAGAAAGACAAGTTTTAAGAATCAGGGTAAAAAACAAACTTCCATTTAATAAAAAGCCAACATTATTAGTATTGTTAAATTGTACTCTCCATACCAACTTCCTGTGCTTCCACAATAGTATTTCTTCAAGGATTTAGGATGTCTCTACAGTTATTTACTCTGATAATTATCAGTGGTTTTGGTAATTGGTTAAGATGATATAGTTGGAAAATGACCTGTAAAAGACTGGAAAAGTCAGTTTAATCAGTAATTTAGCTGAACATTTAACTATTTAAGCTAATTATAGGAGAAACAAATTTGAGAACTGACAGAAAATCTCTTTTAAGGATGTATTGATCCCTGCCCCGTTCTCACCTATGCAAGTATGATTGCCTAGTCCAAGATAAAATGGGCCAAGGACAACATTGAACTTGCCATCACTTACCATGTGCTCCCCCACGTGGTATAGAATTTATTGAAACTTCACTGAGGCACACATCAATATTTAGAAAGCCCCGAGAGCAATTAGAGTGTAAGCTTCATGAGGGCTAGAGCTGCAATCATCACTGGATGATACCTAGTTTCCCATACATCACATGGCCTAGCCCACATAGGCACCCAACACATTCATCTCATAAATGAAAGATTTATGAGAAATTTAGAAATTTAGATATTTCTCATATCTACCTCTTCTCTACATATATCTTATTAGCAGAGCCTAATTAAAATTTGAACCATCTTGGGCTTCTGTCTTCATTGCAAGGCCCCATCTGGGCTCATCAATCTCACCCTCTTCACCAAACAACTCGAGTCACACAGCATATGTTTAGTAATTTATCACCTTAAAAAAAATAAAACTCCACTAGGGAATAATTGCAGTCCAGAAAATCTCATTAGTGTAGTACAGCAAGTCCAATCCTCCTACCTAACTTTTCAACATTGCAAAAGAACAAATGCATGCCCAAATTCAAGAAATGGTAGTATTTGTATGATCTGACTGCAATGATGCACTGTTTATTATGGTATGGCTTTGGGATAGTTCAGTTCAAGAGCTGCTGGAATCAACCTAGTGCTGTTTCCAAATATATATTAAAAAAAGAGAAATGGTAAGTGCCAAAGGTGGGAGGTTATTTTTATTTTTATTTTTATTTATTTTTAAAAGAGATAGCAAGTGGGAGAGAGGGGCAAAGAGAGAGAGAGAGAGAGAGATTGAGAATCCTCAGAATGGAGCCCAATGTGGGGGCTCATTCTCATGACTGCGAGATCATGACCTGAGCTGAAATCAAGAATTGGGCACTTAACTGACTAGGCCACCCAAGCACCCCTAAGATGTTATTCTTAATTATATTCACAGATACAATAATTCTGCTGCATAAAATGTTTAAATATATATGTTTCATGGAGCCTTGACCTTTATACCCACTAGAAAACTCTGTTTAGGCAATAACCTTAAATGTTGAATGACTTAATATTTTTAATATTTTACTTAAGAATACTTGACAGTGTGGTATTATTTTTTTAATACTTGGAGTGGAATATCTTCATATCCTACTCAAGTGTTTATTCTGAATGTGTCCAGCAGAACACAGTTGGGTCTACCAGAGCTGTCTGCAGTGGTGAGAGCAAAAATGCTAGACAACAGAGCAGAGAATGCCCAAGGCCTGTGGGAAACAGTAGAATCACAGGTGACAAGTATGTGTTTGAGTGACAGACTTTTGAATCCTAACTTTCCTAACTATAATTTAACCTAAGTTTCTGTTTCCATCCACAATACAGGGATAGTACATTCCTCAGAGGGTTCTCATGGGATTCATTGACCTGATGTCTGAAAAGCACTTATGCAGAGCCGGGCACTTCTTGAGAGCACAATAAATCTCATCTACTATTACCCAGCCCCATAATTTCTGTTTGAGGAAGGGCAAGTAACGTTAATCCTCTAGCAACATTTCCTCATCTATAAAAAGGGATATTAATCATACTTGTCTGTATAGTGGTGAGGATCTGATGGTACAGCAGAAAGCTCTGTGTAAACCATGGCTAATATTTAGCAGTTACTCTTAGTATTATTAATTGAATGCTCAAAAGTGAACTATTAGCTATTCATTTACCTTAATATTCGTTCAATGTGCATATATCACCCTTGATGTGTGTGTGATATGGGTCCCTTCCAAAAGTGTATTTCAATAAGTGAATTAATGATACTATAATATTCACTGAACATATATTTAATATTATATCATGTATGCACTTATTAATTGAAACACGGAGTTTCTACTCTGAGCTAAGCATAGTTCTTGATGCTGGGGAATGACAGTGAGCAACATTGATGGATTTCCCACTGTCATGGAGATTACTTTGAAGAGAGATAGGCAAGGAAAAAAATGAATATGTCAAGTGATGAATAGCTATAACCAATGATAGGGGAAGGGGCCTAGAAAGTGATAGGAGTCCGAGAAGTTCTCTTCTAAGAAGGTGGCATTTAACCAGAGATCTGAAGGGAAGAGGAGTAAGTCATGCAGAGCAAAGAGCAAGTGCAAAGTTCCTCAGATGGGCAACAGCTTCTCATACTAAATAGACAATAAAGGAGCTAGTGTGTCTAGGGAGGTGTGAGCAAGGGGAACGATGGTGGATAGTGTTTGGTTACATTCTGAATGATATGGAAGATTTGAGTGGAGACTAATGAGTTTAACTTACATTGTAAAAGACTCACTGTCTTATTCTGTTATGACTGCAGTAACAAAAATACCATAAACTGGGTAGCTCACAAACATAGAAATGTGTCTCTCACAGCTCTGGAGGCTGCAAATATCAAGGCATCAGCAGATTCAGTGTCTGGCAATGAGGGTCCACTTCCTGATTCATAAACAGCTGTCTCTTTGTTGTGCCCTCATAGGGCAGAAGTGGGAATGGGAGGTCTCTGGTGACTCTTTCCTAAGCACACTAATCCCACTCATGTGGGCTTTACTCCTATGACCTAATCGCCTTCTAAATGCCCCACTTTCTAATACCATTATGTTGGAGATTAGGTTTCAGTGTATAACTTTTGGGGGACACAAAGATTCAGTCTATAGAACTTACCCTGGGTACTTTGTAGAGACCAGGTTGCAAGTAGAGCAGGAGTAGGAGGGAGATTGGATATAGTAGGTAATTGTGACAGTTTCGGTGGGAAGCACAGTGAGTTAAATTAGAAAGTGGCCATGGGGATATGAAGCAGTTACGATTCTGGAAATATTTAGAAAGGAGAGCTCAGGGAATATACTGATGGTTTGGAGGTGGGTGAGAAGAAACAATAATGACCTTGAGAATGACACTAAGCCTTCTGGCCAGAACTGCAAAGGTAGAACAGAAATGCCATTAATTAAAGTTAGTTCCTAACTACTGGAGAAAGAGAAGATTTGGGGATAAATGAATTCAGCTTGGGACATGTGAAGTTTGAGCTACTTGTTAAAAACCCAAATGGAGATGACAAGTAGAACATAAAATGACCAAGTTCAGAGTTCACTGGTGAGGTCCAGACTGGAGATGCAAACTTTGGGGTCATCAGCACATACATGAGGTTTAAAACCCTGATACTGGAATAGATCACCTAGGGAGTAAGAGATCCTACTAACAGATACTGACTACTGATCGGCCAGTGTTTTCCCAGAAACAGCTTCTTGTACCATCTGCCTCAGAGATATCTGAGATGTTTATTAGTAGTCTATAATCCTGGTCCCACTAGACGCTGACTGAATCAGAAACTCGGAGAGTGGGGACTCAGAGTCTGTGTTTTAACAAGTCCCCCAGGTGAGTCTTGCACACACTAAAGTTTGAGAATTAGTGTTTCTCCGAAGTTTTTTCTCATAGCACCTGTAGAAGATGATACTATGTGTGCAGCATTTTGAGAAATAGATAAAGGGCTGACATGGTCAGATGGCATTGCCCTGGACCCCTGGCTGCCAGGCCTGCCTTATAGGCTGCAGGATCCCGATGCAAGTGTGGCTGTGCTCAGCTCAGGTCAGCTGAGAGTACTCTGGCATACAGTGGGGCTGCCCTGCTTCAGGCTGTCATGCATATGATTCCCTTTTAACAAAACTGTGGTTATATTTATACATTTACTCTAGTGAATATGGGAGTTGTTGAGATGACTTAATCAGAGATTAAGCCATATTTTATTTAAGGTATCTATTTCAGCCACAAAGGCAATTATTAGAAAAACATGCAAAAGTATAAAATTCAGATGATCTAACATCTAAAGGAATTTTCATAGTCTGGAAATTCATGGTACCAAATTTTAAGAAAATAGAAAAGCTTCTTTAATTTCCTTATCACTAATGACTTCTCTTTCCTTGTTTTCCTCACACAGGCATTTAAGAATTAAAGATTTTGTTTAACAGTTGTTTCTTTTTTTTTCTTTCATGCATTTAAGCTTAAGGCAATATTATGGTAACAGTTCGTAAAATCTGTTGAGTAAAATGTTAATGGTGCCATGGTTAATTTGGGACCAGTTTATATCTTCTTGGTTGTTCACAATTCATATAATGTTATGAAGAAAATGATTTAAGTTGTAAAAAACTGACAAAAACTAGTTTGCTGTTTCTCACCCCAGTCTATCCCAGATGTATTTGATCAAAACAACTACTTTTTTTCTGAAGAATTATATGTCTCTAAGGTCAGTTACTGTTTCTCAGAACCCAATCTGACATTAAACTTGGTCAGGAAAACTGTCTACAACACTGACAGGTAAACAAGTCCAAGGTAGTTTAGCAATTTGCATACAGATAACCAGCCAGGGAGAAGTGATGATGAGCCAGGTGATTCTTCTAAAGAGGCTCGTTAGAGCAGGTGAATCATGGCAATAAGGAGGGATGTGTTCGTAGAAAAGAAATGACAAGGCAGAAGGGAAACAGAATTAGCTGAGATGAACTTGTGTTTAGAGTCTGGGAATACGGTAAAAGGGAGAATTTTTTTAAAGAAATTACTCATGGTGTCAAAACTCAAGTTTAGGAATTTAGATATGTGTATCCCTGAACAGTGTTGAGAAAGGTTTTTCATCAGGGTGGTATCCTTACTGACACTGGAGGTGAGGACTGAGAGGACTATTCCAAAATAATGTAGCCCTTGCTGAGTACCATCCACCCTCAAACTCAGCAGTCATTTAATTACATCATGACTCTGTGGGGCAGGAATTTGGACCAGGTGTAGCTGAGTCTCCAGGTTTGGTAGACTCTTCCTGTGTCTAGGTTCATTGACCAACTAGATGGCTCTCCTGACGTTTTACCAATTATCTGGTGGGACAGTGAAGTCTCATTGGCCACATCTCTTTCGTCTTCCAAAAGGTTAGCCTGAGCTTCGTCATGTAGTTCACAGGATATCATTAGCAGCAGGAGAGGAAGGTATCTTGAGGTATAAGCTACAAATTTCTATAACATTGCTGCCACTGGATGCTATCAAAGAAAACACAAGGCAGCCCTATATAAGGGGTGTAGAAATAGACTCTACCTCTTGATGGAGGAAGCTAAAAAACCATTGGGTTCTTATTTGCATTCCACCATAGCAGGTGAAGACTGCATTGTGGAGATGTCTTGTGAAAGAGTGAGGAAAACAAGAAACCAAGAGACTTCTGGAAGAGGCACAGGCAGAAAGGGGAGTAAAGTAATATGTGGTCTATAGACTGGCAGGATTTGGTATAGCTACCTTGTAGCTTTCTCTCAAATCCAGCCTTTGTAGTAATGATCAATACTCTGGCAAGTTCACCAAGGTTATCTTTAAACTCTCTCTCTCTTTGAAGTTTATCTTCCTGGACCTATCTCTAGAATTATTCTAGATCATATGCTCTCCACGTATTTATGTTCAAACAGGGCTGCTCTCACACTTGGTAGCAATAACTGCAGACAAAGGTAAATGTGTCCCATAATATATTTTTCTTATTTATAGACCTGGCATCTTACAAAATTTAAATATGTAGGCTTTGCTAACATGAAGCCTAATGTTCTAAGTGTTTTTAAAGTTAATAATATTCCAGAGCTGAAATTCCAGATACTTTAAATGAAACCTGGGAAGAGGGGGGAAAATGGAGATGAATACAAGCAAGCCTAAAATCTTATATAATTTTTAGAGAAGGTTTATAGATAGAGATTTATTCTTTTAAAATATTACTTTTGGGGTGCTTGAGTGGCTCAGTTGGTCAAGTGTCTGACTCTTGATTTTAGCTCAGGTCATGATCTCAGGGTTCATGAGATTGAGCCCCACATTGAACTCTGTGCTAACCATGTGGAACCTGCTTGGTATTCTCTGTCTCCCTTTCTCTCTGCCCCTCCCCCACAATACATGTGTGCACATGTGCATTCTCTCTCAAAATAAAAATAAATTTAAAAATCTTTAAAAAATATAGCAGTGCTATCAACAATAACCAAGTTATGGAAAGAGCCCAAATGTCCACTGACTGATAAATGGATAAAGAAGATGTGGAATATATATATATTACACATACAATGGAATATTACTCAGTGATCAAAAAGAAGGAAATCTTGCCATTTGTAACAACATGAATGGAACTAAAGTGTATTATGCTAAGTAAAATAAGTCAGACAGAGAAAGATAAATACCATATGATTTCACTCATATGTGGAATTTAAGAAACAAAACAAATGAACATAGGAGAAGGGAAGGAAAAATAAGATTAAAACAGAGAGGGAAGCAAACCATAAGAGACTCTGAAATACAGAGAACAAACTGAGGGTTGCTAGAGGGTGGGAAGGTGAGGAATATGGGTGATGAGCATTAAGGAGAGCACTTGTTGGGATGAGCACTGGGTGTTACATGTAAGTGATGAATCATTAAATTCTACTCCTGAAACTATTATTACACTATATGTTAACTAGCTTGGATTTAAATAAAATGTTTAAATATATATATAGATATAGATGATATAGATATAGATATTTCTTTTCTTTTAATGGGTAATACATATACAACAAGCAAAATTAAAAGTCCAAAGATTATATGATGAAAAGTTATCCTTCTCATTCCAGTTCCCTGGTCCACTAATTCCTCTCACTGGGTGAACCACTGCTACCGATTGCTTATTCATTTTTATAGAACTAAATGCATCTTTTTCTTTTTTTCCACCTCCTTCTTCATTTTTTATCTAAGAGGTAGTCTACTACATTTCCGGTTCTACAGTTCCCTCTAGTTAACAAGTTATTCACAGAGTATTTTGTAAATCAGTCTGTTAGTAAACACCAAGTTGTCTCATTGTTTTAAACTGCTCTATTTGTCTCCAATTATGTACCAAAATTGAATTGGTCTTTTATTGGAGGACAATTACACTCTCTAATATTTTGCATCTATAAACGATGCTAAAATAAATCTTCACATTTAATGACACATTTAAATGAATGACACATCTTAAAAATGTTCCATTTCTTGCACATGCCAGTGTATCTGTGGAAAGAATCCCAGGACTAGAGTTGCTGGCATAAAAAAGGGTATATACATTTGTCATTTTGAAAAGCATTGCCAAATCAGGGCCTTTTCTGTGTGTAATTTTTAAACCATTTTGTTATAATTTACAAAATCTTTTCCTTTATGGTTTCTGCATTATGTGCCATACTTAGGATATTTTTTTTTCCAATTCAAGATTGTAAATCTCTCATTTCTAGAATTTTGTTGTCTTATTATTTTATTTATTTACTTTTATTATATATATTATTTAATGTTTTTTTGATTGTTTAATCTGCCTTCCTTTATTTTGTGTAAAGTGCAATGTAGAAACCCAATTTTTACTGCAGATAAAATCTACTTATTGACTAAGATATACTTTGATTAGTGCTTTTAAATAGTGTCACTGTCATTGTGATTAATTGTTGATGTTTTCTTTCTTGTCTCTTGTTTACTAACGAATGCCTCATCTATTTGTACTAAATATCAAACACTAGTTTTGCACAGGAATCTGCAGCTGAGTAAAAGAAGCAAGTGTCACAGTTTGGAAAGGTCCATGACGAATAGTCTGAGTGGATTTGCCACTGAAAGAAGTAGAAAGAAGAGCAATGAGCCCAAAGAAATAAGAAGGGAAGCAGTAGTTAAAGGGAGCTAGACAAAGGAAGTTTTATGTATCCGTCTAGATGGTATCATATAGACGCCCACAGATGCATACACATATAATGGAGGAGGGAAACAAGAGAAACCATAACCTTGTGGGGAGGGAAACATAGAGAGGGATTTATGAGTATAATCAAATCCATAAAAGCCCAGAGGGATAGGAATTAAGGTGAGATTTATGCTTGGTATTGGGGTCTGTAGTGGCTGCAATCAATAGCTCTCCCTTCTCTACTCAGGTTATGAAACAAAAATTTTCTTTTATTACTAACAGAGGCAAGATTAGAAGGCATGGCTTTATAGCCATTAAGGAAGAGTGTTTGCTAAGCCCAAACTCCAGAATTCTTTAGGCTTAATCACCTAGTGAAGGCCGTACAAGCCTGTGGAGGCTTCCTGGGAGAAGAAGCACATCTCCCAAGAGTAGCTGCAAAATTAACACTTATTTCAGGCATCTTGCTCCCTAGAGGAATAGGAACAGAACAAAGCTCATCCAGATGTTTCCAAACAGATACATTGCTCCGGATAACTCAAGCAGAAGTAGAATGAATAAAGTGTCAGAGAAAGGCAAAAACAGTATCCAAATCCCTCCTGTAGGAAACCAGGAGAAGGAATAAGTGTTCCTTCTAACATTAGACTTGTAAGCCGAATGAATGATGACAGAAATGATCACTGAAACAGAACAAGAAGGCAGCAGTTACAGCACGCTAAACAATTAAATATCTGATCAAATGGGTAAGGGAATGAGGGATGATCAACTGGATGCCTGCTGTTAGAAACTGTATGATGAGCCAAAGGTTTTCGTATTACAGAAATAGGAGAGCATTTACTGAGAACTTTTAGGAGTAACTAGGTAGAAACATACAGTTTAATGTCCATGACAACAAAGAAGAAAAGTATGATAAACACTTGTTTTATGGTTGTATCAAAAAGAAATCTCTAATTATTATGTTAATAATACATCTTTGTAGATTAAAACTGTCCTTGTTGTGGACAGTACACACACACACACACACACACACACACACACACACACACATACACATAGTACTTCTATTGACCTAACTCGGTACTCCACAAGATAATCACTATTATCCTTTTTTTAAGTTTATTTATTTTGAGAGAGATTGAGAGAGAGAGAGAGAGATCAGGGGAGGGGCAGAGAGAGAAGGAAAGAAAGAATCATAAGTAGGCTTTTGTGGAGCCTGACACAGGGCTTGATCTCACGAAGAGTGAAATCATGACCTGAGCTGAAATCAAGAGTTGGGTGCTTAACCAACTGAGCCACCCAGGCACCCCACTATTATTCTTAATAACTGACATAGTGCTGAAAATTTTGGAAGCTTGCTAAGCTTCAAATATGTAATTGAATGCTTGTAATAGTATTTGAATGGTTAATTCCAGAAGTTAAATGAAAAGAAAAAGATGTCAACCCCACCTAGCAACAGAATTCTGGATGGAGCTGGAAATGCATGCAGTGGTCCCCAGCAGCATGATGTTCTGCTTTTCTAGCTGTGCTGCCTATGCAAATTCTGACTGCTTGAGCCTCTATTTATGTGATCTTAAAGTGACATGGGCCCACACCCACCTTATGCCCTGCCTCTTCATCAGAACTCCTTACTCCATGTGCAGTTTAATAATAGAAGTATTTTTAATCTTCAGAATTCCCAAATAATGACATAGGAAGTAAAAAGTGATACCTGATTTCATTCTCATTCGTATCACCTACCAGTTAACTTCATAACAGAACTCCCTACTCCATGTGCAGTTTAATAATAGAAGTATTTTTAATCTTCAGAATTTCCAAATAATGACATAGGAAATAAAAAGTGATACCTGATTTCATTCTCATTTGTATCACCTACCAGTTAACTTCATAACAATAATATTGAATAATACTGAACTGAAGGATCAGTTAGCTTAACTACAATCATGGATTAAATAAATGACTTCATTCTGTTCTAAACTTTGGAATTCATATCTTTACTAATTTAAAGTATAAAATATGCAAAAACTATAGGAGGAAGTTATTTGTAATGGTATCACTATATTGCACATCTATTATTATGTCATAAATCAATAGATTTGTGTAAGTTACAAGGCAAGTACACTTTCTAGATGCCTGCCTTAAAGATGTTTGTGTATATGCTGCCCAAGCCAGCAGCATCAACCCCACCTTGGAAACTTCGAAGTGCAAAATTGAGCTCTAACTCCAGACCTTCTGAGTGAGAACTCTGAGGGTTGGGACCCAGAAATCTATGTCATAGTTAGTTCCCCAGGTGATTCTGATGCATACTCAAGTTTGAGAACTACAGCTGTATAGGAATCCTCCTGTCTATTCTAAAATTCTCTCCCTGAATAAGAGAAGCTGAAATCTTGTCACAACAAAACAGTAATGCATTCCAGAGACATGGAAATAGTGAATTATAGTGGCATATTGAATGTCTCTCTTAGGTACATAAATATTTTGATGGGAATTTTTGTCCTTTTCTTGGTCTGGCAAAGAGGTTTAGGATTCAAGTGTATATATAACACAGAATGAAAGGATATCCATACAAGTTACTATTTTACAAGAAGACTAAAAGCCATAGTTATATCTCTTCAAATCCACTGAATATGACTCTTACATATTGTTCTTTCAATAAAAATGATTCTTATTCTCCAAAGATAAAAATTAGCTCACCAATACTTTTTACAGGAATATTTGCAGGATTATCTTGCCTTGGGCCCTTAGGCCAGGCAAAGGAACAAAGAATGTCACCAAAAAGCAGCTTTAAGTTTTGCCCAAAGCATTTTACCTTATAGTAACCACCAAGTGGTTCTGTTTGTGTAGGTAGGAGAACACCTGGGTTGTTGGGTCCCTAAAGATTCTGCTAACTTATATAGCTTCCTGGGAGTAAACTCAACACTGTTTGTAGAACTAATCTAATGTTGTTCATAGGATTGGGTACTGTTGGTCTTCTTGTTACAGTGTATAATAATTTAGTCATTCGATTTCCTGTTGTTTACATTATTTGGGATTTTATGAGCATTGCTTTGTTAACAATCCTTATACTTAGATCCTTGTTTGATGATTTTTCCCTCAGGATGTATTTCTTTCAATAGCATCTTTGTGCCAAAAGGCATGTATATTTTTAAAACATTTGGTACATATTGCTATACTGTCCTAGACACCTGATACTAAATAGCAGTTCAGTTTTCAAGGTATTCTTTTATTTATATGCATGTTAACATTAGATAGTAATGCTATTTTTCTTCTTTGTCAATTTAGTTATCATATTACATATACATATTATATTTTTAAATAAGATTTTCTTTGAGTTTTTTAGCATTTTTAAAATTTCTTACTAGCCAATAGTATTTCTTCTTTTATTTATTTTATTTACCAACCTTTCTTTTGGATAGATTTTAAGAGCTTACTAATTTTAAGAGCTCTGTATATTCATGATGTTATTCCATTAATTATATTAATAATATACTACATTTACTTCTCTAAGTATTCTGTTTTACTTTTATGTTTTTCTTGGTTTTAATGAGATATGATTGACCTATAATATTAGGTAAGTTTAAAGTGCACATCATGTTGAGAGGAGGACAAGATGGCGGAAGAGCAGGGAGCTCTGTAATCCGCGCACGCCCGTATGGATTGAACTGAGAAGGACTGAAGGGATAAAACGTGGATTTGCAAGTGGGGGAAAGAAGAAACAGACGCCAGAAAG
>CM053574.1:103090863-103170370 GCA_028646485.1 Cryptoprocta ferox
CAAACTGAGGGGGGAAGGGGAAGGGGAAAAGGTAACGCGGGGTGATGGTCTTGGTGGAGGTCACTTGTGGGGAAGAGCACTGGGTGTTATATGGAAACTAACCTGACAATAAACTATAAAGTTTAAAAAAAAAAATAAATAAACCACATCAACAGCAGAAAAAAAAAAAAAGTGCACACCATGTTGATTTGATCATGTTTCTGTTACTTCATGTGGCGAGGTTAAACAAATGGTGTTATCTATCCCAAAGTTATGCGGGATCATATGTGTTTTCTTCCAGTACTTTTCTTTTTTCATTTAAACCTGTTATAAATCTGGAACTAGTTTTGATGTAAGTGTAAGTTAAGAGTCATTTCTTCTAAAGAGCTCCCCCATTTCAAGGTAATATAAAATAGGAAAAAATTTGAACCTCTCAATACTAACTGACTAGTTGAAAAGTTTAGAAAAATCCTATCATCTAATCTACAATCAATCTGTTTAATGGCATTTTGTCATTGTATTTCTTCAGTGAATTGACTGGCAATTTACTGGTTGGTGTGAGATAGAAGAGCAAATGATTCACTAAGTCAGGGTTTTCTCCAGTTAACTAGCTCCTTCTCAGATTTTTATCTGAGTTTAAGAACATTGCAGTGAGCTTTTCTGATCATGATGATCCCAGTAAGCTATTTGTTTCAAAGTGTAGCTGTGATTATTCTGGAAAGCTGCAGCTCAGAACATAAAAAGCTTTGTTCCCTTAGTCCCTCTCTATCACTCTTTGTTGTAAGCTGACATACTGTAAAGTCTATTCCTAAGGCCAGTTGCTGATTTTCTTCAGTATGTGTCTCCTTTCAGGGGAAACTGAACCATGTCTTTCATCCATGGAGGTCTGAGGCAAAGATAGCATTTCAGTGCCTCATGGACTAATACATCCCATTTAGCTTTCAAAGTAGCTTTGAGCTGATCTTTTCTTATCAGACTTGGGCATTCCTCAGGGTGCCCTTCTGTAATCATAGAGCGGTATGTTGGGTATACTACAGACACTCTGGCCTGGTGGACTCCAAATAGAATTGTCCAACAGAGACTCCATTCTAATTCTTACTATGCCATTCATTAGCTTTCAATTCCTGCTCAAGCACCTTAATCTTACAGTATTTCAAATTTTGCATCTGCAGTGAGTGATAATAATGTTGATATATTCTACCAGGAGGTTGCTAGGGATTAACTAATTAATGGTCACAAAGAGCCTTTAAAATAGAAAGTACCAAATGTCTTCCCTGGCATAAAGGAAAATCATTTGCTTGTCTTTTCATCTGCCCTTTGTTGTTATCTGTCTTCTATCCTCTACTTTCGAAGTGCTTAGGCCCATCTACTTTTCAATTTAGTTCCTTCCAAAAGACTTTTAAATGCAATCAAAACTACTTTAATTCCCAATTATGGGTAAGATATCCTGCTTCTATAGCTTAGTTTCTGGGGGATATAAATTATAAAGTCCTTCTGATTCATGAGTCACTGGAATGTTTAAAATGTCCAAAACAAAAAACCTACCATATATAGCATAAGGAAATTTCATAAGATCAGAATCCAAATTACCAGAAACCTCAGTTAACTGGAAAGCATTTTCCTGATAATTCAGCTTTCATGAAACAAAGAGATCATACAATCATAAATACAGTACACACAAATATAAAAATATACACAGAAATTCAAGGATGTGTTACACTCTGATCAATCTCCTCTGGAGATGTATCTTTAGACTAGATGGCTATGTAACTTATCATTCAAGGGGCACCTGGGTGGCTCAGTCATTTAAGCATCTGTCTTCGGCTCAGGTCATGATCTCATGGTCCATGAGTTAGAGCCCCACATCGGGCTCTGTGCTGACAACTCAGAGCCTGGAGCCCGCTTCAGATTCTGTGTCTCCTTATCTCTCTGTCCCTATCCCACTCATTCTCTCTCCCTCCCTTCCTCCCTCCCTCTCTCTCTCTCTCTCTCTCTCAAAAGTAAATAAACATTAAAAAATAAGTATTAAAAAAATTCAAACCAGAACATTTTTGAAAGCAAAAGAGGCACTCTCAGTGATTCTGCCAGATCAGGCTTATACCAGAACCATTCCTGGCAAACCAGGATGTATGGTCATCCTATCCATATGTCTACTGAATCACAATAATTGGCATTTGCATTAATGATACTGATTGATTCAGCCAGGATTTTTAGTTTCTGTTATTGACAAAAATAGAAACACAGAAAGGTTTTCTGTTTAAGCCTGTGTTAATTAATTTCATTAGAAATTTCTGTTTACTAATCATTCTATCAACATTGACTCCTCATAATTTGTAACCAGGGCAGTAATTAAATAAAGCAATTGTCTGTTTTCAAGGCATCAATTTTATGCTTTCTGTTTTGTAATGGCCCCGTCATATGCATGCCCATTCTAAACTCCTGCCCTCCAGGAATGTGAGGTGGAAGGGAGTTTGGGCTGTAGAGGGGAACGGAATATAACACCTCAAAATGTGCCATATTCCCATATGGATGGATGATTTTGAGCTGAAGGCAATCAGGACCCTGGGGACTCAGCAAAAGCTTTTTACCTCACCATTATGTGCCTTAAAGAATTTAGATTGGGGGACTGCCACACAGGTAACTTTTTTTTTTTATCTGAGAGACTTATTTGTGTGGGGAGGCAAACATTTATTTACCAAACATTTTCTCTTTCTAACTTCCTGTGAATTGTCTTCCTCCCCTTTGAAGCTCCAGACCCCCGGCCCTTTCCTTAGCTCAGGTAGTATGCAAGCCTCAATTGCCTGAATGCCTTTGAGTCTCCTATCTTTGTAGGAGCCCCACATGTACACATGTGCATGTGTAATTAAAATTGTTTATTTTCTCTTGTTACTCTATCTGTTATTATGGGGTATGGTGGTCTCATACAAGAACCTAGAAAGGTGTAGTAAAAATTATTATTCCTCCCCAACAGCTGGTGGGGTGCTAAGTCCTTTGACCTTGTCCAGGACTGCATAATCTGAGCAGAGTATCCGTCACTGCAGAAGGGCTCATACTAGCAGGTACTGGCCCCCCACTCAGTTGCTATGGCTCTAACCATTTCCAGCTCTGAACTCAAGAGCCAAGAGATAAGCTTTTTTTCTGATGTTAGTGTGAATCCAAATCACTAGTTTGTTTGCCTAAAGCAGAGGTTACTGGGCCCAACCCTCAGAGATGCTGATGCAGTGGGCTTGCCCAAGGACTCAGAATCTACATTACTCAAAACATCCCAGGTTATTCTGAAACAGTGGCCATGGGCCCCTTTTCCCAAGAGAATTATTTTCAAAATTTAAACACCAAAATTTGGATCATACCCTGTCTATAGTTCATAATTATTTTTTTCCCTGTATTTACATTGTAGCAGTTTGGACAGTGATGGCTAAAAACTGAGAGGCTAAACAAATCTAATATTTCCTGTAAAATAAGGAACAAGTAGGAAAACTTGATTTTCTTATGAAAAATTTAATTTAAATGTTAAATCACTTAAAAACTGGAAGTTAATTTAAGAACGCTTTACCCCATGGGGCACCTGGGTGGCTCAGTTGGTTAAGCGTCTGACTCTGGATTTTGGCTAGAGTCATGATCTCATGGTTTGTGAGTTTGAGCCTGTGTCAGGCTCTGCCCTGACACTGGGGAGCCTGTTTGGGATTCTTTCTTTCCCTCTCTCTCTGCCCCGCTGCCCTCTCCCACTCGTGCTCTTTGTCTCTCTCTCAAAATAAATAAATAAATGTTACCCCCCCCCAAAAAAAACATAAAAAAGAACCCTTTCCCCCAAAACTATACTTCTTCAAATGCCTCAGGTTATTCTGAAGCAAATGGTCAATGGGCATCATACAAACTGAGAAACACTGTTATTAAAGCTAAAGATCAACTTAACTGACCATTTTGAGACTTTATATTTCATGACAGTGATTATTTAGGTGTGTAAAATGGATCCTGCACCTTTAGGGCATTATTATTAATTTTTTATCTGACAAGCCATAAGCAAACATAATAACATCTGGGAATGTTTTATAATTTAGTGGAGAAAATGGACATTCAAAGTATATTTTATTTCCCTGATTGTTTAGAAAATGTGTGGATATCTATACATGTTTCTGTATTTAATCCATCTTCCCCATTAGGTTGTAAAACATTCCAAGACATAAGTTATTATTATATTGGCTAATAATAATAATAATAGCCAAAAGTGATATGCTAATTATATGCTAAGTGATATACACATAAAGTCATTTAGTAAGAGTTTATTCATTCTTTGATCAGTTAATCCCATAACTATTTATTGCCTTCTATGAAATGTTACATATTATGTAAAATGCTGTTGAATGTAAATTGATCAAATTAGATATTGATTGAAAAATAAAACATGGCATAACTCAATGCCTTTTTTCATAGGCTCATTTTTTAAGCTGAGTCCTCATAAAATGTAGTAAAGCAACAGAAGAGCCGTGTGGTAGATGTTTTGACATCAATAAGGAAGATTTGTTTTTTTCTGAAATGGGAAAATACTGGAGTTCTATGTTCAATTATTGGAACTCTCCAAAGGCCCATTGTGAAAACCATTACAACTTCTTCCAATAAGCCAAAAATACAGAACACTGAAACAAAAATACAATAAAGTAACTGCAAAGATAGATGTTACCTCTAACATTCACAATCCCTGAGCTAAATTTTAACTAAAATTAAACAACCTTGGTCATAGAAAAGTTTCCTGATAAAATAGTAATTCAAATCAGAGAATTTGGCTATTTACTAGTTTTGAGCCATCATAACGGAATGATTGAACTAAGCCCCACTTGCTTCATCTATAATATGAAATAAAACAATGCTTGTTTTACAGGGTTGTTCTGAGTATTAAAGAGGTAATAAATTTCAAGTAGTTAGCCCTGTGCATGGCACATAGTAAATGCTCAAGAAATATTAGCTATTAGTTTACTCTGCCAATTCATTTAATCCATTGTTTCTGAGTTCTATTTTCTATAGTATGACCACAATAGTATATAATACTAGGGGCTGTGATGATTTCGTGGGTATTTAGATCTCATAAGATGTCTGTGATCTTACGTATAAATATTAAATAACTAAGTCATTTTTCCAAATATAAGCAGAAGACCATTCATCTTGTTCCTTAAAAATCATAATTCTAATTGTGCCTGATACCACAGGTTTGAAGACAGCTCGCTTCTTTTATAATGATCTGGGGCTGCATATTAAGCACTCCTTGCCTTAGACTTTGTATCTTATAGGAGTATAATTGAGAGGCCTTCAATTACAGAGAAAAGAACTGATGAATTGTTAAACCATTCCCCTTGTGGGAATAACGTCTCCGACTCAATACAAATACAAATTACATTGAGAACAAGCTTGACAACTGTTTCTGAGTTTCATTATGCGGAAATTCTTACAACCCCCACCAATCCCACCCACCTCTGTATTTTTTCCTTTATTACCTTGTCATTTCATTACATATTTATAAGCTCTCTCAAAAAATTCTTTGGAAAATTCAAGGAAAACTTAAAGTGTTTATGGTAGATGAGATTGTGCTTTCAAAGGTGCAAATTTTGGTATGTGAGAAATGTAGGATGGATGTGAAAGCTGTGCCTACTCTTTGAGGCAACTCCCAAATGCCACTCTCCTCACCTGAGCACATTAACAGAGTCCCTCGACATCTTCTGATTGGCTCTTGATCTCTATTTTGACCAACTGGAATTAAACATTGCTTCCCAGTACAGACTGAACTCTAGCTAGGGACTATGGCAGGTACTACCTTGGCTTTTTCATCGCGGAAATGTTTAATTGTTCCTCACTGTTTAGCCACATGTAGACTGAAACATCAACATTTATTTTTTCTATTTTGTACCAAAACCTCTGAAGTAAGGGATAATATTCAGTCGGACCCCAATTAGGGAAAAAATGCTTGCTAATGACAGTGCTTCATTATTTGCCATTATTAGAATAACCAGAACACAGAATGCAAGTTTTAACTTTATCCATAATGATTGATTTGGAGAGGAAAAATTAATTCTATCATCAAACAGGCAGAGGAGTAAACAGGGTAGTTACAAATGTCTTCACTTGCTTCTACCTCTTGTCAGCACATACACATTCAAAATTTCACATTTTCTGTTTTATTCCAATGACAAGGCAAGCTAGCTGCCAGGTCTTAGAATGGGAAAAGTGGAGTGCTAAAAAGATTTTTTTTTTTTTTGGTGATGACATTCTTGATACATTTGAGTTCACACAGTTGTACCAGGAAGAGAGAAAGAGAGAGAAGGAGAGAGAGAGAGAGAGAGTATTGCAGCTATGCATATGTGAGTAGGGGTAGCTCTTATTTGGTTCAGCACAGACTGGTTTCCTAGAGGATATTTTTAAAAGGAAATTGTATGTGTGAAGAAATGATGCAGTCATTATTCTCAGAGTTAAACTTTTCAAATATGTGTGAATCTCATACATTCCACTGTTCTTTTATTTTCCACCCAAGATTTTAGATCATCTTCTGCTTGTATCTCTCTCCCCACTCCTCACATCTCATACATGATCCAAGGTTGAAGTTTGGGCTCAAACAAATAAACAAAATTACATGAAATACTTGGGAAAGCTCCCTCTCTTTTTCCTTCCTTCCATTCCTCCCTTGTCTTCCTCCCTTCATCCTCCCTTTGTCTTTTCTTCTTTTCTTCTCTTTTTGTCACTTTAAAGGTATTTTGGATTATAATTCATACCATCCCAGGTCTAGTTAAAAAGCCAGTCTCCTTGGATGCCTGGGTGGCTCAGTTGGATAAGTGTCTGACTTTGGCTCAGGTCATGATCTCACAGTTGGTGAGTTGGAGACCTGTGTTGGGCTTTGTGCTGACAGCTCGGAGCCTGGAGCCTGCTTCAGATTCTGTATCTCCCTCTCTCTCTGTCCCTCCCTCACTCATTATCTCTCTCTCTCTCTCTCTCTCTCTCTCTCTCTCTCTCTCCCTCAACAATAAACTTAAAAATAAAAGAAGCCAGTCTCTTGGGGCAGTTGGTAGCCTGGTTGGTTAAGCATCTGACTCTTGATTTTGGCTCAGGGTCATGGGATTGAGTCCCGTATTGGGCTCTGAGGTGAGCATGGAGCCTGCTTAAGATTCTCTGTTTTCCTCTCTCTCTGCCTCTCCCTCAGTTGCTCATGTGCACGAGTGCACATTTCCTCTCTTGCTCGAATATAAAAAATAATAAATAAAAAGCCAGTCACCAGAGAGGGAACCACAGACTCTTATTACCATTTCATGCACCTTTCTGTTTTTCTTTGTTTCACTGACATTTAAGTATATACAGTGGAGAATTTACCACTAATAAAAATTTTGTCCCTTGATTTATTTTTTTAAACTATAAAGTTGGCATAATGTTTTGAAATAGTACCCAGTATTGGTGGGCATAAATTGAAAAATGGCATTCTCATAAACAAATGGTTAAGCCATATACTGTATACCATGAGGGAAAGCATTTTGGCAACAATCTCAAAAGTATTAAAAATATACATAAATTGTGATCCAGTAACTACACTTCTAGGAATCTATGCTAATAGGGCTATTCAACATACACACAAATGTTTTTAAGCAATGTTGTTTATTATTCATAATGTTAGAATATGAGAAATTTCTTGAGTATCCAATGATTAAAGAATTAATAAATTAATCATAAATGGAATTATGATAGCATTAAAATCATATTTGTTTTCAAAGGAAAAGTATGCTATCTCTGTGTTTTTCAAAAAGGTTTAAAAAATATGCATAGGCAATAATATTAAATTAGAAAAAAAGGTTTTAAAAGTGTAATCATGTATGATTACAATTCTGAAAATGTATATATATAAATAAAACATAAAAATAATGGAATGAAGCAAAATTTTGATGTTCTATTCATAACCTCTACATGGTGATATTAATAGAGGTTTTAATTCCTTACTAGACTTTTCAGTATTGTCTACAATGAGCAAGTATAATTGCTTCAATCTGGAATAAATTCATTTTTAAAATATCAAATCATTTTCCATCTGTTCCACTGTTCACAAGGCACTAATTCTTGCTGCTATTAATTTTGATACTATCTTCAAAATATATCTTCTCTGCACTATACACATTTAAACTTCCCAATTGCTTCCATTAAATTTTTTACATTATCTTCGATTAATAAAGATGAATATTGCAAAATATAAAATATTTACCTAGATTGATTTAGTGAAAATGATGACCTCATTTATAATTCCAGAATGAATATACAATTAATGGAGAATGTGATTCAAAGAAACTGAGAATCCTGCATTCATGTGAACCTTATTTAACAAGATATTAGCAATAATAGTATTCAGGGGATTGTTACAAATTAGTGAGATCTTATTATTGGCCTGTTTGTACTATATCTCTCTGCTGGAAAGGTTCACAGGAATTTTCTAATGCCATGGTTTATACATTATGTCTTATCAAGAACAATTTAGCATTTATTTGATGAGGTTTGGCCCAAATTTTACAAATTACACTATTATGTTTTTCTGAATGTTGTCAAGCTACTGTGTGGAAGTGCATCATATCAACCGAATTTCAAAAGGCACTCTTTTGTGAAAAACATTAAGCTTAATGTTCCAAATATGTTTTAATTTCAGATAATTCTCACCATTATTATATATTACAATCCTATATCAGTGTTAATGACATATTGGCATGCTGTTAGAACTTTCAAAATACAATAAATGTTTCAGCTATTTTTCTTAAAAATCAAATAAAAAATCAGGAACAGTCTTCTTAAAAAGTGACATTTAAAGTGTGTTCCAAATAAACAGTTGAAGGTGGGCAGAAGGGAAAATGGGTCTGTAGGAAAAGGGTCCAGAATATGTAAACTTCTAAGGCAAAAGAAAAGGTTAAAGGAAATTGCTCAGTAGAGGGGAAACTAAACAGTGAAAGGAGATTTATTTAACAAATATTTATAAATCATCTACTCAGTGCCATGAGTGAATCAGTACTGGGGACTTGTTGATGAACTAGAGAAGGAGTGAGGCTGGGGAATGGAGATAAAAAGCATTACATAAACACATATAAATGTGCTGAGTGTTACCAGAGAGGACACCCCTATGTAATCTGGAAGTCCTAACCCAGACTGAAAAAAAAGGAAAGACTTCTGGAGAGAGTGACCTAGAGCAGAGATCTCCAGGAGGAAATCCTAACCAGACTGACAGTCAGAGCAGAGGATCCAGGCAGACATGGGGGATGGAGGGTGTGAGAGCCCAAGACAGGGGAGAACAAGCCAGTCAGAGAACTCAATAAACCCCACTATGGCTGAGTGTGGAGAGCTTGGAGGAGAGGGGTTCTGGTAATGATGAGCAGAGGGTGGAGTTAAACATGCAAGGCATTTTCAAATCAAGGACTAGGATCTCTTTGTTTTTTTTGAAGGTTAATACTTTATTTTATTGTTGTATTGTGTTTAAAAATAATTTAAAAGCCAAAGTTAAAAAATGATTCACAATGCAATTAAGAGTTTTATAAGTTAATGTGGGATGCTTGGGTGGCTCAGTTGGTTAAGCCTCCAACTCTTGACTGGGGCTCAGGTCATGATCTCATGGTTTATGGATTTGAGCCCCACATGGGGCTTTGCACTGACAGCATGGATTCTCTCTCCTTCTTCCTCTGCCCCTCCCCCACATGCATGCTGTCTCTCTCTCCCTCTCAATAAATAAAAAAAAGGTTCTCTAAATATTTTTTTTATTTTTATTTTTTTATTTTTGAAAGAGAAAGAGACAGTGTGAGCAGGGGAGGGTCAGAGAGGGAGACACAGAATCCGAAGACAGGCTCCAGGCTCTGAGCTGTCAGCACAGAGCCTGACGCGGGGCTCAAACCCATGAACCGTGAGATCATGACCTGAGCCGAAGTCGGAAGCTCAACCGACTGAGCCACCCAGGCACCCCAAAAGTTCTATAAATTAACTTATGTTAAGTTGCCTCAAATATTTTCTTTGGGTTAAATTCCAGGTTATGACATTAGACTGTGTACACAATATCAAAATCACTGGTTGGAAAGTGCAAGATTGGTCAACTAGTGTTCATCTACTTTATGCTAAATGATTTAAATATAGCAATATTTTTTAAAATAAATATAAGCCTGCTGGAACACTGATTAACAAAATTGTTTCCTTAGTACATTTCTGTATGATTGGGAGTTGCTGAATTGCTTAGGTGCAGAACTTACTACAGTTACATACACAGTTTGTTAGCATTTACACAAGACCCATTCTTTTCAAGTTCCCAACTTCACATATATTAAGGTGAATGCAAATAATTTCCCCCATAAAACTTATTTTTTTATGAATGAGATTCATTTTTTTGCTTTTTTTATATGCATCACCAACTGTTGACTTTCTTTGTGGGGCTACTTTCCCCACATATGACTTTCTATCAGTTAAAATTGTGTGAGGGGAATAAATATGGCACTTGTGAAGAAGGCCCTTGAGTGTCCCCTGGCTTTACCTGCCATCTAAGTGGTCCTGAAGGTTGTTAGCCATGTGGGAGAGAGACAAATTATTACATCATCAAACTTAAGGTCACTTGAGATAATACCTTTCAATATGAAATCTAAGAATGCTATACTATAGTATATAAAAAATCATATCCTTCTATTTTTAACATACATATTTGGCAATATCTCTCTTTCCAAACAATGCTTTTTTTATATGCATCACCAACTGTTGACTTTCTTTGTGGGGCTACTTTCCCCACATATGACTTTCTATCAGTTAAAATTGTGTGAGGGGAATAAATATGGCACTTGTGAAGAAGGCCCTTGAGTGTCCCCTGGCTTTACCTGCCATCTAAGTGGTCCTGAAGGTTGTTAGCCATGTAGGAGAGAGACAAATTATTACATCATCAAACTTAAGGTCACTTGAGATAATACCTTTCAATATGAAATCTAAGAATGCTATACTATAGTATATAAAAAATCATATCCTTCTATTTTTAACATACATATTTGGCAATATCTCTCTTTCCAAACAATACAAGGATCTTAGAAATAAGTCCATTCACCCCTTGCATCTTCCACGTTATTATTTTCTAGTATTATAGTCCCCCTTCTTTTGTAGCACACTGCCTCATAATTAGTCATTAACATGATTGTATAAAAATTGGTCATTGATATAATTAGAAGGATTGTGATCTTTATTCTAAGAGTGGTGAGAAGCCTTTACTTCCAAAAACAGAGGAATGACAAAATCAGATGTGCATTTTTAATTTTTTTTAAGGTTTATTTATTTTTGAGAAACAGAGACAGAGCATGAGCAGGGAAGGGGCAGAGAGAGGAGGGGAGAGAGAATCTGAAGCAGGCTCCAGTCTCTGAGGTGTTAGCACAGAGCCTGATGCAGGGCTTGAACCCATGAACCACAAGATTATGACCTGAGCCAAAGTCGGAGGCTTACCTGACTGAGGCTCCCAGGCACCCCTCAGATGTGCATTTTTAAAAGATCACTCTTAGAAGCATTGTAGAAAACCTTGGCTCGAAGGGAGCAGTTAGTGAAGGGAGGCTGGTCAGGCAGCTAATACTGAACTTCAAAAATTAGGTAAAAGTGATTTGGGTGGCAGTTGTAGTAAAGACTAAGACTAGTTGTAGAAAGACTAAGGCATTTTACTCCAGCATCTCCTCTCCTAATGACGAAAGTTTAGTGGGCGGCCAACCTACTACTCGCCTTAAAATATAATTCCGTATTCCTCTCCGGCAGTACAGAGAGACAGAGACTTTACTCTGCAAAGATAGTGACTGCCCTCTGTTTTCTAAATGTCCTCTAAGGCAGACATCATCATTACAAGTTTTAAAAGATTCATTTGGGAGCACCTGAGTGGCTCAGCTCAGGTCATGATCTCACCATTCATGAGTTCCAGCCCTGCATCGAGCTCTGTGATGGCAGCTCAGAGCCTGGAGCCTGTTTCCGATTCTGTGTCTCCCTCTCTCTCTGCCCCTCCCCCGCTCACATTCTGTGTGTGTGTCTCTCTCTCAAAAATAAATAATTATCAAAAAGAAAATTAAAAAATTAAAAAAAAAATAAAAGATTCATATAATATCTACTTCATTGTTACAAAGTTTAAAAGGGATAGATTATTTGAAAGTTCTTTGGAAACTATAATCATTTTATTATGCTTATGAAACAGCAAAATGCACAAACCCTAACAAATATCCATCCATCTATATTTATTCATCAAACACTTCCTTTGTGCTTGACAGTGTGCAGGGCATCATGGAAAAACTAAAAGAAATTTGTGCACATATTAGTGTGTGATTTAAAGAAGTGTTTAAATGCAAATAAAATTAAGGGAACACTAAAAATAATGAGGCGGATGCAGACCTTAGGCTCCAAATATAGATCATGTTTCTGTTTTAAATCTGTGAGAACTGTGCTGAGTTAATCTTGAAATACAATTCATCTCCTCTTGATTTGTTATTTAGAAGTGTTGATTGCCCTAGGGAGTGAATTATCATCTTGTAAGTGAACTTGAAAAGTTTCTGGTGGAGATTTCCCAGCAGTTGGAACCCAGCTGATTACTATATCTGCCCAATGTCATGGCCAGATTCTCATGTTTATGTTTCATTGTAATCCAGTTAGGTAAACAAAACCTTAAAGGTTTACAGATAACAGAGGTTCCAAGGGTCTTAATTTCTTTTTTTATTTTTCTTCCTGTAATGGAAGATTCTGCTCATAGGAAAAAATGAACAAATAGATTATATTCTCAGTAAAATCATTTCAAACTCATCTAAACTGTCTCTGGTTCCTTTCTCATTTCTGCCACAACCTTTCTAATCTAGACCAGGTTGTTACTGAGAGCACATTTACTTGCTCTTTATGAAAATACCATTTGTATTATCATTGAGTCCGTGGTGCTGCAGTTAGGTCTGTGTTCCAATGAATATAAAGGTCAAACTTCCATGAAGCAAATACATTCGGGGGAGAAGGGGGGGAACTAAAGTAAATTTTTTGTTTCTCACTTATGGAATGTCAGACAATTTGTGAATAGAGTTGATTATATACACTCATCTTTATTCAACTTAAATTTCATCTTAGAAGTTACTAAAAGATACAGTTTAGTAATGGTAGAAAGGTATTATGGATTAATATTTTTTAAATTATCAAAAGAAATTTATGTGCAGAGAAGATATCAGAAGATATGTGTCTTAGTTCTTGTTTTTGGAAAAATCCTGAATGTCTCAAAAACTAAAAAATTATGAGGAGTCATCCTGCAAAAACATGGGGACCATGCCATGGGGTTTGGATTTTAGTCTAAAAGCAATTGTGAGCCCCTGAGGCTTTTAAACACAGGGTTCCCTGTGATGAGATGCATGTTTTAGAAAGACCACTTACTTTTTAGATCTGTGAAGGAATAGTTTGAAGGAATGAAACTAGAGCTCCATGGGTGAGCTGGAGTTTACTGTGATAGTAACATAAAAAATGATGATTGTTCAACTAAGGTAATGCACTGAGATCGAGGAATAGACTCAGGAGATAAAGGTGATAAAAATTCAGTGACCAGCTGGTTAGAGGAGAGACAAAGAGAGGGAATGGATTGTGATTTTAGCAATAGGAATGAAGAAGGGATGGAGACGAAAATATTTCAGAAAAACTGAAAGGTGTTTTTCTCCCAGTGTAACAAAGGAAACATAGATGATCTCAAAAAAATTGTGGGCCTATTTGGGAAGGCATTTTATTATACGTATTGTTCAAGCACCACAAATTATATACCAGCAATTCCATAAACCATTATATTTTCATTATATTTTATTGTACATATCACAGACACATATTCAGTTTGATGGCAAACAAATGCTTCTGAATAAAAAATAGTTTTATAACCTGTTTTAATTTTAGTGTAAAAGATAAAATTCCTCTGGTAGCTAAATTGCAAAAAGTTTTGCTCTATGACATTATCATTTGTGGTTGTTGTTTGTTCAGATAAAGGAAAGGGAATACAAATCTTCCAGTCACACAAACAGAAGACAACTTTATCACAGTCTACTCATTCAGTTTATTTTTTCTTAATTTTAAAATTTGTCATTTGAATTTTAAAAAGAAAAGAGGGGCCATAGGGCTATTTTATAAAGAAATTAAGAACTCTCCCATTACAAGATACCTGAAGGGTACTTTCTGATATTTTTCTTTCTTTTGCTGCTAGCTACAATAGCTTGACAAAGCAAGTGAATTCTTTTTTCACTGAAACCAGTAAGTCCTTACCATCTTCATTTCCACTAAGTGATTTGTCCAGACTCTGGTTATTTCACAAAGAATCCTCAATGAGATACTTCTTTTGTATCTTTCCTGTTATAAAATTTTCTTCTCTAGTGCATTACACACTACTTCCCTAAGCTCCACCTGCTCAGTGTTATCCTGTGCTCTGTCCTAAGCAAGAACTTTTGTTCTCTGTTTAAGAAATACCTGCTTGTGGCTAGCTCCCCACTTTCTAGTTTTGTTTTATTTATTTATTTATTTATTTATTTATGTCCAAGATTGTCTCTCAAGCTACTTTCTGCAGTTGGTTCAAGATTCATTTGGATGTCGTATCCTCCAAGCACCAAAGCTTGGGCCTAATGCACCCACTTTATGTGCTCCATAGCACCCTATCAATGGTTCTATCATTTTGCTTCATTCTGTTTTACGGGAATTATCTAAACAGACCTCCCTCCCATGGAGTATGAAATTCTTGAGGGTACGTTGCTGTATAAAACCTGACACAGATTGTACTGATTCAAGCTGTCCTGGTATCACGGCATCAGCCCCTCTCATCAGTCTTTCAGATAAAGTCTGGTAGTGACAAACCTTTTAGTTTTCCTTCATCTGAGAATGAGTTTATCACCACCTAGTTCCTGAAGGATAGTTTCACTGGGTATAAAACTCAAACTCACGATTGACCATTCTTCTATTACAGCATTTTAAAGAATATTGTGTCACCTCCTCATGGCTGCCATGGACTCAGGTAAAGTGTCATTTTTCTTTGGCTCATTTTAAGATATTTTCTTTGCTTTAGTTTCAGAAGTCTAATTATGATGTGTCTTGATGTGGATTTCCTCAACTTCATGAATCTGTAGGTTTGTATCTTTTGCCAAATTTGAGATATTTTCAGACTTTATTTCTTTACTTTTTCATCTCTTCTATCTTTTGCTGTTCACGGGGACTCTAAGAATAAGAATGTTGGTTCTCGTATTATTGTCTCACAAATCCCTAAGGATGTTCTCGTTTTTGTTGTTGTTGTTATTTAGCCTGTATTCTCTGTTGTTCAGGTTGGCTGAGTCCTACTGTTCTACTCTCAAATTCCGAGTCTGTTTGCCATCTTCTCCACTTTTCTATGAGCCCATCCACTGAGTTTTTAAACCTTGTTGTATTTTTCAATTCTATAGTTTCCATTTGTTTTTTAATTCTAACTTCTGTTTCTTTTCTAAGGTTTTCTGTTTCTCATTTCAAGAGAAATTATAATTATTTGTTAACATATTTTTATGATGGTTGCTTTCAAATCCTTGTGAGATAATTCCAACATTTTATGCATTTCAGTCTTTTCTCATTCAGATTGTGATTTTCCCTGGCTCTGGTATGATGATGATTTTTTATTGTTATTCTGCATACTTTGGCTACTATATATGAAGACTCTGTTTAAAGTACTTTATTTAAATTATTTTAACAGAAAGACACGCTGTTAGGTTTGGCATGCAAGTCCTAGTCTGCTTTAATAATTCGGTTACATACAATCTTAGCCAAAAGACTAAGAAGTGATAATGATTCAATTACAGTCTAGTTTTCAGAAACTGTATGGTGCTATGTTGGTCTGTTTGGCTTATCTCATATCAGTGGGGCTTTTACTCATTCCTGATGATGCTACTTGAGAAATCCTAAGGAGCTTACCATAACCAGGCTGCCTTGTCCTGCTAGATGGGTGAAGGGATTCTTGGACCCATGAGACAGAAGTCAGGACAGAGAGGGTTTTCCAGGCAGAGAGTATTCGTTGGGGCATGATTCCCTATGTTTGTGCCCTCCAGCTGCATAGTGTCTTCAGATGGGAGAGGAGAACGTCAGGTCTATCTGGAGAGATGAAAAACTCCTGGTCTGGGTACTCGTTGTGGTACTAACCACCTTGCCATATCCTCTGGAAGCATGGTTTTTCTGGGAGGGAGATCAGAGTCATTGGGCCAGTGGCAAAGGAGAATACTTTCTTTAGCTGCTTATTAACAGGAGCACTTCCAATTGATCCCTCTGGCTGGTTCTACTGGATGCACCTGGTGTTGTCAGAGGCCCTCTCAGTTGATCTACAGTAAGAATGAATTTATGTGGGATACCCTTTGTTGCTAGTTTGGAAATCAAGAAACACTGGGCCTACATCACCTTCCTCTGGTGACTGTGGGCTTGTATGATGCCCTGCTATTGTGCTGCTTCTCTAACCCTGGGATCACTAACCAGTTCATATTCTTCTTCCAATTTTTCAGTTCTTCTTTGATTGTCTGTTGGTTTGTTTCCAGAGTTTATAGTTAAATTTAGTGCAGAGGAGCAGGGAGAACCAAGTCTTCATTATGTCATCCTTATGGGGAGTTCCATTATTACACATACAAACTCAAAATTCGATGGTCACATTTGGTGTGCCCTTACACATACACTATCTTCCTTTAGGACTATGTGCACAGCTGTTCCACAGTTATGTATGTAGGTTTGGAGTAGAGAATTTGAAATCCCTAAATGTCAGGAACATTCAGATGTTATCACTTGCAACTGTGTCCATCTGAGTGAAGATTTATAGGATCCAGAAGGTTGCAGTGGGACCTGGGAAAATGTTGCTATTTCACTGTAGTGCATTCTGACTGTACTACATATCTTCTGATTTCCTTTAGATCAGGATATTTTATTTGTTTTACCTATATAATTAGTCAAAACCAAAATTGGTAGCAAGTGAAGAATTCTTGAAGATTTTAGAGACCATTCAACCTCATTTTGTAGATGAAAAAAATTGAGGCCAAAGAGTTTTATTGGCTTTCTCCAATAGAGTCAAACAGCAAGGGAACAGGATTAGATCTCAAGTTTCATGACTTCTGCTCAGTGTTTTTCTTAATTTACCATGGAAATAAAATAATCATGATTCAATGCATTTTCACTATCAAATGTATTATTCAAACTTCCTCACAATCTTTTTCTGTACATATTTAATTAGCCTGCATATTTGTTTCTCTTGTGCCCTATAAAGAACACACATATTTTGTTATTTATAAGTAAAGCATAAATAAACATTTTAAATGATACCCAGTAAATAGGAGATAATTTTTTAGTTTCCACCACTCATCCCAAGTGGTTTCCAGTCTAGTGAGAGATGCAGACATGTAAACTCACTAAAATGTAAGACCTTGTGAAGTAACTGATTAAAAAAGGAGCTGTCAAAGAAGGTATTGTCAAAGAGGATTGGAAAGAGTGATAAAACACAACTAGGAGTTCAATGCCAAGGAACTAAGAGATGTCCTAAAGGTTGAATAAGAGTTAAACAGTTGGAGTAGAGCAAAGGCATCCAAGAGTGAAAAAAATGGGATGAACAACATGGAAGCAAGAAACTTTATCCCAGGTCTTTTCTAAATGTTAGGACATGAAACCTCACTCTGGTTCCAAACCCAGTACGTCTAAAATGGCCTTGATCATATTCTTCTCAACAACCCTCAACTGTGTTTCTTCCTTTTTTTCCTTCAACAGTGTTCAGCCTCTTTGTCTGGAAACTTTGTAGTCTGTCTTAATGCAGTTCACACCCCTCTATCTTGCTTCTCTTCAGGTGGTCCCCAGACCTTGCCAGGTCTCCAGTCCCTATGATGTGTCTCCTTGATACTGTCATTCTTTTCCCTTTTTTCAGTCCTAGTCTAGGCCCTTGTTATTGTTCATACAAAATAATGTATATATTGCCCAAATAGTTTCTCCAACTCAAGTCTCTCACTTTTTCAAGATCATCTTACTTAATCCAGATTTATTTTTGGAAAACAAGTGGTATTATATCATTTCCCTCATCAAAATCTTTGTTATTTATTCATTTATTCACAATTGTTTAATTGTATACTATATGCCAGGCATTGTGTATTAATTGCCTACTGAATAAAATCCAAACAGAGCCTCCATCTTCTGACCCCAGACTCCCACCTAGGTTCTGGATTCCATCTGTTCTGCCTCCTCCTGGACTTTGTACCCTTGGTTCTTCCTTCCTTTCATTTCCAAGGATTTATACTTCTACACACACTCATGTCTCATCATCCAAAAATAACCTCTACACACACATACACACACACATACATACACACTTCCCAAGTTTTATCACTATCTACCTTCTTGAAAATGTAGTCTTCTTGTTTCTATTTTCTCCATACAAGTTCCACATTTTTCAAATCCCCACTGTAGCTCAGTGAAAGTTTTTCAGCAGCGATGTGACATAATTAGACATGCATTTTATAGAGTATATATCTCTACAAACAGATTGAATAGGAGAAGGGATGCAGGGTCTATTTCAATAGCTATTGCAATTGGCAGGTTACATCTCTGGGCAAGAGATGATGGTGGCATGAATTTGGGTGGTAGTTGTGGGGATAGAGAGAGAATGTAATGATTTTTAAAAAATGCAGAAGATAAAATCCAAAGAAATTGGACTGACTGGATATTATAGAAAGGAAAAGGAATAGTCAGAGATGTTCTCCAGTAGTCTAGCATGAGTAAGTCAGAGGAAAATCATTTGATTGTTATTATGAAACCCTAGAAAATGAGCAAGGTAAACTTCAGATATTACATATTAAGTCAGGATGCAAATGAGACTTATTGAGAGGGATGTTGAATAATATAATATGTATATGTGAGTCTCACACTTGTAGTTGATGGGAAAAATGACCAAAAATTATAGCTCCCCATTCATGAACTTTAGTAGTACTCAGCTGTACTCACTTCAGGCTGGCATTGATTTGGCCAATGGCACATTAGCAAGCATGATCCCAGCAGAGGTTTGAAGAACTCATATAAAATGATTATGGCCCTCTTGCTATCCTTAGGAACTTTGTGATTTATCACAATATGATAAAACCCCAGATAACTTGCTGAATGATGAACCACTGGTACAATCATCCCCATTGCTCTGGCCCACAGCATGTCAGACACGAGGTTGAAGCAATCCCAGTTCCTCTGGCTCCATCAGGCTTCCTGCTGACAATGGTCACTATCTCAGCAAAATTAGCTGAACTGATCCAGATAAAACAACTGCCCAGAAGGCCTACAGAATCCTAAGCTAAATAAGCAGAAATTATTTTAAGCCAGTATATTTTGTAATGATTTGTTATGCACCAAAAGCTAATCAACACCACCTGCTGGGGATATGGTAATAGTAGTTCAGATTGTAAAGAGCTCGTTCTGTGTTAGCATAGTGCTGAATACATTATATGGGTAAACTAAACAATGTAAGTAGAACTTTCACATAAATAGAAGTTTAATGATGTTAAAATATAAAAATGAAGAGTTAAATTATTCATTTTATGAAGTTTAAAGGTGTTAGTATTTAAAGAAGAAGAATTAAGTATTTACTCAAAGCTACTCCAATTCCATGGCAGAATTGGAAGAAATATGAGGATATGTAAGCTATAAACCTTCCAAGTCTACAAAGTGTGGAATTTCAAGAATATATAGCTTTGGGTTTACTGGATACTCCAAAGTTAGTGGTTGTGGTAAATTGTTACTTTAGTTTGCATCCTTTTAGACCTTTGGTTATTTGTGTAAATGTTCCACAGTGTCTGCCAAGGTATATTTTCTACCTTGGTCTTCTTAAAAATGCTAATTCTATACTTTATGCATGCTTCATGGGCAGCAAGAAAAATTTATAGCCTTCAGATAAAATTATAGGTGTGAAACATTCCATAAATAGCAATAATTTACCATATCATTTGACTTTTTTTTCTTGAAATATTGCATTCATGGAATTTTAAATTACCAAATCAACAGGATATTTTTAGTAAGAAGAATTATTTCACAACTGTCTTTTAAAAGTTTTTTTTTAAAGAAAAATAGATACAACCTGAACTTGTGAGATGAGGGTAATAATGGCTGCGCAGCACTGTTTGTAAACCTTGGCCATCACTCCCTTGCTGCATTTCTGATCTAAGGTCTATGTGGTTGCTCCAATTAAAGTGTGTTTTAAGCTAAGCTAAGATAATTTAAAGATAAGCTAACAACTAGCATGAAAGCTACATTACCAGAAATTTAATGACGCAGGAAGTATGAGTTCCCTATTGCTGCTGCAACAAATTACTAAAATTTAGCGTTTATCACAACATAGATTTTTATAGTATAGTTCTGGAGTCAGCAGTTCAATATAGGTCTCACTAGGTGTTTTTGTCAGCTAGGCTACCATAATAAAATACCACAGGGCAGCCTGGGTGGCTCAGTTGGTTAAGTGTCCAACTGTGGATTTTGGCTCAGGTCATGATCTCAAGGTTCGTGAGTTTGAGCCCTGCATTGGTCTCTGCACTGACAGCTGTGGAGCCTGCTTGGATTCTCTCTCCCTCTTTCTGCCCCTCCCCTGCTTGCTCTCTCTCCCTTTCTCTCTCTCTCTCTCTCTCTCTCTCTCAAAGTAAATAAATAAACTTTAAAAATATGGGATTGAAATATTAAAAAAATATATCACAGACTTTGTGACCCAAACAACAAAAATTTATTTTCTCACAGTTCTGGAGGCTGAAAAAACAAAGATCAAGGTGCTGGCCAGTTTGATTTCTGATGAGAGCTCTCTTCTTGACCTATAGGAGGCTGCCTTCTCTCTCTGTCCTCAGAAGATATGGAAAGAGAGCACACTCTTATGAGGGTATCAGCCCTATGATTCCATCCTTACGAACTCATTTAACCTTTATCACCTCCCCACAGATGCTATCTCTAAACACAGTTGCACTGTGGGTTAGACTTTGGCATAAGTAGGAGCGCCTGGGTGGCTCAGTGAGTTAATCGTCTGACTCTTAGTTTTGGCTCAGGTAATGATCTCACAACTTCATGAGATCAAACCGGGCATCGGGCTCTATGCTGACAGCATGGAGCCTAATTGGGATTCTCTCTCTTCCTCTCTCTCTGCCCCTCCCTACTTTGTGCCCTATCTCTCTCTCAAAATAAATAAATAAACTTAAAAAAAATGTATTTGTTGGGGGGGGGGACACAAACATTTAGTCCATAACACAGGGCTAAAATCGAGGTGTCAGCAGGGCTATCTTCCTTTCTACAGACTGTTGAGGAGAAGCCATTTCCTCTTCTTTTCCAGCCCCTAGGAGCTACCCACATTTATTGGCTTTCAGATCCTTCCTTCTTGAAACCCAGTGTGTTAGTTTCCTAGGGCTGCCATAACAAAAAACCACAATATGGGTGGCTCACAACAACAGTATGTATTGCCTTATGGTTGTAGAGGCTAGAAGTCTGAAATCAAGATGTTTGCAGGGTTGATTCCTGCCGAGGTCTGTGAGGGAGAATCAACTCCATGTATCTCTCTGGCTTCTGATGGTTTGTTGGTAATTTTTGGTACTTCTTGGCTTGCATATACAACTTCGATCCTCTACCTTCACATGGTGTTTTCCTTGTCCCTTCACATAGTCTTCAATCTGTGCTTGTGTCTCTGTGTCCAAATACCTTCTTTTTATAAAGACACCAGTCATTAGGGTGAGCCCTAATGACTCCATGTTAATTTGATTACCTTTTTAAAGACCCTATTTCCCAATAACATCATATTCTGAGGTACTTGGTATTAGGACTTCAACATATTTGTGGGGGCAGGGCACAATTAAACCTAGAGCAGTTAGCAATGGCTAATAAAGTTCATCTCACATTGTATCACATCTTTCTTACCTCCTCTTCTTCCTCTGTCTTCCACTTTGAAGGACCCTGTGATTTCACTGGGCCTAATAGATAACCCAGGATAATCTCCTATTTGAAAATCAGCTGATTAGCCCTGAATTCCATCTACTACCTAAGTTCCTTTTTCTATGTAATATAATGTATTCATAGGTTCCAAGATTTAGGATGTGGACATTTTGAAGGGCTGTTATTCTGCCCACCACACAGAGAAATTGCTATTAGCTAAAACCATCAGAAAGATTCTTAGATACGGCTTCAAGGAAGAGTTAGAAAATCTACTTAGGCTTAAGGATGTGCAAGTGATGTGACTACATGGGCTGTGGTTGCTAAATTGCCTTTAATAGAAGCAGGGTCTTTGAACTTTGAAAGAGACAAGCATATTTGGTGCCAACATTAAAGTATTGGTAATAGAAGAATGGTTGAGCATTTCCACCATCATTCTTGCATAGAACACCCTTCAATTTTATGTAAAGCATCACCTTTCCATTTAAATAAAGGCTCAACACATATTAAGGTTAAGTTTGAGTTACTCTGATATTTTGTGCATAAATGTGCACTAAAATGATAAAAGTTCAATTTCAAGGAATAATCTTGAAATTATAGGATACAGTCTTAGGGACACCTGAGTGGTTCATTTGGTCAGCCATCCAACTCTCGATTTTGGCTCAGGTTATGGTCTCATGGTTCATGGGATTGAGCCCCATGTCAGGCTGTGGGCTGACAATGTGGAGCCTGTTTGGGATTCTCTCTCTCTCTCTCTCTCTCTCTACTCCTACCCCTGCTTGCTCCATCTCCACACCCCTAAAAATAAATAAACATTTTTAAAAAGGACATAGTCTTAGAATTACTTGCCAAAAACCTCCTATACCCCTACCTCATCCCTGAAAACACACACACACATGCACACACACACAGTTCACTGGTATTCCATTGGTAAAACAAAGGAGAGAGAGAATAGGGCTCTTTGTATTGCACTCACTTAAAACCTATTCTTATTTCTGAATCAGGTGGATATTTAGAATTCTGGTATGGTTTTCTCCATACTCAAGCCTATTCTCACCCTCACAGAGTATGTAGATTTTGCTTCATAGCTTTCCCATAATTCATACGGTTAATATTTATTTCATTTCATCAAAAATTTATGAGACCTCTTATATTCATTATGTAAATTTATTCAGGAAAACATATATGCCAATTCCCTGAACTTGAAAACTGAATTGAGTATCCCATTTGGGCTACCTGTCAAAGAAGAGAAATTATTTTAAAATATTGTGAATTCTTTCCAAGATCTTCTCTAGAATCACTGTAAATTGCTATAGATATTGGAATTTTCTTTGGAATTATAAAACAGAGGGGAGGAACAAAACAAAGTGAAAGAGCAAGTAAGCAAAACAATATGCAGAGGGAAGAAAGGAAGAATGATGGAAATACAAAAAGATAAGAAATCTTCAGAGGCTGAAAAATTAAGAGAGATTGTTGAACAGAGAAAGATTCAGAATCCTAAGGAAATACAGACAAGACTCTGGAGAGAGGTATACAGAAAGAACTAAGGAAGGAAGTAATTACAAAGAATGATAATTCTAGATATAAAAATAAAGAGGAAATGGAAGAGAAATGAAAATAGAAGCAAGGAGAGAGGGGAGAGAGCGTAACCTGCAGTTGAAGATATTCTGTATTATTCCATTGCGTACATTTTTCTTTCAATGTAAAGGGAAGAAAAAAGAGAATGTATGATTAGTCTTCAAAGTGAAGACATGATGGCAGCCAGAGAGCCAGAAGTTTCTCAGGCCACTTGGAGGATGCATTCTGACTTTGAACATTGGCTGCAATTCATCCTTGCTAACGTGAATCCAGGGATGACAAATCTCGGGGTGCTCTGCACCAGCCGGAGACTCATTAATCACTCAAAGACTTTGCACATAGAACTTTTATCGATGATTCTCCAGGCATAGTAATCATGGGCTGTGTGGGAAGAAAAGTGGGATTTGGGCCTGCCAGGTCTTTCGCGGTAGTTTTCCTCTATGAAGTTGTCCTATGTCTGGGGTACTGTCCCTTACTGGGGTACTGCCTATTTATTTGCCACAAGTTTGTAAAGGTTCTTGGATCTTTAAGTGATTTCCAAAGGTTTCAGCACATCCTTTTTAAAGAATTCTGGGAGAAATGACAAATTAACATGTCAACCCTATATAAAGATTTAATGACATGTGTGTTCAGGAGATGGACCAGAAAAAAAAAGTAGTAGAAATTGAAAATGTAAACTCTGAATGTGTGACTATTCAGACACATGCCCCAGGGTCTTCTGTTTAGATTTGATTTTACTCTGAGTCCAGAAACATGCAATCGAGTGGTGATCTGTATTACAAAATCTCCTGCTGTCTTGCGCAGGGTGTGTATGTGTGTGTATGTGTTCAAGATGCTACCTAGATCTAATATGGTTCTGATTTACTTACCACTAGGAAAGGAAGTCTTGTAAGCTACATGTATTTCCAAGGATATAACCTTTTCAAATAAATATCTTTTCATTAAAACGGGGAAGTTAAGAAGTACGTTGCTATTCTAGATACCAAATTTTTAAAATAAACAGAAAGGGGGAAATTGCTATTTCAAGCACTTCAGGATCATCTGTCCAGAAATCTTTTTAGGAAAAAGTAAAAATAAATGAACCTGGTGAACAAGACAATGTCTTACCAAATGATTCAAGTTCCAACTTTATGTTACACAAATATTGCCATTTTTGTTGTCATTGTCGTTATTAGTAGCAGTTGGTTGGATGTTTAGGTCTCCTCAGGAGCAACAGAAAAGGATGAAAGTCAAAGAACTCAAAACAACTTAAAGCAATTTGAATTCCTTGTTGCCACCAGGCAACAATTATTTTTTTTGTTTATTTTTAGTGGTGTGTGTGTGTGTGTGTGTGCGTGCGCGCGCGCAAGTGCGCGCACACGCCATATTAGAATTCTTCTTTTAAATGTGAACTATTTTAGGTTAGGAAATATGACATCCCATGATTTGGACTTCTGAAAATTGTTAATAGTAATTTCCATCCAAAATACAATTTATGAAGCATGTGTTGCCATGTATACATGAGATATTTAATTTTATTCCAGAAGTTTGTAAAAAAAGTTTTGAGTAGCAAGTTTTTGATATAGAAGACTCATATAAAGGGAAATATCATAAAGGACCAATGTACAGGCTGATTCAAGTCTATTTTTTTTCTCTTGATTTTCCTCAAGGAAAATAGGCTCATGCCTCTGAGATTGTGGGAAGCCCTGGCCTTCAGATTTTCTGTTTTCTTCCATTTTTGGAGCCATATATCTATGGATTTAATGCATATTTGTATACCAAATATTCTTGTTCCTGCCTTGGGTGATAGGATGACACTCTTTTGCACCAGAAATAATGCAAATCATCTTAACTGTCCTATTGCAATAGAGCTTTCAAAGCAGCTAAATCTGTTGGGCAAATGATAACAAAAAAGAAGAACACAAAAAAGGAGTTTAGATCCTTAAACTTTACTGGTTTCTATCTCTATGAAAACATTTCATAGAATCATCATATAACAGTACGCTTTTGATTTTTACTCAGTTGTATGAAAAAGAAAGCCACACAATTAATTCTGCACCTTGTGCTAAATCACTGAAAACATTGTGGATTGACTCAGTATAAAAGTTTACACATTGGAGTTAAATACTAGGAAATAGATCACTCCTCTAACATACTAATATTTTTCTAATTATAGATAATGTTTGCTATAGCCACCATTGCCAAGAAGGAAAATTCTGACTTAGTTTTTTAAATGTATATTTATTTACTTCTGAGAAAGTGAGAGAGAGAGCGAGCAAGCACAAGTGGGGAAGGGGCAGCAAGAGAGGCGGACACAGAATCTGAGGCAGGCTTTAGGCTCTGAGATGTCAACACAGAACCTGACATGGGGCTTGAATACACAAACTGTAAGATCATGACCTGAGCCAAAATCGGTGGCTCACCTGACTGAGCCACCCAGGCACCCCTCTGACTTAAATTTTTAATTTAATCTCAGTAATTATTCTTAGCCTGGGTATTTTTATATAATTATTTGTGTAGATTCCTTTCTTTGCCCTTACTCTCCAACCTTTATTATTCTTTCTGTGTCATTTTCATTGTTTCTTTTTTCCCCAAGAGCTAATCATGAACTGAAGAAGCAGGATTCTAATAAAAAAAAAACTTTGGGGTTCACCTGGATGGCTCAGTTTGTTAAGCATTCAACTCTTGATTTCAGCTCAGGTCATGATCTCACGGATCATGGGTTCAAGTCCTGCATCAGGCTCTGTGCTGACAGCATGGAGCCTGCTTAGGATTCTCTCTCTCCCTCTTGCTCTGCCCCTCCTCCACTAGTTTCTCTCTCTCTCTCTCTCAAATAACGGAGACTATAGCACAGTTGGGTAGTTTTGATTCATTTGGGAGGAACCAAAATTGAGGGACCAAAAGTCTTGCCCATCATTGCTTCCCATCATCAGTGCAAATGTCAATACAGTACAGAAGGCGAATATCTTCATTTTATGAAGGAAATAGATCTGACCTCATGGATCCCCTAAAAGAGTCTCTTGGTAACGCCCAAATGGCCTCAAACCAGACTTTGAGGATGGCCTATGAAAAAGATAAAATCACAACCTTTAGTTTCAAGTTATTTATTTCTTTTGGGTATTGTCTTTTCTTCCTTAAAATGCAAACTCCCCAAAAACAGCCCTTGTGCCTGTCTGAACCTACTACCAGAGATGGATGACCTGAATCTAATGAAACTAAACATACATAAATACTTTAATACTAAAAATCAGGTGGACTGTATATTTTTAGAATGCTTGTGTCTGAATGGCATGAACCTATAATAGTATTTCTTTTATTTTAAAGTTTATTTACTTATTTTGAGAGAGAGAAAGGAAGAAAGAAAGAAAGAGAGCATGAGCAGGAGAAGGGCTAGTGAGAGAGGGAGAGAGAATCCTAAGCAGGTTTGTCATTGTGGAGCCCAATATGGGGCTCAATCCCATGAACCGTGAAACCATGACCTGAGCTGAAACCAAGAGTTGAACACTTAACCAACTGAGCCACCCAGGTGCCCCTATAGTAAATATTCCTTAAAGTAAATAAACTATGTCTGAAGTTTTCTGTTTTATATATTTTAACAATAATAGTTTAAAAAAATTGAACTGAACGTTAGAGGAAACTTTATAATTTTTCTATTCTTTCTATATAGTCTTATAAAATCACTGCCATTTAAGAAATAACTAAAGCTGCTACAGCCAACAAATATAAAAAAAAGTGTTTGGAGATTTTAGGCAGTTACCTCATTGAAATATTATGTTTTTTTTCTGAATTTTGTAATATTTTTCAGATTTAAAATTTTATATTTTTGCTATCTTCTTATTCCAAACAATTTTTAATAACTAATTTGATATTCTTGTTCTTAAAAGCTTCACTACCACCACCAATTGCATACATTTTAAGGCCCAAAGCATGAGTCCACTTTTGCCTAAAGTAGTACCTCATAGAGAGTAAGTGTATACTGAGTACGGGGGCAGCTGGGTGGCTCAGTCAGTTAAACATCCCACTCTTGATTTCAGCTCAGATCATGATCTCATGGTTCATGAGTTTGAGCCCCTTGTTGGGCTCTGCACTATCAGCACGGAGCCTGCTTGAGATTCTCTCTCTCCCTGTCTCTCTGCCCTTTCTCCCCATATGTGCGCACTCTCTCTCTCTCTCCCTCTCTCTCTCTCTCTTTCAAAAATATACAAACTTTAAGAAAAAAAAGAATAAGTGTATAATAAAAAAAGAATAAATGTATATTAAGTATTGATTGTCTAACTGGATCTATTCAAGTATTGTAGTAAATTCTAAACCCCTAATTGAGTCTAAATTTTTTTATTTGGAACAATCAAAGAGAAAGACAACTTATATAATGATTATGGATGAGAAAATGAAAGATACATTTCTTTCTTACGCTCCATGTATTTCAAGACAGATTTTTATACTGAACATAGTAGAATGTGTATTGGAAAGGGGCACCTGGCACCCAAGAGAGGTAGTAAAATGTACAGAATGGAGAGCTGATTTACACATATGGCTATTGCCATCCCTCTCTCAATCTCTGTCTCTACCTCTCTCCATGAGATCTAATAACCTAACTGAATTTCCCTGAATTTGTCAAAAACTCTTGATGCTTACAGCCCACATTTCCCCCACTGGAGACCAATTCTCCACTGACTAGCTTCACACTATACAGTTTTACTCATCAAAATCTACATTTATTTCACTACAATAAGTTTTGACTTCTGAGGTCATATCTTAGGAAACAAAGTGAATGAATTTAAGTGGAAATGCCTAACAACAGAGACATGAAATTATTTCTTACAAAAAGACAAGAGTAGCTGGCTTTTAATTTAAGGAAAACATATTCAGAAAACATGGAAAGGGTCATGTAACCATGGATTAGAAAAGATATCATAAATCTGTAGAGGTATACTCAGGAAGACCAAGAGCCAGATGAAATGTGGCCTACTCTCAACTCCCAACATACTAAAGAGAATTTATGATATTCATCTTCATATACTCAATATGGAGATCAGGAGAGAGATAGTGGCAAATGAGAGACTAGTTAATGTGTATAAAGGAGGGCAATGTCAGAGAGGATTAAAGTAAGCCAAGGATTAGAATTTGGGGCTATGTTAAAAACGCTATAGAAAAATACAAAAGAAGGCCTTTTATTTTCTATTTCTCACTTTTTGCATTTGATATTCTGACTTCAAAGTTAACATTAAAGACATAAAGAAGAAATTTAAAATATCCTGTTATGTAAAATCTTGATATCTATCCTATGTATCTTTTTTATACTACTTTAAAATTTAAAAAATTACATTTATTCACCTATACTTTACTTTATGGAGCTTTTGGAGGAGTCTTAATGACTGGATGGGAACCATTTTATGGTTAAAGAGCCTTACCAAAGTTTAGATTCTAGGATTCTTTTTAAATGTATTATGGACTTTATTTGCTACATTGCTGAATATTATTAAATATTATGAAAGTTTTAAAACAACCAATGAACACAGAGAGGCATTTTTAACATCTTTGCTTATTAAAAATTATTATAAGTACATGTACAAAACACCTACACACACACACACACACACACACACACACTTTCATATATTCAGTCCATAGTGATCATAGCTGTTGAAATTACCAGAGGGCCAATGTTCTAGGAAAATAAACTAGTGGAACTTTTTACAGAATATCTCTGAGAAGTTAAGTTTTTATAGATACAGGAGAAATCTGTTACATAAGAAGAAAATCTTTTGGCATTACCACTTTCTGTGTTTGACAGATTTCAAAGTCTGTCATCTAAGCAAGTAGATCCAAGCCTCTCATGAGAAGATTTCGTCTTAGAAGAAATTCTCTACCCCTCCCATGGCAATGTCCACAACACAGTTCTTCGTATTGCTACACCTCCTTCTTTTTCTCTCAGCCTACTAGTATAGCCATTATGTTTAGGAACTATTACTAAAAATGTTTTAACTCCCCCCCCCCCCCGTCCCACCAAATAATTCAGAGGTGTAGATCTCAGCAGAAAAACTGACAAATTCAGCTCTGCAAACAAAACTGTGCCAAAAAAAATGTATCCTCATCTAAATGCTAGCTCCATGACACTTGAGGGAAGAATGGATTTGATTTCAGTCTTGTCATTAACTTGTTCCACACTCGAGACTGGTGTTCTGAAGAGTTATTTAAAACTCAATTGTACAAATCAAAGAGGCTTTCTGTGACTGCTACAGATATTTGTTCTTACATTCTCTTTCTATTTATCCTGCTTTCTCTGCACTGGTTCGATTCCTTTCCCTATACTTAATATATCTTGAAACTTGGTAAATATTACTCTTCTTAGGCCCTGTAAGAATGCTTAAGTAGCTTCAAACATTATGACTATCCAGACATTTCAAGACATATCCAAACATTTCAAGAAATTTACATTTTACTTGTTACCAGGGAAAAATTTTATAATTTGGATTTAGATTAATAATTATCTACATGGTGCATTGAGAACCTTTACTTAGAAATTATTTACCTAAATATAGATTAACATTTTGGAGAAAAAAAAAAAGGATAACAGTCCATACAATTATAGTTAGTACAGTGAGTGTGCAAGAATGCCTGACTGGAAAGAAAGCATATAAGCTTAGAGAATCTAAATGAACTTTAGAGAATTTGATTAAAATGTTTTTCAGCTCAGAAAAAAGGAAAATAAAATGTTTTTGAAGTGGTTATTACATCAAGTACCACCTTTTCTTAATTTAGGGATTGCATTTTTATTTTCCTGTTTACTAGTGACAAGGTTGCTTCTGACTTTAACATACTGTTGACTCAGAACTAATCTAGAGCCAAAATTCACATTCACCTTCTAATCCTATTTCTCTCATGGGGCCTTAGCCAAATCATCTAACAATTCCAAGTCTCATTATTGTCAACTGAAATGTATGGGACTCTAGTAGGTGATGTGTAAGTGTCTTCCCACTCTACTGTTAAGAAGAAGCATCTCCTATAGACTAAATCGGAAAACCAGTGGGTTGATAATTATCTTTGAATGAAAGAAGAAATTGAAAAGAATGAAAGTAAGGATAGAGGAAATATGAGAATAAAACAATCTGATTGAATAGTTAGAAAGGGCTTTTTATTTTAATTCCAGTCTAGTTAACATAAATTGTCATATTATTTGTAGGTGTACAATATGGTGATTCAGCAATTCTGCAGATTTCTCAGTGCTCATCATGATAAGTGTACTCTTACTCCCCTTCACCTATTTCACCCAACCCTTCACCCGCCTCTCCTCTGGTAACCATCAGTTTGTTCTCTTATAGTTGACAGTCTGTTTTTTGGTTTATATCTTTTTTTCTTTGTTCATTCATTTTGTTTCTTTACTTTCATATATGAGTAAAATCATGGTATTTCTCTTTCTCTGACTGACTTATTTCACATAGTGTTATACTCTCTAGATCCATTTTTTTGCAAATGGCAAGATTTCATTTTATGTATGTATGCATTTTTAAATTCCAGTGAGTTAACATACAGTGCAATATTACTTTCAGGTATACAATTTAGTGATTCAACACTTCCATACAACACCCAGTGCTCATCAGGACAAGTTCACTACTTAATTCCCATCACCTATTTAACCCATCTCCCCAGCCACTCCCTTTTGGTAACCATCAGTGTGCTCTCTGCAGTTAAGAGTCTCTTCCTTGGTTTCTTTCTGTCTCTTTTTTCCCTTTGCTTGTTTGTTTTCTTTCTTAAATTCCACGTATGAGTAAAATCATATGATGATTGTCTTTTTCTGACTCACTTATTTCACTTAGCGTTATACTCTCTAGCCCTATCCATGTCATTGAAAATGGTACTATTCCATTCTTTTTATGGCTGGGTAAAATTCCATTCTCTCTATATGTAACATCTTTATCCATTCATCTGTTGATGGACAGATTCAATAATTCAATAATTTGACTATTGAAATAATACTGCAAAAAACATAGAGGTGCATGCATCTTTTCAAATTAGAGTTTTTGTATTCTTTGGGTAAATACCCAGTAATAGAATTACTAGATCATGTGGTAATTCTATTTTTAATTTTTTGATGAAACTCCATATTGTTTTCCACAGTGGCTATACCAGTTTGCATTCCCACCGTTGCAAGAGGGTTCCTTTTTCTACACATCCTTCTCAACGTTTGTTGTTTCTTTTGTTTTTCATTTTAGCCATTCTGACTGGTGTCAGCTGATATCTCATTGTAATTTTAATTTGTATTTCCCTAATGATGAGTGATGACCTTCTCATGTGTCTGTTGGCAACCTGTACATCTTCTTTGGAGAAATGTCTCTTCATAACTTCTGCCTATTTTTATTTAGGTTATTTAGGATTTGTGGTGTTGATTTGTATAAGTTCTTTATATATTTTGGATACTGGCCCATTATCGATATGTCATTTGCACTTATCTTTTCCCATTCAGTAGGTTATCTTTTAGGTTTGTTGACTGTTTCCTCTGCTATTCAGAAGCTTTTAATTTTGATGAAGTCCCAATAGTTTATATTTGCTTTTGTTTTCCATGGCTCAGGAGACATATCTAGAAAAAATTTCTATGGCCAATGTCAGAGAAATTACTGCCTGTCCTGTCTTCTAAGATTTTTATGGTGTCAGGTCTCACATTTAGGTCCTTAAGCCACTTTGACTTTATTTTTTGTATGGTATAAGAAGGTGATCCAGTTTCATTATCTGCATGTAGCTGTATAGTTTTTTCAACACCATTTGTTGAGGAGACCGTCTTTTCCCATTGCATATTCTTTTCTTTTTGCCTCTTTTGTGGAAGTGTAATTGACAATGTAATCATGGGTTTATTTCTGGGTTCTCTATTCTGTTCTGCTGATCTATGTGTTTGTTTTTGTGCCAGTACCATACTGCTTTGATGACTACAGATTTCTAGTATAACTTGAAATCTGGGATTATGATACCTCTAGTTTTTTTTTTTTTTTTCAAGGTTGCTTTGGCTATTCAGGGACTTTTTTTTTTTTTTTTTTTTTTTTTTTTTGGTTCCATACAAATTTTAGGATTATTTGTTCTAGGTCTGTGAAAAAATGCTATTGGTATTTTGATGGGAATTGCATTGAATCTGTTGATTGCTTTGGATAGTATGGACATTGAAACAGTATTTGTTCTTCCAATTCCATGAGAATGGAATATCTCTCCATTTGTTTAAATGGAATATTTTTTAATTTGATTTGTATAGATATCAGGTATAGGTCTTTCACCTCCTTGGTTAAGTTTATTCCTAGGTATTTTATTCTTTTTGGCATAGTTATAAATGGAATTGTTTTCTTAATTTCTCTTTCTGTAGGTCATTATTAGTGTATAGAAATACAACATATTTCTGTATATTAATTTTTTTGTCCTGTGAACCTACTGAATTAATTTATCAGTAGTCTTTTGGTGGAGTCTTTAGAGATTTCTATATATAGTGTCATGTCATCTGCAAATAATAAAAGTTGTACTTCTTCCTTACCATTTTGGGTGTTTTTAATTTCTTGTCTGATTGCTGTGGCTGAGGCTTCCAGTACTGTGTTGAATAAAAGTGGTGAGAGTGGAGATCCTGGTCTCATTCCTGATCTTAGGGGGAAAGCTCTTAGTTTTTCACTATTTTTTAAGTTTACTTACTTACTTATTTATTTATTTATTTAGAGAGACAGCATGAGCAAGGGGCAGAGACAAAGAGAGAGAGAGAGAATCCCAAGCAGACTACAGACTGTCAGCACAGAGCCTGATGTGGTATTTGATCCCACAAACTGTGAGATCATGACCTGAGCCAAAATTAAGAGTTGGTTGCTCAGCCAACTGAGCCACCCAGGGACCCTAGTTTTTTTTACCATTAAATACGATGTTAGCTGTGGGATTTTTATATATGGTTTCATTATGTTGAGGTATGTTTCCTCTAAACCTACTTTGTTGAGGGTTTTTCTCATGAATGGGTGTTGTACTTTATCAAATGCTTTTTCTGCATCTATTGAAATGATCATATGGTTTTTTTATCTTTTCTCTTGTTTATATGATGTGTAAGACTGATCGAGTTGTGAATATTGAGCCACCTTTGTATCCCAGGAATAAATCCCATTTCATAGTGGTTAATGAATTTTACAATGTATTTTAGATTTTATTTGCTAATATTTTGCTGAGGATTTTTACATCTGTGTTCATCAGAAATACAGTAAAACCTTGGTTTGAGAGCATAATTCATTCCAGAAACATGCTTGTAATCCAAAGCACTTGTGTATCAACGCAAATTTCAAGAACCATTGGTTCAGTTGTAATCATGTGACATGCAGCATCATGTACTACTCATATTGCAAGACATCCCCATATATCAAGTTAAAATTTATTGGAAATGTTTGCTCATCTTACAGAACACTTGTAGAACACATTTCTCACAATCCCAGGTTTTACTGTATTGGATTGTAGTTCTCTTTTTTATATATTTATCTAGTTTTGATATCAGGGAAATGCTGACCCCATGGAATGAATTTAGAAGTTTCCCTTTGTATTCTATTTTTTGGAAAAGTTTGAGAATAATAGCTATGGACTCTTTAAATGTTTGGTAGAATTCACTTGTGAAGCCATCTGTTCCTGGACTTTTGATTGTTGGGAGTTTTTAGATTTCTGATCAAATTTCATTGTTGATAATCCTTCTGTTCAGAGTCTATTTCTTCCTGATTCAGTTTTGGGAAATCACATGTTTCTAGGAATTTACCCATTTCTTCCAGGTTGTCCAATTGTTGTCATGTAATTTTTTTTCATAATATTCTCACATAATCTTTTGTATTTTTGTGGTGTCAGTAATTATTTTTCCTCTTTCATTTCTGATTTTGTTTATTTATCAATTTCGTTGACCTTTTCAAAGAACCAGATGATGGTTTAATTGACTTGTTTTATTGTTTTTTGTGAGTTTGTTTGTTTTTAGTTTCTATTTTGTTTATTTTTGCTCTAATCTTTATTATTACCTTCCTTCTACTGGTTTGGGATTTTGTTTGTTCCTTTTTTTCTAGCTCCTTTTGGTGTAAAGTTAGATTGTTTATTTAAAATTCTTCTTGCTTCTTGAGGTAAGCCTGTAATGATATAAATGTCCTCTTAGAACAGCTTTTGCTGCATCCCAAAGATTTCTGACCATCATGTTTTCATTTCCATTTGTCTCCATGTATTTCTTGATTTCCTCTTTAATTTCTTGGTTGATCCATTATTGCTTAGTAGTTTGGTATTTAACTTTTATCTTTGTATTTATGTTCTATCTGGGTTTCTTCTTGTGGTTAATTTCTAGTTTAATAGTTTGGGATCAGAAAAAATGCATGTATGACTTAAATCTTTTTGAATTTGTTGAGAATTATGTTATGGCCTGATATGTGATCTATTCTGGAGAAGGTTCCATGTGCACTTGAAAAGACTGTGTATTCTGCTGTTTTAGATGAAATGTGCTGAATATATCTGTTATTTCCAACTGCCCCAATTCAGGCCACTGTTTGCTTGCTGATTTTCTGTTTGGATGATCTATCCATTGATATACCGTGGGTTCTATTATTTTATTACTATCAATTAGTTTCTTTATGTTTGTTATTAGCTGCTTTATGTATTTGTGTGCTTCCAAAATGTTGGGTGCATAAATCTTTACAAATGTATCTTGTTTGGTTTTTCTCCTCTTTGATTATATAATGGACTTCTTTGTCTCTTGTTACAGTCTTTGTTTTAAAGTCGATTTTGTCCCATATAAGTGTTGCTCCCTCATTTTCTCCCTCCCCCCTCTTCCATTTGCATGATGAATGCTTTTCCATCCCTTTACTTTCAATCTGCATGTGGCTTTATGTCTTAAAGGCATCTCTTGTAGGCAGCAGATGGATGGAGCTTGCCTGTTTGTCCATTCTGTCACCTTGTATCTTTTGTTTGGAGAGTTTAATCCATTTACATTCAAAGTAATTATTGGTAAGTGTGTACGTATTGACATTTTGGTACTTGTTTTATGGTTGTTTTTGTAGTTCTTCTCTGCTCCTTTCTTCTCTTCCTCTCTTCTCTCCTGGTTTGCTGGCTTTCTTTAGTGATATACTTGGATTCCTTTCTTGTTATGTTTTGCATATATGTCACTGGTTTTTGATTTGTGATTACCATTAGGTGTGTATCTAACATGTTATACATTTAGCAGTGTATATTAAGTTGATAGTCACTTACGTTTAAATTCATTCATTACCCCCCCACAGCCACCACCACATTTTTGATATATGCTGTCATACTTTACAAGCTTGTTTTTGAATCCCTTGACTGATTTTTATAGATCACTTGATTTTATTGCCTTTGTGTTACTACTATTCTTACTCCTACTTATGATCTTTCCTTTCCACTCCAAGAGGCACCTTTAATATTTCTTATAGGGCTGATTGAGTGGTCACGAATTTCTTTAACTTTTATTTATCTGGGAAACTCCTTATCTCTCCTATTTTGTATGATAGTCTTGCTGGATAGAATATTCTTGGTTTCAGGTTTTTTCTTTCAGCACTTTGAATATATCGTGCTACTCCCTTCTGGCCTGCAAAGTTTCTGCTGAAAAATCAGCTGATAGCCTTATGGGGTTTCCTTTGTATATAACTGTTTTCTTGTGTTGCTTTTGAAATTCTCTGTTTATCATTATTTTTTTGCAATTTTAATTACTGTGCATCTTGGGGTGGATCTCCTTGACTTGATTTTTGGGTTGATTTTCTCTGTGCCTCCTAGATCTGGATTTCTGTTTCCTTCCCCAGATTTGGGAAGTTTTGGGCTATTATTTCTTCAAGTAAATTTTCTACCCCCTTTTCTCTCTCCTCTCCTTCTGGGCCCGTATAATGCAAATGTTATCATGCTTCAAGGTGTCAATGAGTTTCCTAAGTCTATTCTCATTTTCTATTATTACTTTTTCTCTCACTTTTCAGCTTGATTGCTTTCCATTACTCTATCCTCCAGGTCACTGATTCTTCTCCTTTCTAGTTTACTATTTATTCTCTCTAGTGTATTTTTAATTTCAGTTGTTGAGTTCTTCATCTCTAGTTCTTTTGTTTGTTTTCTATTCCTTTGTTAAGGTCTCACTGATACCCTCTAGTCGTTTCTCAAGTTCAGCGACTATCTTTATGACCATTACTTTAAATTCTCAATCAGACATATTATTTGTCTCCATTTCATTTAGGTCTCTTACCCTGTTCTTATATTTGGGACACAGTTCACTGTCTCTTCAATTTGTCTAATTCCCTGTGCCTGTTTCTATGTTTTAGGGAAAGATAGTTCTGTCTCCTGCACTTGAAAGTAATGACCTTATGAACAAGAGGTCCTGTAGTACCCTCTGTGCAGTGTCCCCTTTTCACCAGAACCTGATACTTCAAGGGTGTTTTTTCTATGTGTTGCATATGCCCTACTGTTGTGGTTGAGCCACTTTTATGGTTCACCTTGTCCAGTCATCTACAATGGCTCTCTTTGCCTGTTGTGGACAAAGTTTGATCCCAGTGTTATTAGTGAGCCAGTCTGGAGCTGCCTTGGGCTTGCATTGAGTCAGACTCACAACTCTCTTTGTGAGAGACACAGTAACAACAAAGTGCAGGGCATTTTCCCTGTGTTGTCCCCTGTGAAGCTTTTTTATTAATTATTTTTCATTTTTTTAAGTTTATTTATTTATTCTGAGAGAGAGAGAGAAAGGGAGAGAGAGAACGGGAGCAAGCAGGGGAAGAACAGACAGAGAGGGAGAGAGAGAGAATCCCAAGCAGATGTAGGACTTGAACTCATGAACAGTGAGATCATGACCTGAGCCAAAACCAAAAGCCAGATGCTTAACTGACTGAGCCACCCCGGTGCCCCTCTGCTGTGAAGCTTTTGTTGGTTGGTTGGGGGGCCTGCAGTCAGACCAGACATCTGCCTCCAGCCCACTTTTGGGGCCACAGTTGGACTGGTATGTGTATTTATCTTTCCCTCTCCCCAGGGCAAGAGGCACTTTGGAATGGTGCTGCCTCCTGTTGGGGCTGCTTACACCCTGCGAGCCTTGTGGCACCCATTTGGATGGGCTTTGGCCATAGGAATATTGGAGTGAGCAGGTCTGCAGGAGAATACAGGTGGTGGGGCATGTAGTGCTAAAAAGATTTGCAGTGGTCTGCTATTGGAGGAAAACTTTAGCAGAGCTTGGCTGGAGGGAGCATTTCCACGGGAGAATGTGGGGGGTCGGGAATGCTATTAGCAATTTAGGTGGACAGTGTTGATGCTCTGCTGGTTCCTGGGCTGTCTGTGTATCTCATTTGGGGGACAGGGGAGAGAAATGGCACCTGGCAGCTCCTTTGTCCCTGGGGAAGTCTCTTAAAGATCCTGACTCCTCTAGCACATGCTCTGAGATTAGTAAATAAATCTCCTTCCCATATAACCCATGCATTTTCAAATTGACACTTCTATGGTGTATCTCCAAAGGGCTCTTTGTTGTGTTTGCTCTTTAAACATGGGGACTCAGTTTCCTATTGCCCTCCAGCTCTCCCAGAACTGAACCCTCTGATTTTTAAAGTTCTAACTTTTAAGCCTTGCTGATTATAGGAACTTGTGAAATCAGCACACACACACACACACACACACACACACACATGGTTTTCAAAGCCAATATTAGTAGGGATTTATCTTCCTTGTGCAAGTTCCCCTTGTTTGGGGTTCTTAGTGTGAAGTGGGGTTCTGTGCCTGTGGTGTCAATCCCTTCCGAGACAGTCCCATGGATCCATTTAGCTCTGGACTGACTTCACCCTTCCTATTCTCTTCAGTGTGGCCTCTACATTTAGCTGTGGAGAGTTTGTTCTGCCAGGTTTTGGGTCATTTTCTGGTGTTATCTAGGTGTGGGTGTTACCTAGTTGCATCTATGGGATGACATGAATTCAGGATCTTTCTATTCTGCCATCTTCCAGGGCACCTGGGTGGCTGAGTTGGTTAAGTCATCTTCCCTAGAAGTCTAGTTAGAAAGAATTTTATAAAATCATGAACTACTCCTCCCACGTCTTTAGAAACCAGGAAGATATTTATATGTGGCTATTTTATGACTTTGCCTCCTATGTGTTCTTATAACAGACCATATTTACCCATATCACAGCATTTATCATATTCTATATTTTAATTTGGTTTACTTGTTCATCTTCTTTCTATCTATAATTTGTGAGGGTTGAGGCAAACACCATCATGTTCACCACTGATTCCCTAATACTTAGCCCTATGCTTAACACACAGCAAGTAGCCTGTAAATATTTATTGAATGAAAGAAGTAATTTCCTTCTTTTCTGTATTAATATCATCTAAACTCCTTTTCCTAATTTTGCATCAAGCATCACTAAACTGAGTACATTACTTCATTTATAGAGTCAGAGCAAGAGTGAACAAACTTCAGCCTATAAGCCAAATCTGACCCACTGTCTATTTTTGTAAATAAAGTTTTATTGGAACAGAGTTTCATTCATTTGCTTACATATGGTTCATGGCTGCTTTTGTCTTATAATAGTAAAGTTGATTAATCACGACAAAGCCTGGATACTCTGCAAAGAAAAAAATTCATCTCTGGCCTTTAATAGAAAAAGGTTGCTTACCCCTGGTCTGAAATTATAAGCAAATCATGACTAATTAAAATAAGATGGCTTAAATCGATAGTAAAAGCCTAATATAATACTCCTATCCTTTGAACTTAGTTTTGTAAAGATCACAATATTATAAAGAATCTTACTACAGTTAATAAAGAGGTTTCTCTTTCATTATTTACAAGTCAAAACTTTAGCCTTCTTTTTTTTCTCTGTATATAACCATGGAAATTTTATGTTAAAAAATGCATTGCATTAATCTGGCCTCTGGAAATCTGTATCTCCCACACAAGTGATACTTTTCATGTATTGTTTAAAGAAATTTAATCTCCTCCCTGGTTTTAGTGAATTGACTGCGTGGTATCTGCTTGCACACCAGGATGCCCATGAGCTTCTCACTGCCAGCAGCATCATGCTCAGCCTCTTGCTATTCCTTCCATAATTATATTTCATGATTAATAAGAAAACTAAGTAAAAAAATAACAGGAAATTGGCATTGCAAATGGGCTAAGATACAGAGAAGAAATAATATGATATTTCCTTGCTTGGAAATCCCTAGATAGGTTTAAGAACATTAAACAACAACAGAATTAAGAAACTTGTCACATTTGAGGACCATGGTAAAAGGCGGCCCAAATTTTGTTTCCACATGTTTTTTGATTAAGTGGTGCTGGCCAGCACACCAGGCCAAAACCATGGTGCCAGTGCTGGCTCTTTTGCTCTGTGTTCCTTACACAAAATATAACTCCTACATAATAGATGCTGGAAACTAATTAAGAAATCAGGCGGAAACATGTGGGAGGTGATGCTTACCAACAAAAAAGCATAATCCTTTGCTTAAGATTTTTGGGGGAAATTAATATAGAAAAAATGTATTTTGAAAAATATCCATAGCAAAAAGAGAACTGTGAAATGACTCTATGAATAAATGTCCAATTATGAATATCTTAGTAGGCTTCCTGTTGAAATATTCTATAGATATCATTTTAGCTACAGTTTATTACTTCTTCATAAAAGAAAAAGAAGGAGAGCAGTCTTAATATGTGTATCAAGTAAGTAAAATGTTTAAGCTTATTTGTACCAAAAAGTTCTTATCCAGGGGGTGTCCAATGCTTAACAATAATTTTAAGGAGAATCCTTAGTGTTAAAAATATAGTTGGAAACAACTTTACTGTCTAAAACGTCTGTTCTTAAAGGAGAGTTTCATATTTCTGATCATATTTTCTAATGAGGGACTTATATGGTTTTTTGGGGGCAAGGGGTACTTATATCCCTTTCTTCAACAAAGATTCAATGTATTTGCTCTGTAGATAAAAATTTAAGTAAAATATTTTTTAAAATAAGAGAGAGAGATGTTTATATGTCTTTATACATTCACTTTTATGTTAGCTATTAAAAATATTTGTGAAAACTGTCCATTATATCACCCAGCTCTCTTTCCATAATTTCCAAGGAGAAAGATCTAGCTTTTTGAGTTTGGGTTAAAGATATATTTGTATTCACTATTATTTTATAAGTTTTGAGTAAGTTTTTATATTTCTATCCTTCTTATGTCTCTTGGAAACTCAAAGCTAAATTTTATGGCCAAATATGATAGCTGTATTTTTCCTTCTGTTGGTCATGGTAGGTTTTATTTCTTTTCTAAACCTGATTTTTCCTTTGTTCTCCATCCCCCCTCCCTCCACTTCATTTTTTTAATGTAATTTTATTTTCCTGGTTTTATAAGATGTTTTAAATCTTTTTTGTCTATTAAAAAAGTCAATGAGTACTGAACCCAGATAAGCGTCAATCAAATACCTTATGTATGTTATTTTTAAATAAATTACTTTTTTCCACTCTGTGACACCCTTCTCCTTATGAGCCAAATGAATTCCTGCTCATCCTTCAAGGCTGGGCTCTAGTGTCTCTCCTGCTGTGCTTCCTTCTCTCATCCAAAAAGCAGAATGGATCCATTTGCAGCAACAGTGCACTTGCCATTATGGCCTCACACATCACACAACACGCTTCTGTTTGCATCTATCTCCATTCACAGACTGTTAGGCTTTTTAGAGCAGCGGTTGCACTTTTTTTCATGTTTCTATGCCCAATACCTAGTCTCCCTGCCTGGCTTGCAGCCCAATACCAGGCAAAGAGTAGATATTAATCATTGTGTGTAGATCAGACAAATGAATTAACAAATTTGAAAATTATGAAAAAATAGAGTATTTTGAAAGTGTTTATGAAGATAGTTAATATATTGATTGCCAAGCTCCCATTGTGTTCCCTCTAAGTAACTAATACCAAGCTATGCACTATTAGGGGGTTGGAGGGGGACCTACTAGGGAGATAAAACTCCAATATGTGCTACCTTCAGGGAGTTAACCATCCTGAAAGGGTGAAATTAATAAGGGTTTGAGTAGTGGATAATTTTTAAGACTTGAAATGGTTTTAATGTGTATCAATTTTTTCAATCTGGGTAACATGTCAGAACAATGAACATGGCTTATTCAGAGAATGGTGAGAAGACCTGTATGAAGGACTTGAAGGGTAGGGGATAAAGATTAATAGATGATATAGTTAAATAAGTAGTTGTGTGGGAGGATAGAAAGTAGGGGTCAGATTCCATGACAGTCTTAAAATTCACAAAAAGTCATTGATATTTGATATGAATAAAAGCTGTAGTTCACTTTTGAACAAGAGGATGACATTGAAAAGTAGATTAATTTGCAATAGTATAAATAATAAATTATAGCAGTATAAACCAGAGGCAGGTTTATATATAAACCTATATAATCATAGGTGACCGAAGTCCAGGCATGGGAAGGGGAGGGCCTAGATGTTTGTAATATTAACAGAAGCAAAAGTTTCTATATGAAAATGTTTCAAAGCAAGAATTGTGAGCCTTATTACATGATACTGGCAAGTGAAAAATGAGCCACAGTTTCTTAATTAGAAGTAAAAATCTCACCACACAAATATTTAAAATGAACAAATTTAATATATGCTGTACTAGTGTTGAACTTTAAAATTATGAATCACTAGAAAGGATGTAACTCTCATGTAATGGAATATATGATGATACTAGACATTGATCTTTTCCTGAGATAGTTCACCATGTATAATTCACATGCATTATAATTTTAATGTTGATTATTTATAAAGCTGTAGTTTATAAACTTTGCAAGTGATTATAACAGAATTATTAATCTATGCATGACATTGCCACCCAAGAAAGGGTTTGTATTAGCTTGGTAGGACTCACATAAAAAAATAACACAGACTGAGTGGCTTAAACAGAAATTTATTTTCTCACAGTTCTGGAGACTAGAAATCAAGATTCAGGTGTTGGTAGATTTAATATCTCTTTAAGCCTCTCTCTTTGGCTTGCAGATGACCACCTTCTTACTACATGTTTACATGGCCTTTTCTCTTTGCACCCCTCACCCCCTCACCCCTCGTGTCTCTTTTTATTAAGACACCAGTCCTATTGTTTTAGGGCCCCACTTTAATTGCCTCATTTTAACTTATACACCTCTTTAAAGATCTTATCTACAGATGTGATTACCTTCTAAAGTACTGAGTGTTGGGACTTCAACATGAATTTGGGGGGAACACAATTCATCCTGTAACAGGATTTTTGGCAGACATTTTCAACACAATAGTCTATGTTTCATTTCTTCTTTGATGGCTCTAATACTTCTAAATGTTCTTCATATGATATAAAGTTGTTTTCAGAAACCCCCACCCCCCCAAAACCCCTCAAAAATTGCTAATGTTACTCATTAGGAAAAAGAATTTTGTTCTTTTTCCTCCTCTGTGGGAACTAAATTGAGTCTATTGAGTTTACAAATTTTGACCTCTAAATTGATACATATTTATCCTCTCCTTCATAGTAATTAAAAAAATAAGTGGTCCCATATTAATTAATGTGTTAGATTTTAATCATATTCCCTCAAACTTTTTTTAACTTTATAAAATCATTTTTTTATTTTTAAAAAAGACTTCACAAAAGTCAGACTGCCCTCTCTGGATTGTGTGCATTTGGGCATCCTACTTAGTTTCTCTGTACCTCAGTTTTCTACTCTATGAGGTAGAGTAAAAATATTTATCTCGTAGGATTATTGTGAGGACTAAGATACAGTGTGTGAATATATATGCACAGGGTTTGGCTCTTTTCTCATATCATGTCCCAACTCGCTCTTATTAAACCTAAGAACAAGAAACAGGACCTGTTCTCAAAAGCTCGAAGTCTCAAGATCCCTGCTGAAAGCACTGATTATTTTACTGTATTATAATAGTGATTTCTCATGCCTTTTGAGGTTTGTAGGGCTGTTCGTAGGACTGTTTGTTGCATTAAAATGTCCCAGGTTTCTATGCAATGTTTTCAACTTTTATATTTGATTTTAATTTTTCTTGTATTGCTTCCTGCACATGAGTTTGCCAGCTGTCACTTTTTATCAAAATCAATGCAACTTCTTCTATCAGCCTCCCACGATTTAATTCGCTGTTTCAGGTAACTTGTGAAGTGGAAAATCAGATGATCAAGCCTATTGGAATTGGGGGACATGTAGGAGAGTAGTAATTATCGAGTCCCAACTCTGGCCTCAGTTTTATGGTGGGTAATTGTTTGGTGCTGGCCTCAGCCTTTTGATAGTAATCCTATTGGCTAGAAATGCCTAGGGGCACTCGCCTAGGCCTTGGTGAGCCTCCCACCACACAACTCCCTTTTCCAATCCAATATTATGACTGCACTGACCTTTGTGGATTTTACTATGATGGTAAGGCACCCTTCAGCAACAATTATCAATATCTTTGAAAAAATAAAGTTTTATTACTTACAAGACCTGGCAATTACACAGCACATAATGGGGATGTGGGTACAGAAGTAGATTGAAAGAGTGTGCATGTGTTGCAGGATTTTCTACCTCAATATCCAGGGTTCCTTACTGCTTTCAAGACTGAAGAGGGGGACACAAAATGAGCAACAGGCAAGGTTTATTAGAATATAAGATTAGAAAGTAAGAATAGTAGGAAAGCTCTCTTTACAGAGGGGATATTCGAAAGTGAACGCCCAAGGACTATAGACAAGGGTCCTTGTTTTATAAGGTTCTGGTCACCTCTCCTTCTCCCTCACCCTCCCTCCTTCTCAGGTTCTACCCTCATTGGCTTGATAGCTCTAGGTGCTGGGTTTTCCATTCCTGATTGGTTCGTTTCCATTGTATGAGGGGTGGTCTATGGCCATATCATTCCTAATGGGTTATACATTTTATGCTGTACTACTTATTTTTAGTTAGGTCTTTTCTGAGGGAAACCTGAGGGGGAGTGGGTGGGGTCTGTTACATTCTTAAGAGGAAGCTTATGCCTCAGGGGGTTTGCCAGGGTCAGACACTCCCAACATTGTTCCAAAATTTGTCTTTCCTCACCCAGGGAACTCAGGTTCCAATCCTTCTCTCTCTGCCTATTTTATCCTGTCTTTTCCTATCTTACGTGGGGCCTGGAGTTCTCCTTTTACTGGGTCAAGGGTCAGGGCTTAGTGTTTGAGAGCTTACTATTGCTGAATTTAAAGCATAAGGGGGGACACCTGGGTAGCTCAGTCCCTTGGGAGTTGGACTTCAGCTGGGTCATGATCTCACAGTTTGTAGGTTCGAGCCCCACATTGGACTCTGTGCTGACAGCTCAGAGCCTGAAGCCTACTTTGGATTCTATGTCTCCCTGTCTCTCTGTCCTTCCCTGCCCACATCATGTTCTGTCTCTCTCTCCTTCAAAAATAAATAAACATTTTTTAAAAATTAAATAAATAAATAAATAAATAAATAGAAGCAGAGGAGTGTCGGCTGAGTGGCTGACTCTTTATTTCTGCTCAGGTCATTGATCCCAGGGTTGTGGGATGGAGCCTTGCATCTGGCTCCACACTGAGTGTGGAGCCTGCTCAACATTCTCTCTCTCTCCCACTGGCCCTCTTCCCCACTTTTTCTCTCTCTCTCTAAAATAAAAAAAATAAAAGTAAAAACGATACAATCGGGAATTTAAAGCAAGGGAAGAGAAAGGACAAGTGGCCCAAATGGTCAGTTATGAAAATCAACCAAGACCCCTAAAACAAAGGAGCTTCAGTAGGGGGATGTGGCCTGGCTCTTTCTCTAGTCCCATGGCCTGCAGTATGTTTCTTGAGGCAGCTGTCTTTGAAGTGGATCCTCCTTTGAAATGGATGCCACAGCAATCAAACCTTCAGCCAGGGGGCGCCTGTGTGGCTCATTTCGGTTAAGTGTCTTACTGGCTCAGGTCATGATCTCGTGGTTCTTTTAAGTTCCAGCCCTGTGTTGGGCTCTGTGCAGACAGCTCAGAGCCTGGACCCTGCTTCCAATTCTGTGTCTCCCTCTCTCTGACCCTCATGGGCTCACACTCTGTCTCTCTCAAAAGTAAATAAACAATATGAAAAACAACAACAACAACTTCAATTAGGCACTTGCATTACAAAAAAGAAAAGAAAAGTCAAGGCTTACACTACCATGATTTGCTAAATTATAATATTTAATCCTTAGAATAACCCCAGGGAGAAGGGGAAGTACTATTATTACTTTTGTTTTGTAGATGAGGAAACTGAGACTGCAGGAATTAATTTGTTCAAGGACAAATGTGTAGGAAGGAGTAGAGTCAACACCTGAAATTAGATCTTCCAATGCCAGCTTCAATACATTCACATCATATACTGGCAAGTGAGATAGTCCTATAATGGATTACTAAGGGCCCAAGTCTTGTTGCACTGTATTGATTTAGTTACAATTCTGTTTTATAGCACTTCTCTCAATGGTCATAGGTACTTTTATGATATTTAACTAAACACCATAGCACTTTAGCTTTATGCCAATTTATATATGATAAAATGTAATCATGAGGTAAATCTTGAAAAATGAAGTCTTAGTCAAGGAAATCTCTTACTTGACAACAATAACAATAAAGCAGCTAATGTTTATTGAGTGACTACTACATGTCCATCTCCATGCTATCTTTTTTGTACATACTTTTCCTGGATTATGACATTTAATCTTCAAAAATACTCTGTGAGATAAATACTATTATTATACCTATCTTGTAGGTGCGACACTGGTTTCAAGTATTTGAGTAATTGACAACCCAGCCAGTAACCATTAGAGCTAGGATTCAAATTCAGGCAGCTGAGACCAGTAAGAGAGCCAAAACCAGAGATGGTGCTTTAGCACAGCACAGAAAAGACAGAAGAAGGTTCCAGTGGTATTACTAAATATTCATTGATGGTTCAGATTCATTGAGCAGAAAACATCTTACCTTGATGAAATTCAGTCTTAGAAAACCAGGAGTATCCATTTAGGCTATGCGTAGAACTAAAGGTCTGGCAAATGGAACCTACCTATTTTGTTAATTTCATTAGTAAGCAGCCCTGTTGTATAGCTTTCTACTGCTAACCTACAAATTGTGTGTTGGCCCTAAATTTTGTTTTCCCATGCTTTCCCTATTGAAGGGGTCTGGGGCTCATTGTATTTTGTGCACTCTGGATGCTTCCTTCACTAAGTTTACTTTTTGTTTTGGTATGTGGCTTTCCAACCATCTCCATAGCTACTCTCTTTATTTTTCCTTCTGCTTTCAAGGTATCACATCTTTGGCGCCTTGTCACACTCATCTTCTTTTTCCCACTTTCTGCCTGCATCTTTCAGGACTCTACTTCTCACCTGAAGTTTTTAGATATCCTTCACTAAACCTAAAGTTATATACAACTTTCTTAATTCCAAATCTGCAACCATAGTCCATTACCTTTCCCACTTTGTTATTATCTAATCCCCACTATATTGGAGATCTGGAGCACATCTAAATTTTCTGCTTATTCTTTTTCTTTTTACCCCAAGTCTTATTTTAAACTAATGGCCAAACCCTTGAGTCCAGAGATCTCATTTGCATTAGAAGTAAATAAAGTAGTAAAATTGCCATCAAGAAATGGGTCCTAAGTGTGTAGAACATTAAACAGATAAATTGACCCAATAATTTTGCTTCCAATTATATGTGTAAAAAACTTAATGTATCCTTTAAATGATATGCTTTCCTAAATTAAAGTCTAAAAGTCATCAAAATATCTTTTCATGTTTTGTTTTTGATCATAAAATGCATCTATAAAGTAGATGCATAAAATTCTACTATATTAAAAAATATCAGAGGGATGAAGGGATAATAGTAAAAGAAATTGGTTATATATTACTGTCAATAAACTCACTTGTGGGCATATCATTTTTACTGAAATAAATGTACTAACAGCAATAGGGAATATACATAGTATGACAAGAAATTCCCTATAAAATATTTAAGAGTTTAAGATTTGTTGTATTAAACTCACTATAACCTTGTCCACCAGAAAAAGAAAAAAGGCATTTTCTCTCACAGCCATGGGAATGGTGATTCTCAGAAGAAATTCCATAATGGAGAACCTCGAGTAATTAATCATTAATAAAATTATGAAGGCAATTCTTGAGGAAGTAAAACACATGAAAAAAAAATAATAAGTGTTAGTCTTTGGCAACCCCAAAGGGCAGTCATTCCTGGTTTAAGAACAAAACAGAAACGGGGGAATTTTTGTTTGGTGTCTTTCATGTGAAACTGAGCATAAAGTATAATCGCTATGAGCATCACCAAAAGGAAGAGGAACAAATACTAAGTGGCAAAAGCATTATTTCTACATCAATAAAGCAGAGAATTTGGAGTGATAAAATAAGAAAAGGATGTGTATATGTATGTGGGGTATGGGTGATAGCAAGGGACGATGTTGCTTCCTTTGATAAGAATACTCTAGAATCATATAGGAGACAGCTTTCCAGCCTTGAAGTTCCCAAAAGCCTCCTTTTTGAAACATTTTTTTAATGTTTTATTTATTTTTGAGAGAGAGAGAGAGACAGCATGAGCAGGGGAGGAGCAGAGACAGAGGGAGACACAGAATCCAAAGACAGGCTCCAGGCTCCGAGCTAGCTGTCAGCACACAGCCTGACGGGGGGCTCTAACCCATGAACCGTGAGATCATGACCTGAGCCAAAGTCAGACGCTTAACTGACCGAGCCACCCAGGCGCCCCAAAAAGCCTCCATATTGACAAGCAACATAGAAGCAGGATATTGCCCTGTATATGTAGTAGAAGGAAAACTATGGCATGGCCCATGAGAAACTTGTAAGTCAACTCAATTTCCTGTCACTTGCAAAACAATTACCTCCATCTACTTGCTTTCCACCCCAAATCCCAGTGGATTCTCCATTTCACTAGGAAATCTGAAAATTACTTCTATTGAGGAGGGGGTGGAAAGTTCAGGGAGAATTAGGTACTAAGCTTAGAGAATGTTTTGAAGCATAGACAGGAGGATCTCCTCATGGGACAGGGAGTCTAGAAATTCAGACCAGACCCATTGACGACCATCCCATCCCCTTGCCAGATGCACCCGTGGTACCAGGGAGGAGGTGATGGGGCACACACATTTGTGTCAATGAGGGTAGGCAGGGAGGCAGTGTACCAGTATGGTGAAGTATGCCCCTGGCCATTTCATCAAATGACATTTGCAAATGCCATAACCTCTCCTCTCTTGAATCTGTTGGAAGGAAAAGAAATACTATACCCCCTTCCCATCAAATGAAATTGAGAGAATGATTGATAATGTGTTTTTCATCCTTACAACTCAATTCTGAGAAAGTTTCCATATAAATAGAATTTATGATTATTACAATACTGGTTGCCCAGGTTTCTTAATAAAGTTCAGTTTTGCTAGGAGCAAATCTGGGGTAAGACGGTTATGAAAAGCATTGTGACTACTTCAGACTACCCACAGAGCAGGCTTTGGGAAATATTTTTATTTCCTCCTGTGCTTTATTCATTTCCTTGACACTAAAATGAACTTTAAAAATGATGGCATTTGTTGTCCACCCATGAAAAGACCAGACCTTAGACAATCTGTGAGTCTTTTTGCTAAAATGAGATTTTGTTTGAAAACATCTTCCTAAATGTAAAAAAAAAAAAAAAAAACACTGAAAAGGTTAAAACCAAAGTGAGGGACATCCTGGTGGCTAAAATTAGTCCTGTTCCTATTAGCAAAGGCCAGGGCTCGTGATGGGGAAATGTGGAGGCACCTCTGTTGAGAACATCTGAACCTTTTCATCATCGCTGGATTCCTAGGGAGCAACAGACATTATATGTCCTGCTTTCAATTATACTTTCTCATCTTCTGTACTATCTTAATTTGGTAGTTGGTAAGACCATTAAAAAAAAAAAAACACTAACTGACGTTTCTCTTTTAAGTATATCCTTCTAATGGGATTTTGAAATGAAAAATATAATCCTGGGAAATATTTTCTGTTAGTTTTCTTTTTTCTCTATCTATCACAGCTAGAAATAAAAGTTTGGCAGTTTCCCTCAGACTTTCCCTCTCGCATAACTGAAAATCTGAGGAAAATAATTTCTATGCTTTCTCATCTTCCCAAGGTTCAGGAAGCTGCAAAATTAGGAAAACAGAGATTTTAGAATTAAACCACTTATGTACAAACAAAAGGGATCACTTTTAAAAAGTGATCCTTTTTTTTTTTTAGTGTAGTATCAGACAGGGCTGAAGAAAACCAATTTCTAACTTCCCTTATTTTTCCTTGTCTTCAAAATAGAGAAAAATAACTAAAAATAACAAAAATGGCATCCCATGAAAACAAAGTTTGTAAAATGAACACAATGGCCTTTAATGAAAGGCTTTCCAGCTTTCTCCTTAAAGATGTGTAAGTCTTTTTCCCAGCTTTATGAAGGTATGATTGATAAATACAAATTGTACATATTTAAGGTGTGCAATGTGATGATTTGGTATACATATATATTGTGATTACCACACTTAAGCTAATTAACATATCCATCACTTCACAGAGTTATCTGTTTGTGATATCAGTTTGTGGTGAGAACACTTGAGAACTACTCTCTTACCAAATTTCAAGTATCTGCCGTTGCCATGCTGTACATCAGGCCTCAAGAAATTATACATAATTGAAAGTTTTTACCCCTGATCAATATCCCCCATTTCCCCCAGGTGTGGTAGTATTTCATGGGAAATATAAACATACCTGTAGCGTATTTCTAAAAGCAGAAAATATCTCCAGGGAAACAATCAATCTGCAGCCCTGTTAGAGGAGGAAAGCCAATGGTATTTATTTCATCAAGGCATCTTTATGAAGATGGGGAAATTCAGTTTGCGAATCATGGCAGACTCTCCCAAATAATGAGAACATTCTGTGAAGCTCTCAGTTACCCAGAGAGGGGCTGCTAATCAAACATCTATTCCATTTTCAAATTCTAAATTGGAAATTTTAATAAGATTCACTACCCAAGTTGCTTTTCTTGGCAGTGTTTTCCTTTTTTGGAACCTAGGAATTGTGATTGCTACCATAGCCTGTCTACAGTAATGAAATCAGGCTTGGTTTAATTAACCCTGTGGTAATAATATTAAATACTTTAATTTTCTTTTTATTTCAATTATTTTATAGATCATGACTTGGAAAATGTTTAGCAAAAGAATGTATTTTGTTTTTTTAAGTGGCAGACCCATGTTCCTTTCTGGTTCTGTTCTCTAAAATAACAAAAGAAATAAGAAACAGTCAAACTAATAAAATTGGAGACACTGAGCCAGAATTAGCATTATGTGTAGAAAGACTGTCAAATACAGTGAAGGTCAAATAGAAATGAGGGAAGATGCTGAGTACACCTAAAGCTAGAATTTCAAGCAATGGGGCAGAACATAGTTCTTCAAAGTAGGTTTTATGAATTTAACCAAGTGAGCAGAGTTAATGCCAACAATAATGGCAAAGTAGACATCGTGGGCCTCTTGAGAAAAGCACACCACTTATTCCTGCTCTCCCTCCCAAAAATCACAGCCTGAAATTAATCATGAGGAAATCACCATATAATGTAGACTGAGGGTATTATGGGCATCCAGCAGAAATAACATGGACATCCACCCAAAATTTGGTCCCCATGCTGAGATTGATAATCACATACACACACACACACACACACACACACACACACACACACACCCAATGGTATGGAAAGATTTATTACTCACATAAAGAACTTTCTGTGTAAAGTGGGTGACTCCCAAACACATCCAAAAATAGAGAGGAATAAGAGACTGGCTTGGGGTTTTTATTGTGGTTAGGAGTGGCAGAGTGAGGGATCCTGCATAAGGGCAGGAATTTATATTGTTTAAACCTCCAAATGCACCCAAAAATGGACTATCTGAGTTTTCTTATCAGCTGCCTACATGCGGAGCAGAAGGGGAAGAAGTAAAGAGAGACTTAAAAGTTGTTAACAAAAATGAAAAAGATAGTAAGACTCTTTACTACAAAGGGAAGCTTTGCAAAAGAATTGGCCTAAGCTCTTATAAAATGTCAATATAGAGTGTAAAAGCACACAGAACTGTTCCACATTAAAGAAGATTAAAAAGACATGACAACTAAATTCAATGTGTGATCTTGGATTGGAACCTGAATCAGAAAATAATGGTCTAAAATACATTATTGAGGCAATTGGTGAATTTTGAATATAAATGATATATTGTAGTTATTTGGTAGCAAAGTCAAATTTCCTCAGTTATGCTGTGATTATCTGAAAGGATGTTTCTGTTTTAGGATATACCTAAAGTATTTATGGGTAAAGAATCATGAAGTCTGCAACTGATTCAGTAAATAATATTTATATGCATGCATTACAGGTATGTGTATCCTTATACAGATAGAGAAAGCAAATATATCAAATGTCATCAAATAATGAATCTAGTTAAGAAGTGTATATATACAAGCTTACCTTCTTGCAAATTTTCTGTAGTTTCAAATTTTTCCAAAATAAAAAAGATGAAATAAAGGAGGTAAGGTGAAATCTTTTCACAGGAAATGCAAAATGGTATTCATAGACTGACAGATGGAAGTTCGTTAAGCCTTTTGAGCCACTAAGAATAGGAAGGGACCAGATGAATAAGACACACACAGAGACTACTTTTGCAAGGTGAGGAGAGAGAATACTTTCAGAGCTACAACTTTCTGTTCAATATAGAGAAGAAGAAGAAAAAAAACCTCATAGGCTCACACACACCCTGGATCATATCAAAGAACTTCACTTCATACCAGGGAGAAAATCTACTAACCCAAATAATTTCCTTGCCCAATTTGAACATAAACTTGTGCCGACAGCAAGTTCACTTCATGTAATCAACACAAAGAAACTGACACTTTTTATCCATGCAAATACCCAATAACCAATGTTTGTGAAGAGTCTCAGTACTATGGATGCAAATCTGAGCCTTTAGTCACTTCCTTCTTCAATTACTGCCTTCAGCTTTGCTGTGTCAAATTCCCTTTCCAGTTCCTTGAGGACACCTTGGAGAGATTCCATAAATTTTCAGTTGTATTTAGCTTTTAACACTTTTATCCATTCTTACTATTTCAACCAGACATTCAAATTAAAGTTCTCCTGCTTGTCAACCCTTGTTCCTTCTTGTCTTCTTGATTTTAGCCATTCTGACAGGTGTAGGGTTATAATTCATTGTGGCTTTGATTTGCATTTCCCTGACACTTAGTAATGTGCAGCATCTTTTCATGTTGTCTGTTGGCCACCTAGATGTCTTCTTTGGAGAAAAGTCTATTCAAGTCCTATGCCCTTTGTTTAATCAGATTGTTTGTTTGTTGGTGTTGAGCTGTTTAAAATATTTATGTGTTTTGGATATTAACTGCTTATTGGATATACTATCTGCATTCAGTATACTATATTACCATTCAGGAGGCTGCAGTTTTATTTTATTGATGGTTTCCTTTACTGTGTAGACACGTTTTATTTTGATGTGGTTCCAACCATTTATTTTTGCTTTTGTTTCCTTTGACTCAGGAGACATATCTTAAAAAATGTCGCTACAACCAATGTCAGAGAAATTACTGCCTATGTTCTCTTCTCGATTTTTATGGGTTCAGGTCTCACATTGAGGTCATTAATTCATTCTGAGTTTATTTTTGTGTATGGTACAAGAAAGTGGTCCAGTTTCATTTTTTTACATATAGTTATTAAGCTTTTCTGGCACCATTTATTGAAGACACTATCTTTTCTTCATTGTAAATTCTTGTCTCCTTTGTCATAAATTAATTAAACATATAAGCATGGGTTTATTTCTGACCTCTCTGTTTCATTTGATCTATGTGTCTATCTTTGTGCCAGTACCATACTATTTTGATTACTGTAGCTTTGTAGTATATTTGGAAATCTGGAGTTGCAGTAGCTCCAGCTTTGTTTTTTTTTTTTTTTCCAAGACTGCTTTGGCTATTCAGGGACTTTTGTGATTCCATACAAATTTTAGAATTCTTTGTTCTAGTTCTGTGAAAAATGCTATTGGTGTTTTGATAGGGATTGTATCAAATCTATGGATTGATTTTAGTATAGACATTTTATTTATTTATTTACTTTAATTTTTTTTAGTGTTTATTTATTTTTGAGAGAGAGAAAGAGAGAGAGAGAGACAGACAGAGCATGAGTGGGGGAGGAGCAGAAAGAAAGGGAGACATAGAATCTGAAGCAGGCTCCAGGCTCTGAGCTGTCAGCACAGAACCCAACATGGGGCTCAAACCCACAACTTGTGAGATCATGACTTGAGCCAAATTTGGATTGGCTCAAGCCACCCAGGAGCCCCTAGTATAGACATTTTAACAATATTAGTATTTCCAATCCATGTGCATGCAATGTCTTTCCATTTATTTGTATCATCTTGCTTTTTTTTTTTCACCAATGTTTTATAGTTTTCAGAGCACAGATCTTTCACCTCTTTGGCTAAGCTTATGCCTAGGTATTTTATTCTTTTTGGTGCAGTTGTAAATGGAGTTGTTTTCTTAATTTCTCTTTCTACTACTTCATTATTAGTGTATAGAAATGTTGCCAATTTCTGGGTATTAATGTTGTATCTTTCAACTTTACTGAATTCATTTATTACTTCTAACAGGTTTTTGGTAGAATCTTTAGGATTTTCTATGTCATGTATCATGTCATCTGCAAATAGTGATAGTTTAATTTGTTTACCAATGTGGATGCCTCTTGTTTCTTTTTCTTATCTGATTGCTGTGGCTAGGATTTATAGTACTATGTTGAATAAGGGTGGCAAGAGTGGACATCCCTGCCTTGTTCCTACTCATAGAGGGAAAGCGCTCAGGTCTTCACTATTGAATATGATGTTAGATGTGGGTTTTTCACAAATGGTCTTTATGATGTTAGGTATGTAAACCCACTTTGTTGAGAGTTTTTTTTATCATGAATGGATGTTGAATTTTGTCAAATGCATTTTCTCCATCTATTGAGATTGTCATATGATTTTTATCTGTCATTTTGTTCATGTGAATTGGAATAGCCATTGCGGAAAACTGTATGGAGGCTCCTCAAAAATTAAAAATTCCACTACTGGGTATTTCCCCAAAGAAAATGAAAGCATTAATTCAAAAAGATATATGCACTCCTATGTGTATTGCAGTGTTATTAACAATAGCCAAGATATGAAAGCAACCTAAATGCCATCAATAGACAAATGGATGAGAAAAATGTGGTATATACATACAGTGAAATATTATGCAGCCATAAAATGGATGACATCTCATCATTTATGACAACATGGATGGACCTGGAGGGTAATAAGTCAGACTGAGAAAGGCAAGTACCATATGATTTCACTCACATGTGGAATATAAAAACAAAATAAATGAGTAAAAAAAACAAAAAGCAGAAGCAGACTTATAAATACAGGAAACAAGCTGATGGTTGCCAAAAGGAAGGGAAGTACGGGATGGGCAAAATGGGTGAAGGGAAGTAGGAGATAAAGGTTTCTAGTTATGGAACGAATAATTCAGGAGAATAAAAGACAGCATAGGGAATATAGTCAATGATACTGTAATAGTTTTGTGTGGTGATCGATGGTAGCTACACTTGTGGTGAGCATAGCATAACATGTAGAGAAGCTGAATCACTATCTTATACACATGAAACTAATGTAGCATTGTGTGTCAACTACACTCAAATTAAAAAAAATAAAAGTAAAGTAAAATAAAATATGTAATAAGACATCCAAAAATACAACAAAACAAACAAACAAACTAAAAAACAAAGCTCTCCTTCCCTTCTACCCAAAGTGGACCAGACTTCAAATGGAGGAACCTGAAGTGAGGAGGGTAAGTACAAAAGACCCTCTTCCACATCTTCTCTCTCTTTTTCCTAGATATAACTAATCCAGCACTAAGGGTAGAAAGAGAAGAAGAAGGGAAAAAGCACTTACCATTTACTTATTGGGAGACAGAGGTAATCATCACTGTGTGTGCCTGCATGTGCATGCGTGTGTGTGTGTGTGTGTGTGTGTGTGTGGTCAGTCTTTTCTGGCTAATACTGAGTGGTTATAGATATCTTTTGCAGCTGAGGAGTCTATATGCTAGCTCATACATAAGCTCAAATCTAACTTTGGTTTAACTTCTACCACATCCTCTCCATAACATGGTATACTGAGCAGCTTGTTGCTGTTGGGATCCCCTTCAACCTGAAGACAGATAGCTTAGAGGGGTGATACTAGGCAAACACCGAAACCCAGCTACCTTCCAACTACCCTGAATAGACCGACATCTTGCCTTCTTGTCACATGTAGTAGAGCAGCCACTCTCCCATGATTTCCTCTTTCTACTCCACCATCTTCCTCTGCTGCCTAAGCAAATGGCCAACTAGGAAAGAGAATGTCAATCTTCCCTATCATGTGATTCTCTGTTAACATTTCTTAAGACTTGGATTTAAATTGGGTTAGAAAATAGCTCTACATCACCAATATAAGCTGGCGACTCTTTATGGTGATTTTTCCCCTTCTTTCTGGTCAGAGAGAAAATGGCATAAACTGTGTATAACAAAAATTGATAAAGAAATGGGAACATAATGTACATGACAGTGTAAGTATTGTGTCTTTCATGTAAAGAACCAGGCAATAAAAGAAAAGATTTCAAATTGTTAATCAAGAATAGAGATGTTGGGGCACCAAGGTGGCTCAGTCTGACTCTTGATATCAGCTTAGGTTGTGATCTCTTGGTCATGAGATCAAGCTCTACTTCAGGGCTCAGAATGGAGCCTCCTTGGGATTCTGTCTCCCTCTCTCTTTGCCCCCCTCCCACTCATGCTGCCCGCCCCATATATATCTTTCTCAAAATAAATAAACATGGCAGAAGAATACAGATGTAAGTATACAGAGATAAAAATGATAAATATCAAGAAAATGACAAAAAATGTAATATAAATATAATATTAACTAGGGAAAGGAGGAAGGAGAACACATAAAATCTTATTTTGTCAATGTTCATAGTGGCTACAGAAATAGAAGTTTAAATACATAAAATTACAGCTATAAAGTAATATTTAAACTACAATGAAAAAACATCCTGAATTAGAAACAGAAACATAACAGGTTAAGAAACCATATCATGTAATAAAACGTGAAAAATAAAAGAAGTATTAAAACAAAATTTAATATAATATATGAAGACTAACTGAAATAAGTATATCATATCGATTAGTGTAAATGGGCTAAAACTCCTCCTTTAGAAATATAAAAGCCAAATCTATTATTTCCTGTTTATAGCATATTACTAGCCCATAAATCAAAAGGAGTCCAGAAAAGTTGAAAATGAAAACATGAGCAAAAACAAACAAAATCACCAAATATAAACACAAGTAAAAGAAGAATTAAGATCTTAATACCAGACAAAATTGACAAAGAAAGTAATTTTGTGATAAGGCATACAGTCTATGGTAAAAGTCAAATATTTATATAACTGTCTTTTCCAAATAAAATGAACATAAAAATGGAGGGGCGCCTGGGTGGCTCAGTCGGTTGAGCGTCCGACTTCAGCTAGGGTCATGATCTCACGGTTCATGGGTTCGAGCCCAGTGTCGGGCTCTGTGCCGACCGCTAGCTCAGAGCCTGGAGCCTGCTTCGGATTCTGTGTCTCTTTCTCTCTCTGCCCCTCCCCTGTTCATGCTCTGTCTCTCTCTGTCTCTCAAAAATAAATAAAATGTAAAAAAAAAAAAAAGGAATCAGCCACAATTATAGAGATACAGTGTGAAAATACTAATGATAGTGAAATCTAATTCACCTTTCTTGATCTATAAAAGTTTAAAAGATGAGAGACTTAAATAAAAACATTTTCTGATAATTATGTATTTAACTCTATATTCTAAAAAACAAAAACATCTTTTCAAATATCTACGGAACATTTATAAAAACTGATTATATATATAACAAAAATGCAAGCATCATTAAATTTTAATACCCAGTGATCACAAAGCAGTACAAAAAACCCTCACAAAATTGAATGTAAAATTAAAGTGGAAGTTGGGGTTCCTGGGTGGCTCAGTCAGTTAAGTGCCCAACTCTTGAATTTTGCACAGGCATGATCTCATGGTCATAAGATCAATCCCCAAGTCAGGCTTCACAATGAGCATAGATCCTGCTTAAGATTCTCTCTCTCCCTCTCCCATTGACCCTCCCCTGCTTGCACTCTCTCTTTCTGTAAAAGAAATAAATAAAAATAAATAAAGTATAAGTAAAAATAACCGTAATAAAAAAGGTCCCTATCAAAATATTTGAGACCAATTAAAAGCAGTGTTCAAAAAATATATATAGAAAAATCCACACATTAATTCACCAGAGAGAATGAAAATCCATTAATTATTGAACTAAAGAAATTAAGAAAGTAACATAGCAATGTATAAAAAAGAGCCTACAAAGAGAAGTAGGAAAAGTAATAGGGGCAACAAGCAGAAGTTTATCAATTATCATGCAGAAAGATGGTAAAACTACTGAATAAATCAGACGTGGATATTAGAAGAAAATATAATAAAAAAATAAGAAATTACCAAACTTTCTCCAGAAAAGGGTGAGAGGGCATACGTAATAAGTAAGAAATAAGAATGGGGAAATAACCTCATGTGGCTAGAACATTAAAATATACCTATGAGATCATTTTGTTCAACTCCGCACAAATGCATTTGAAAATATACATGAAATAGATAATTTTCCAGGAAATTATAACTTTCCAAGCTTGCACAAGATGATGTAGAAAATCTAAAAGAACAGCACTTTATGAGAAGTAGAGACTGCCATGTTCTCCTCATAATGATGGGCTTGCTATTTTAACTCTTCTGGAGCATGTAAGAAGAAAGCTTTCTAATTATTATTTAATGAAATGATCATGAAAGTAATCTTAAAACCTGAGACAGATATCCCCCAAAGAAAACTGTAGACAAATCTCAATAATAAACAAAGAATTTAGCAACAAATATCAACTAATTGAAAGACATCGATTAATGAAAGAAGTTAGACCATGACCAGATGTGGTTAAGAAATAAAGACAAGGTTATTTGAATACTAAGAAATTTATTGATACAATTCACTATGTTTACAATGATGTAAAAGAGAAAAAATAATTTAATATGTTCCTAAGATATTTAGGAAAATCCAGCATTCAATCTTAAAAACAAGCTAACAAAAAGCCTCAATAAAATAAGACTAGCTTGGTACATCCTAAACACAGTGTGTGTGTGTGTGTGTTTCCTCTCTCTCTCTCTCTCTCTCTCTCTCTCTCTCTCTCTCTCACTCTTTCCACAGGGAAACACTGAAAGCCTCTAGAGGGGCTTAGACATGTGGCCCAAGAAGGGAATGTAAAGGGAGAAAGAAATGAATGGTGGAAAAATGATTTGTGTATGTATATAACTTCAGCACAAATACAAAATAGATCAGGTGTATCATGTCATGTGTTAGTTGATTATGAATTCTATTATGGAAAATAAGCTAAAATTTATTCATACTTTGATATTGAAGTGGTAGAGTTTGTATAAAGAAAGACTTAATTAGATGAGGTGCTTGATGGGAGCACCTACATCATTTAGAAGAAAATTATGAGATAAATACAAAAGGTTACTAATTACTGGCAGAGCTCACTCTCCTATAATGCAGATTAAAAGAAATGATATAGCATGAAATTGCTTTACACATCTGTCAAAAGCAAACTAAAATGATTATATCCTATTTCATGCTGTTTTGAACATTGAGGTTATTTTTTAAATTCTAGAATCATAATCTTATTGCTGTGACAGCATGATACCATGTTCCACCTTAATGTAATGGGGAAAATAAAGAATAATATAAATGAGTTCTCAAAAAAGAGAATTTTGTTCAGGTAATAAAATGAATTAGACAAGGATGAAAAGAACAAGATACTAAAAAATAAAAATACAAGTGGTGCCCTCATTCTGGTATCATATATTCACATACTGTCAGTATATGAGAATTCTTAGCATTATGTGTCTATTAGAAAGATGTCTTCTCCTAAGTAGTATATAAAGCACATTAACATCATGGTCACAGCTTAACAGTTTTATATGACTGAATACACCTTAGAAATAGTTAATATAACTATATACATGTTATAAATAGTAAATATATATAAAATATTGTTTCTCCCTTTAAATTTCTATAGCACTAACCTCCTAGGAAAAGCTCTGCCCCTAACTTATTTTCATCTAAGAATCAGTGAACACAGAGCTCTGGGAAATTACTGCGGAATGGAAATAAATAAATGTGCTGCAGATTTGATGTCATATACAGAGTACTGAAGTGGGAAAGGGTGCCCCCAGAGTATAGAATGGAGATCTTTATCTCCGAAGAAGGATCAGTCCTCTTTCAATGATGGTCAGCGATGCATCAGTCAGAAGGAAACAGGGCATTCCTGGCAAAGTGAGCTGAAGCATGGTGGGGTGAAATGGGCTGGCTTCTTGTCATGGGTGCTGCAAGCTGTTCTGGATGACTGGAATAAAGAGTCCAAGAAATTATACAAAGATAAGAGTGAGGAGTAGATACGAGTATCAGGGCTTTTGGTGCAATACCAAGAATTATGAGCTTTCTTCAGGCTAAAATGTGCAATACATTTTTTAAACTGGAGATGTGGAAGGTCATTTGGATGATGGTGTGGAGAGTAGATGGGGGTAGGAGAGTAGAGGGAAAAAGCCTGACAGGAAATCATTCTAAAAGATGATGAGCCCTTGAACTAAGGCAATAAAAATAAAGATGCTGGGAAGACACAGGGTATTCATGATGCTGTGGCTATAGAATCTATAGAACTTGGTAACTGAGGAACTATTAGAAGAATATTAAGATATAGATGAATAATCTAGATTTCTGTCTTTGATGATTGGGTGAATGTTGGTCTTTCCATTGAAATCAGGAATGCAAGATAAGTAGGTTCTAGGGGAACATGGGGCGTTTATTTTAGAAGTAAGAAGAGGATGTGGACATCCAGCAAGGCATATGAAGCTCAATGAGAGATCAAGCTGAGAGAGATATTCATGGAGTTGTTTTCTTTTCCAGCATGTAGTTGGGAGTTAACACACAATTTATTAATATGTCCTTTAATGATAGATGCTGATGATCAGTGTTATTACTCTGGACTGACAGAGTACCAGGATCATATTGGTCTAAATGCAAACTCTTTACTGTATCTAGGACACCCTGATTAATATGCCCCCTGCCTGTGTCCCCCAACTTCATTTCTCCCAGTTTTTCATTTCTCACTCTGCTCCAGCGACACTAATATTTCTTTAGCTTCTCAAGCAAAGTTTTTGCCTACAATAATTTGTCCATTCCTTCTGCCTGAAATTCCTACCCTCCCATCACCAACAAACAAACAAACTTACCCCTTTCTCATCCTCTCAGATACTTTACTTGATATCACAATCTAAAATAGGTTCTTCCACCCTATTATTTCAGTCCCTTAATTATTTTTTCATAATCTTATTACTTTGTAAATACCTCCCTTTAAAATCTTTCTCCCACCTACCCGACCAGATAATACACTGCTGTCTTGTACACTGTGTTATCTTGAAGTCCTCTAGCAGTGCTGGGCACATAAAAGGAATTCAATAAATATTGTTGAATAGAAGAGTGAAAAAACAGTCATGAATCTAATCATTATCGAGGGAAAAATAGTCTTTACAGACTATGAAATATCTTGGCATGATTTAGGTGTCTCTTTAGCAAACTCCTCATTGATAGATCTCCATTTTTCTCCATGCAGGACCAACATGCAGCCATTGGCAAGACTGGGAAAAAGCCACAATCTTTCCTAGGTTCAAATACTGGAATTGAGATTGTATAACCTTGAACTAACTGTTTAAGTTCTGTAAGCCACAACTTCCTCATCATCAATTATGGAAAATAATATCTATCCCATGGTTTCATGCTACAGATTAAATGATAAAAGGATCCAATCCCTATTGCAGAGATTTCCTCATAGTAAGCACTCAGGCAATAGGGACATTTATCATACTGCTCACACACTTGAAGCAAAAACACCCACCCGCCAAACCAGGTGATCACCATCACTATTTTATTTTTAACTACAAAAAATTTCCAATTTAGGCAAAATCAGAGAAAATATGTGATAAATCACATGTACCTATCAAGGCTTCAACAGAAATATCAGCTCATGATCAGGGTTATTTCATCTATAACTCACCTACTTCAACTCTTTTACGTTACATTTGCATGTACATCTTAAATATCAGATTGTTTTATCTATGTTTATATTTGTTTAAAAATATTTTATACTTTGGGGCGCCTGGATGGCTCAGTTGGTTAAGAGTCAGACTTCGCTCAGGTCATGATCACGTGATTTGTGGATTCAAGCCCAGCATCGGACTCTGTGCTGACAGCTCAGAGCCTGGAGCCTGACTCACATTCTGTGTCTCCCTCTCTGCCCTCCCTTGCTTGTGCTCTGTCTCTTTCTCTCTCTCTCAAAAATAAATAAATATTTTTAAAATATTTAAATAACAGTAATTTTTTAAGTTTTAAACATTTTTTAAGTGTTTTACTTATTTATTTTTGTGAGAGAGAGAGCATGAACAGGGGAAGGGCAGAGAGAGAGGGAGACAGAGGATCTGAAGTGGGCTTTGCACTGACAGCAGAGAGCCCCTGCGGTGCTCAAACTCAGAGCCACAAGATCTTGATCTGAGCTGAAGTTAGATGCTCAACCAGTGGAGCCACCCAGGTGCCCCAAAAATAATTTTTATTATTAGCAAGTATTCAGTCAATATGGTCACTATTCAAATGTTCCCAGTGATGACACACATGCACTGCTAGTTGCTACTGGGTCCAGAGCAGGCTTTCTTGAGAGGAACCGTGGCCTTCAACTGAAGCACAAGTCCCCTTGATACATCCTTACAGGGAAGGAACCTGGGCTTTAAGTAAATGATAGACTAACCGCCCACCTACGCTCTCATCTCCTGTGGCAGTTCCTCATTGTCTGAACCCAACTGGAGGCCAGAGATCATGGAGATCTTGTTAATATAGTCAATGCAGGTCAACCACTCAGAGTTGAAAGGGGTGAAAAGTAGATCTGGAATGGTAAACAACAATTTGAGCATATCAATGATCCATGCAATCTTTCCAGAATTTACACCACACACAGGCGTGCGCGCGCACACACACACACACACACATCCCTTTTACCAAAGTATTAACTCTTTCATAACAACACTGTTCTGAATCTGTACTTTGCCATAATGAAGGACTCAAGAGCACATGGGTTAAAGTAGGTCATAGAATTTGGGAAGAAAGACCATGAGGTAGAGTTTGAAGAGTTAGAAAATAAACCATTTACAGTTCAGCTTCATCACCTCATTAACATGTGATTACTTGCTACAGGAGACTAGATGACTGTTTTTATCCTCTTTTCCCTTTCTCTGCTACAAAGTCTGAAAACCACAAATATTTGCTCATCCAGATTCTCTTCCAGCTAGACATGGCCATGGGACATAATTGTGAGATGGAAGTAGTGGTCACTGGGTAAGAACTTTGGGAAACTTAAATGGAGCAGACAACTCTAGCAGCATATTCTCTGACTTTCCCTCCTTCCTCCTTTATTCCTGCTAACAGGAAGACAACAACTGAAGGGACAGCAAGCACACTGCAAGCATTAGGGTGAAAACCACCCAGTGATGCAGGTAGAGCAGGAAGAACAGAGGAGCCTGTGTTCTGAATGATGTGGTTGCAGCTTCACCACACTGAGGCCGCCACAGCTCATTCTGCGGGAAGAAGAGCCCTTATCTATTTAAGCTCGTGGTAGATCTCCATTCTGTCATTTGAAGTAAAAATCCTTCCTGGATTATATGCTTGCTGATTTTCTTACTTTTAACAAGAACTGTCCATCAGGAAGTTAAGCTGTTGGCAGGTATCCAGAGGACACTGGGATGCCTCCTAGAGTTTATTTTTTTTATTCCTCTGAGAGTCTGTCAGTTGCTCATTCTAGCTACCATAGTTTACTACTATAGGCAGTGTGAGGGAATATGGTTTAATCACTCTAGATTCATTCACTGAAAGAAAGTTTGGGCTCAGAACCAGATGCTTCATCCTCTAATGACAAATTTAACTATAGTTATAATGATTAAAATAGGTATCTGAGTTTCCTCCAAATGGCTAGAGAGCTAGTTCATCAAAGAGAACACATCAGTACAATTCTACGCCACTTAGGGAAGTAGAGTTTCATATATGAAGGCAAAAAAAAAAAATTCGCCCTTTAAGATAAGCTTTCAGATGTCTTTTTTGCCATCCACTTTACGCTCTCATGATTTTGCTCAGTAATATTAAAGGTATACTTCAGCAATCTAAGACACTCCATGGGCCCAATGAAGAGCAAGTACGGATTTGTCTAATTTAGTGCCTCATGCCAAGAGTCATCCACCATCTGATTAAAGATGGTTCTTGGGGCGCCTGGGTGGCTCAGTTGGTTAAGCGTCCGACTTCGGCTCAGGTCATGATCTCGTGGTTTGTGAGTTTGAGCTCCATGTTGAGCTCTGTGCTAACAGCTCAGAGCCTGGAGCCTGCTTCAGATTCTGTGTCTCCCTCTCTCTCTGTCCCTCACATGCTCATGCTCTGTCTCTCTCTGTCTCTCAATAATAAATAAAAACATAAAAATAAAAGATGATGGTTAAAGAAGTGGGATCCATTTTATGCTTAATATATTAAAAAAAATTAAAATGTCTTAAAGTTGTTCGATTCTTAAGGCTTAAAATTTTGTATCATTTTTTCACTTTTAGTTATATTATTTACATTACCATTTTCATAAATTTTCACATATATATAACTTCTTTTTCATACCTCTGTTTTCTTAAAAATAAAATGGCATAAGGAAAAATCAGTAAGTGCTTGATTCTAGACACAGCTCCTCAGTGATCACCTTGGCCCAGCGTAGCTGGCCTCGACAGGGATCTTTAGGAATGTTGCTTGTGAGAGACATAGTAGCAGCAGTCTGGTTGGGAAGGAGAGATGGAAAATTTACTGGCACAATCCCTTCAATACCTTATGGTGTCGTTATGTTGGAGATTGGAGAAAGTGCTAACGTCCTCCTCATTTCCCTTTGCCCACCACTGACCCTCAGCATCTTTATTTCCTCATTTGTAGCTTGCAAGGGCTGGCTTAAAATTAAGCATTTTAAAATTCCAATTCTACCTTGGGCTCTCTATTATTTCCTAATTTGCATCACATTCCTACCACTTACTTTACTTTTGATTCCAACTTTTACTTTCCTCTGGCAAATTCACTATCAGTCTTTCCCTGACACATATAATCTGTAGTGTGTCATTACTGTGCCAAAGTCATATGTTCCTCAAAGCTTTTTTTATCTCATGAGATTACTCTAGGCCAATTATACATATTTTATTTTTCATAATGTTTGATGAGTTCCGGAGAAGCTTGTCACATAAGTATACTGTGCAATGGCTCTGACATATGAAGGTGGCCTGATGTTCAGGAATAAAAAGCTCATTGAAACTTGTAGATCACTAAGTAACAAAAATCACCATTGTTTTAGCTTTTATTAATGGAACAGAGACTGTTCTTAGGTGGTTCTACATATATTATCCAGTTTAATGTTTCCACTACACGTATTCTACTTGGTAGATATTCCCGTTTTTACAGACGAGAAATCAGGGGCTTAGATTGGTTGCATATCTCATCTCAGTTGATAGGCACAGTGAATGAAATCATCCTGATTCAAGCTCAGATCTCCTGGACTCCAGTAGCCACTCTTCCAATCACAGGATTCCACTGCCCACTAGGCTCTAGCACTTTTTTAAATTAGTGTGACCAGTTCTGCTTACTTTTCTCCTTACTAGACCAAAACTCTAAACAAATATAGCATTAACCATCTAATCATATACTTTATGACTAGACTATCAGAGAGTGTACCATTTTCAAGATCAATTCTTCACTCAATAGACAAAGTGTTTCCAAAAAGTCAAGGTGATAGTGTCCAGGTTCTCAATCCAATTTTGTGCTGTGATAAAAACTCATAGCCCAGGGGCAGTGTTGATTGTGGCAGTGCTCACAGAGGCCTTAAAAGGGAAAGCAATTTTATTATTAGATAGCTGATACAGAAAAATAGACTAGACTCAGCATACTTCCTAAAAGTGATTTAAGGTGACTTTACATGAAAATGAACAGATATAATAAATTGCAAAAGAGAGTACAGAGCTACTTTTTAAAAAATATAAGATAGGTTCCACATACCATAAGGGAAATGGGAACACGGAGAGGAAAGCTGTGAGAGAAAAGACTTAGAGAGAAATTGCTGTAAGAGAGAGTAAAGCTTAGTCCAAACATCTCTGAAAGCCCAGCTGGACAGGAAAACAGGATGCGCTACGGTGGCACTTCTCAACCTCGAACGTGCATGTGTATCATCTGGAGATCTTGTTCAAATGCAGAATCTGATCCACTAGAACGAAGGTAGGGCCAGAAACCATGTGTTTAACAAGTTCCTGGATGATGCAGACTATAAATAGAAAAGTGCTACATTCATAGTCCAATAACCAAAAACCTAACCTAACAAAACAAAAACAAAAACAGAACTTTATTGTTTATCTGAATGGTATAGGTTGAATTATGTTATTCCCCTCCCCACCACATTCATGGTTAAAGTCCTAACTCAAAGTACCTCAGAATGTTACCAAAGGGGCGCCTGGGTGGCTCAGTTGGTTGAGCATCTGAATTCGGCTCAGGTCTTGATCTCGCGGTTAGTGAGTTCAAGCCCCACATTGGGGGGAGTTTGGAGCCTGCTTCAGATTCTGTGTCTCCCACTCTCTTCCCCTCCCCTGCTCGCTCTCTCTCTCTCTCTCTCTCTTTCTCTCTCAAATAAATAAATAAATAAGTAAACATTAAAAATATTTTTAAAAAAAGACTTATTTGAAAATAAGGTCATTGCAGATGTAATAAGTTAAGATTAGGTCATTAGGGTGGGGAAATTTGGACACAAAGATACACACACAGAGCAAACACCATAGGAAGATGAAGGCAAGGATTGAAGTGGTGCCTCTACAAGCTGAGGAATACCAAGTATATCTAGTAAACCATCAAGAGCTGAGAAAGAATATGGAAAAGATTCCTCAGAAAGAGCTAACTCTGCTGACATCTTTTTGTTCTTTAATATCTTTTTAAAAAATTTACTTCAGTATAGTTTACACAAAATGTTACATTAGTTTCAGGAGTACAACATAGTGATCCTGTAAGTTTGTGTGTTAGGCTCTACGCACGAGTAAAGCTACCATCTGTCACCATACAATGCTATTACAGTATCTGCTATTACAATATCATCGACTACATTCCCCCTGCTGTGCCTTTTCTTCCTGTGACTTATTCATTCCATACCTGAAAGCCTGCATCTTCTACTCCTCTTCACCCATTTTGCCCATCCCCCCAAACACCTCTCTTCTGGCAACCATCATTTTGTTCTCTGTATTTATAGGTCTGATTTTGCTTTTTGTTTGAAAAATCCTGGAAGAGAGACCACAGACAGTAAATTCTCTGACATCAGCCATAGCAACATTTCTCTAGATATGTCTCCCAAGGCAAGTGACATCTTGATCTTGATCTTGGACTTCTAATATCTACAACTATGTGATAATAAATTTCTGTTGTTTAAGCCACCCAGTTTGTTGTATTTGTTACAGAAGCCCTAGCAAACTAATACAGAAAGAAAATATGTCTCTGTAGAAGGCATAGTGCACCACATGTCATCCTTGACTGATTTAATGAGAACATCCTAAAATGTCCCTGGGCTCTGAATATTTTGTCCCCTCCTCCTCAGGCATAGTTTTCTTGTACAATCATTAGCATGCTTTTGCTTTTCTGAGCTAGTTTCTGGGATATTCAGTCATCTGGGCACCAAGAAAGATCAATGAATGGTATTCTGTTCTTTCCTGCTTGAATAGACTACTGTTGTGGTTTTCTGGGACCCAAGAAGAAAATGAGGCTGAAAAAAAACTTGTCTCCCCACAATTACTTCCCCCAATGATTTCAAACTGATAAAGAGCTCACCAATTTTGTGTTCTTCAAGATACATGTATGGATATCTATTTAACGAAGCCTTAGAGCTTGATTTTATACTGTATCCTTTTTGCTTCTCCTATGATCAGAGAAGCAGACTGTAGAACTCATGCGTCCTTAGCTATCACTGCCATTTTCATACTCGTGTAGTTTCTTTGCCACTCCTATCCAGTTACTTAGTATGATGTCTGGCTATGACCCATGGAGCTGAAGCCCTGTCCATCATCAGATCTACTGTACCATACAGCTCGTGTATATTACTGTCATATATAGTTAGTGCATATTACTGTAGTATATAGCAAGTGTATATTGCTCTATTATGTGATTAGCATACTTGTTTCTCTTTTAGATAGATCACACATGTGATTTACTGCCCTCTTAGAAAGAAACACCATGACTAACAGGAGACCTATCCTAATCTGGATTCTTATTTGTAAATAGATGAAATACGGGGCAGCTGGGTGGCTCAGTTGGTAAGCATCCGACTTCAGCTCAGGTCATGATCTCACGGTTTGGGAGTTTGAGTTCTACGTTGGGCTCTGTGTGGATGGCTCAGAGCCTGGAGCCTACTTCATATATCGTGTCTCCTTCTCTCTCTCTATCTCTCCCCTACTCATACTCTGTCTCTGTCTCTGTCTCTCTCAAAAATAAATAAACATTAAAAATTTAAAAAAAGAAAAATAGATGAAAAACAGGACCTTGTATCAAAGCAAAAATTGTACTACACAGTGTGGACAGTTGAGGAAGATTTTATTCAAGGCTATTGCCATAGGAGAGAGAGAACAGAACTTAGTCTGAGGTCAACTTCACAGAAACAAAGAGCTGGGGAATTTTCAAGAACTGTGGTGACGGGATCATAGGATACGTATATTTAGTAATTGTTCTTGCCGAGAGGAAACCTAAACTTTCTCAAATCTTCAGAACAAGAGTTAGTTTTACAACTCAGAGCAAGGCACCCTCAGATATTAGGCTCCTCCCCTCCCACAGAGAATGGGAAAAGGGGACACTATGGTCCTTGATGGTTAATTACAAATGGATAATTCCCATGTCCTTTAGAAAGATAGTTCACAGTTGTAAAATTGGCAAAAAGCTTTTTTTAAAGATTTACATTTCAAATAAAAAAATAATTTACAGGATTAAGGAAAGGGATGTCAAGGACCTAAAGGCAAGAAAAGGCCTTGTCTAAAGTTTGGGCAGGCTGAGGGAAATGTTAACAGTATCTTGGTCACCTGATATGCATGTGAGTAGGTGAAGCATCTAGTAACATCTTGTAACTGCTTTTGCCTTGATGCAATTAACCATGTAATTGACAGATTCCCTGTGTGGATCACTAATTCCCAAATGAGGTTAATCATCAAAACTATTTGAGGATTTTTCAAAATAGAGATTTTCATATCCTGCCCTTGGATATTCTGATTTCATAAACTTCAGATGGCTTCAAAGAACTTGAGTTCCTATGTAACGTCCCAAGTTATGAACAATCCAATATGTTTGGGAACTAGTGGTTGAAGTTAACATTGTGGTGACAACATGTCTCATGAGGTAATTGTGAGATATGATGCAGGATTTGTTCCCATCCATTCCACTTTCCAGAATGATTTTTTTAACATTAGTTGAGTAAATGGATTTAACTAATTCATACATGAGATAAAAGCAAAAAATGTTTATGGAAAATGTATTGTCTATAATTTATAATTACTCTTACTGGCTTTTGGTTTCACATCCTAATATTTCCAAAATAGAATTTATCAAATAAACAAGACAATGGACCTATTGAATTTGTTATAAATTTACTAATATCTTTTTAAGCAGAAAGAATGAATGACTTTGACCTGTCTGTCCAAACCACCCAGCCTGAGTCCTTTAGTTTAGTGAACAAACCAGAATGGCCCCTCCAGGGAAGGGCAATGTTCTCAACTCTTCCCCATAACCTGAATACCATCAGTGTGAGACCTAAAACACATCTGTTTTTCCTTATGAAATTCAAACAATTACCTAACCTCTTGGCTCTTAAGTAAAATGTTCAAGGGCCCACATGACAATACTTCGTTGTATATAACAAATCTGTTGTATATAATGAATCTGTTGTAATAATATAATCTGTTGTACATAATGAAACTTAAACTGTTTTGCTAAAGAAGGGAAAGAGGGTATAAATAAATGGCTGTAAAACATCTGGTTAGGATCTGCACAAGGCTGTATTTTTTCCATGTCTCCAAAAGGTTTGTTCTATCTGTCACCCATTGCTTTGAGTTCCTGCAGGCAACAAAATCATGGAGAAATACAGTGTCTGGAGTCGACTATGGCTTCCTGTTTGTCTGGAACTTTCGTTGGTCCATGGACAGGCAGAAAACAGCTGTGCAAGAATCTGTATTTAGAATAGTGTCACTTGATAGAAACCAGTGCAACTCTCAGGGCTCTGCAACACATCTCTACTTCAATTCTGTACAGTGTGCAAATCTGGTTTTCCAAGATTCAGTTCTAGAAGTTTGGTAGGGTTGTATAAACAACAGAGAGAGGGAAAAGATAAGATGAAAAGATTCAGGAAAAAAAATACCAGTGCTTTATAGTTTGCTCAGATGTAACTAATTACGTGCCAGAATGATTTATCGCGCTTTAATTTGATGCATGTGAGTGTGTACGTGTGTGAAGAATTAACGGATGGAAACACTTCAACCACTTAAAACTGAGAAACCTATATACTTGGAGCATGACACGTTTTGAATTAATTACATGAAAATATCAGTTTCATCTTACAGATACTTTACATTTATCAGCGCATGAAAGTGAATACTAACATATAGGGGAAAATACATAGTGAAGATAGCTTAAAAATGATGAATTTCAAGCAAGACCTCAGAGAACATACTTGAAGAATAATAATAGTAATAACTTCATTTCAAAGATCATAAAACTTTAGAAATTTATATTTTATAAGCCTGTATTTTCTTAACTAATATACATTGAACATTTACTGTAAGTCAGGGAATATGTTAGGTGCTTTGTGAGGATCAACTAATTTAAATCTCACTGCATTGTATTAAAATGGGATTATTATACCCATTTTATGGGTGAGGAAATCAAGGCTCAGAATGATTAATACCTTGAACAAAGTCAAAACCTTGTAAGTAACAGAATTCACTCTCCAGGCTTTTAACCTCTCTCTGTCCCTAAAGTAATTCCAGTGTCTGAATTATGTAAATTCAGCACTTCATTTTAAGTGTTTAAACCCCATCAGGCCACCTGAGAGGCAAAATATGCTTGTACTTCATGCTCAGGGCAGACCAGTTCTGCCTTGACCTGTGTTCTCTCTACCCTGTGTCTGTTAATATTGGTGGAAAATGAGTGGCGATTCTTAAAAAATCACATAGTTTTGTATAACAAAATTTTTCTATGAAAAATTGTCAGGGAATGCATTTAATTATTGAGTGAATGATTCATAGGGGAGCTATCTAAGTCATTGTAATCTAAATTAACATGCAAAGTGACGTTGATGCTTAGTGTGCCTAAAATTAAAAAAGAGGAAAGGAAAATTTTTTGATTAGATAGACATTTCAGTCCGTTATTTGAGTTGGCTGGACTTTTTTTCATGAAATGCTTTGTTGATTTATTGTTTGTATTGGTGTGATGTAAACAGAGTATGTAATAATAGCTAAAATTTAATACAGCTTTAAATGTGTTAAACCACAGCAATATAAAGATGGAAGCGTTCTTACCAGTCAGTGAACCTCATACAACATAGGAGCCCCTGTACAATGATTTATAGTCTAATCTTCCCATTAAATACATGAGAAACCTGAGCCTGAGCTCTTTTAAGTGATTCAAGGTCAGAAAAGAGTTAGGCCTCAGTCTTCTCAACTCTCAGTCCACTGTTCTTAATGTAATTGTGTTTCCTCACAGTGGCCCCTGCTTCACTGAATTAACGTCGTATACAATCAGCTACCAAATGGCACCAAAATATGAAAGGCAAAAATATCTGTATATGAAGTGAGATACTAGGTTGACTCTGAAGGACATTCCATGTGATATTCAGAAGTACTTAGTTTGAATCCTGGGTTCTCTATGACTTTACAACAGTCCCCTTCTCCTGCCAAGCAGTGCGACACCCCCACATGTATACAAACACACAAATCATAAAACGAATCTCCCATCCTGCATTCACCCTGCTTGTAGCTCCCAATGCCCTTATGTAATCCCCATTGCTTTTTCCACAAGCATAATGGTGGCATTTCCAGGATCTTTAGAACTTTATTTTCAGGGTGCCTGGGTGGCTCAGTCGGTTAAGCACCAGACCTTGGCTCAGGTCATGATCTCACGGTTCGTGGGTTTGAGCCCCATGTGGGGCTCTGTGCTGACAGCTCAGAACCTGGAGTCTCCTGCTTCAGTTTCCATCGCTTCCTCTCTCTGCCCCTACCCCACTCGCATTCTCTCTCTCTCTCTCTCTCTCTCTCTCTTTCACAAAAATAAATAAACATTAAAAAATATTTTAAACTTTATTTTCTTCTCAAGAAAAGAAAGAAATCCTGGTCATAAGGAATAAATAGGTGCTATCAGGGTCAAGACAGTAAGCAGCCCATTCCATAAGAGCCATGATCAGAAACAATGGGGTTGACCAGATGCACAGTCAACATGAGCCATGTCCCTGAAGCTGTGCAAATAGCAGGGATGGGCTCCAGTACACAACTCAGAACTTCTCACACATTCTGAGTCCCTCAATACTTAGATCCAAATTCCATCCAGTTGAAGCTGTTAACAATTTACTAAAACGCTATTTTATTCAAGTCTTAAGTAATAAAAGTGATTTAATAAAGAAATATAAGCTCTTACACCGAAGTTTCTATCATTATTAGATTCTCCTTCAAGTTAATGGCTTTGATCATTTGTGATGCGGAAATACCCATGTGGGAGTGAAGCTTAAATTGAGCTTGGTGTCACGTAGTGGTTCTTTGTAGTCAGAGATGCTGCTGATACTGGCATTGTTTCCTGCACTTAGCTTCTTACCATTAGCTGTATTTACACATGACCTGTTTTTTAGCTGAACTTGGATGTAATTTTCCAGCACTGTTTGCATTAACTTGTTACATTGGAAATTAATGACAACTTGAGTAAATGTTAGTCTCTAGTGAGAGGCATTTTAAGGTAATCATAGCTTCTAAAGCTGTATTTTCCCTAGGGTCTATGTCACAGTGAGGGTGTCATTAAGGGCATCATTCATATTAGCAATGTTAGGGCTTTATAGATATTATTGGCTGCCTTCTTGTTCCCTGAGTACTCAGTCTCTTCCTTGGGAACAAAGCCCACCATAAAGGGCATGAGGCTATTAATTTTACTCTTTCTTCAGCTATTGTGAAAGCAAAGTGCGGTCAGCTCTAAGGTATTATTTCTATCCTGCATGTGTTCACTTTTTCTACAGTCATCCTTTGGATGTCAGTATTTTTTTAAGCAGTTTTATGCAGGATGCTAGAGACAATTTAGTGGTTTCCTACTTCTGATAATTTCTGAAAATCTATGGTTGTAAATTGTTCATCAAGGGGCTCGTTTAGAGTGCCTGAGATGGATTTCCCATACCTTCTTGTTCATCCTACAACTGACATAACTGGGAAATGTGCCAGAGTGGCTGGAAGAGGCCTGGGTCTGGAAGCCAGCCAGGATTGCCCAAACTCTGCTATGCTGCTCACCAGACCTGTGGCCCTAAGGATTCTACTGTACCCATCTGAGCTAAGCTCCCCCACCTCTTCGACTCATGTGTCTAACAGCAAATTCATAGCATGGTTGTGGGACTAAAATTGAACAACATTGGTGAAAGTGCCTAGCACAAAGAAAGCATTTAATAATTGTAGCTAAACAAATAATGATAGATAATATTTAATAATGCTTTCTTAATTTGCAGCCCACACTTATATACAGTCATTATATTGGTCCTTCTACATCATTTGAGGCAGGTGGTTCTCATGATTTCAACATTAGCCTGAGAAAATCAAGTCTAAAAGGAGTTAAAGGATTTGCTTAAATTCATAAGCACTCAAAACCAAGCCTTCTGACTTTCACCTTTATGCTTGTTTGAGGTCTGGCTCAAGTAAGCAACTAATTAAGTATTGATTGAATAGTCATATCATTAAAAAAATCTTTATTATAGAAAAATTCAAACACAAGCATAAATAGAATAATATAATGAATCTCCAAATATCTTTTACCTAACTTGAACAGTTTTCAATATTTTTTCCAATTGTTGCTGTGTGTTGCCTTGTTTCTTTTTATTTTGGCTCTTTTAAAGAAATTCTCAGACATAACTTCATTTCACTCATAAATACTTTACTATGCACAGTAACTTTTAAGGAAATTTTTACAGTACCCACCATTCCTTGATCTTATCTAATAAGTTTTTTAACTGCCTTGTTATTGTTCAGATTTTACTGATTTATCTCAACCAATTTTCCTTTATTCAGGTAATTTGTTTGAACTGAGATTAAAAGAAAATCTACACATTGCATTTATTTTTGTAACTCTTGAGGATCCTTTGTTCTCTAAAAGTTCTACTTAATTTTGATTTCATGTCATTGGTTTATTATAGATATTTGTTTTTTATTCTAAGTCATAGAGAATTGTGTACATTCTGAATTTAGTTGATTGCTTCCTAATGGTGCCAGTTAACTTGCTCTTCTATCAACCCAGTGTTCCCATTAACCACTGTTTAGATGCAGATTCTTGATTAGATTCTGATTCAGATTTTTAGGTGTCAGGGATGATTAACACTCCCTTATTCTTAAGCTTGGTTTCTAGCCCCTCACTCCCCATATACATTTCTTATTGATTTCCATTGATTTATTTCTTACTTTATCCTGACTTCATCTGCTGGTGGCTTTACTCCTTCTCAGAATATGACATTTCTTCTTTAGTTCTCTAATAGTGACTCTCATATTGCCAGTCCCTACTGAAGTTTTGCCTTTCCCTGGATCTATAGTTTGCAGCATATGTCACCCCCTTTGCTTCACAAAGCATCTTGGAGGGTATTCCTAATATTTTCACCTAGGACCTTAATTATAATGGCACATACATGTGTGCCTGAATATTCAGAATATATTTAGAATCTATCCCTCAGGGGACATGTTTTATTCTGTTTGTCTCCCACATATTACCCTCTATAAACTCCAGAAATATCTCTATATAGTCCTCTCCTATCAACAACCTACCTTGCAAATTCTACCTGCTTTGGTCTCCCTTGACTCCCACCTCTCTCTCCCCAATTCAGTGTGTCAATTGAACTCTGCCTGGGTTTCCTCTCCCTGCACCATGGCCTGGAAACTCTCCAGGCAATAAGCTAATAGAATTGTAGAGCTCGCTGAAATTGTTTCCCATCTCTAAGGAACTCTTATCCTTCCTTGTCAGTTATATTTAGTGTCTTAACAACCATTGCATCGTTCATTCTGTCTGTATCTTAGTTATCTGGTCTGTGTTACTCCAGATTTAAAGCAGAAGTCTCTAGTCTGTTATTAGAAGACTTTGGAATCAAACTTTGTAATAAATCGGGGATATTTCACTGGTGATCTAAATCAGTGAAGGAAATTTTGTTTTGCTTTATTTTAAACCATGGGAACAAGATGAGAAATGGCAAGGATAAATTGTAAAGCTGGGTAGAGTACTAGAATTTTCTTTTCCTATTTTGATAAGTTTGTGGTTGTTTTTCTTGTGTGCTATGTTTCAAACTAATAGTGGAATTTAAGTAAATTGTGAGGGACTTGACAGATGTGATAAAATTAACTATGGCGACTGTCTATTTGGAAATAGACAACACCAATGAGGACCTGGCAGAGACTGGATTGAGGTTCCTAACCTCAAGCCACAGCACAGAAGTTCTGGGAGTACTTATGGCGGCGGGGGGCGGAGGGGGAGGGACTTTGTGCCTCATCTCCAAATGAACGGTGAAATGACATTTAAAATCATAACTGTGTTCTCCTCTATAGCCCCAACATTTGCTATTTTTCTCCATAAGAAAAAATATGTACACATTAAAAATTCATAGTTATATGAATTGTGAAACATAGCAATGATTTTATTTGTTCTGTGGCAGTGCAAAATAGACAAATACTTATCAAGATAGAAAATAAAAACACAAAAACAAACATAAATGATGAACAATAACACACTACCAGTAATGCTTTAATTGCACCATCACATCCACATAAACTTGTTTATCCCTTTCCACACCATACATCTTAGAAATACTTTGTGTTTGCTTTCCTCTTTTCTTTAATATTTAGACATTTTATCTAGCTTGTTTGTAAATATGATATACTTTCTAAACAGCTATAATTATTTGGAAACAAACAAAATCTGAAACTTCTAATAGAAAAAGTTTCTAGAAAATTAGGACATATGAAAAAGTAATATGTATTTGAAACTATTGCTTTTGGAGTCAAAATGAATTTTGCGACAGAACTGTTATAGATAAATGATCTTATTGCAGGTGCACCTGGGTGGCTCAGTCAGTTAAAGATCCTACTCTTGATTTTGGCTCAGGTCATGATCTGAGGTTCGTGGGATCAAGCCCCACCCTAGGCTCTGCACTGACTGCATAGGGCCTGCATGCGATTCTCTCTCCCCCTCTCTATCTGTCCCTTCCCCACTCACACACACACACTCTCTTTCTCTCTCAAAATAAATAAACATTTTTTTAAAAAAATGATCTCATTGCAGAAAACATATTGTAGGAGTTGGAAGACACCTAAAATTCAGAGTTGAAAAATATTTATTTGTTGGGAAATAGTGTTTACTGTTAAAGGAGTATGATGAGTCTATTTGATTTCTAAACAAAAGCATTTTTTTTCAGTTGTTGGAGAGGTAAGAAAGAAAAATTTTTATTTATGAGCTCACAGGTTGATTTGAACAATTCTATAGGCAAAAAATAATATCCAAATAATGCAGAGTGTATGAATCATTGTTTCCCCTACGTCAATAGATTTCATGCAACAGACAACGGGGCAACAGTGGTATGGCTGTCAATTAGTTTACGATGTTCTCATAAAGCATAAAAGATTATCTTAATTAAAGAGAGAATTTCAATTTTAATTTTATTGGAAAGATAACTGAGACCAATCTAAACAGAGATATAAAACTTTATTTGCAGCAAATCAGTTTAACATAATTGAGCAGGCAGAAATGTAATAGTACTGAACACGAGTGGAACATTTAATAGTTTCCCCAAAGTTTAGGAACAGAGATGAAAGACCTTTATATATGCACTGTCATGATCACCACTTAATTTGGACGAGGTTCTGTCAGTGATTAGAACTCTGAAATTCTGTGAATATTGATCATTCTTTCAACAACAGTATTCAGATATCTGCAAAGAGATTGGCAATATTTCAATACATTATAAGCCAGGCAAACATAATATATTGAAGAACCTATGTGGTTTATATAAATAGGTTGCACTATATGTTACAGACACTGGAGCCCTGTCTCAAAAATTTCAATATATATTGAAATATTGGAAGTGGCATCAATGAATATTTCAGATACACAGGTGGCTGGTGAATTAAGTGGTTTGCTGAATTTGCTTTCCAAATTAGAAATTGTTATTTCTCTGGAAAAATTAGCACATATTAAGTACAAGGGACTTCAAAATAAAACTCTGTATTTTTCTTTAAAACTGAAATAATTCTGTACTGTTTATCATCTTAGAAAAATGGTGAATATTTCACCATTTCAGAACAATGTGTGACAGCAGATAAGAAACTACACTTTCTGACTTCCTTTCTTAAGTCCTAATTACTTGAGATTTGAAAAAACTTCAAAAGCAAGAACATTTCTAAAATATTTCACAATATTTTTTTCTTACTTCATCAGAATATTATACAACACATATTCCTATTTCTGAATGCTTTATGTGGGATGACAGTGTAGCTTAAGTAATAATCACATGGGTATAAAAATTGTATAGACTTCATGTCTTTTATAGACTTAAAAACATATGTAAGTTTTTGCTTTTTCATGGGCCATGATCAGTAGCTTTTGAGAGCTATTGCATGTTGTGTTGTCTTGATGAATCTCGACATCTGCGCAAAATGTTCATTTTCTACTTTGTGTTGCAGAAAAATGTCATTCCCCACTACAAAGACAGAAGAGAGGGTCAGTGGTCTGGAACTGAGGATTCTCAAGTAGAAATTGGTAACCAATTTATCTAGCCTGAACGGCTGTCTGTTCCTAGAGGAAAAAAATTGCAACATCAGTTTGGACAGAGATAATACAGTATTTTCCAAAACTTAATCATAAACATTTTGCACCACACTTACTCCATATACTATCCTATTTAAATTTCCAACTTTTAATGATAAGTTTGAAATCTTTGCTCCATTTTTGGTTTTATGCAATGTTGGCTCTTTTCAAGACAATGTGCCAGAATTAACATGTTATTTCATGAAAATAATACATTATTAGTCAAGATAATCAATTTGAAAAATGTCAACATAAAACTGCTCACAAAGCTACTTGCTTATTAGTGGTCATTCATGGAGAAATATTTCTCTACCTGTCTATATAATCTGCAATCTCAATTACCATTTCAATAATGCTAGACTTTGGGTCTAATAATTAAAATTTTGGCAGCCCAAGCATTTTCTTTTCTTTTTAATAGTTTATTGCCAAGTTGGTTTCCATATAACACACAGTGCTCCTCTGCACAAGTTCCCCCCTCCATGACCATCACCCCCCTTCCCCTTTACCCCTCGGTTTGTTTCTAGTATTCAAGAGTCTCTCATGATTTGCCTCCCTCCCTCTCCCTAACTTCCCCCCCCCTTCCCCTTCCCATGGTACCCTGTTAGGTTTCTCCTGTTAGACCTATAAGTGAAAACATATGGTATCTGTCCTCTGCCTGACTTATTTCGACAATAGCACTGCTAGGGATCTACCCAAGGGATACAGAGGTGCTGATGCATAGGGGCACATGTACCCCAATGTTCATAGCGGCACTTTCAACAATAGCCAAATCATGGAAAGAGCCTAAATGTCCATCAACAGATGAATGGATAAAGAAGATGTGGTATATATATACAATGGAATACTACATGGCAATGAGAAAGACTGAAATCTGGCCATTTATAGCAAAGTGGATGGACCTCGAGGATGTCAAGCCCAAGCATTTTCAACTTCTTTGTGCCATTTTTGTTGTGATGGACTGATTTGTGTTCTCTAAAAATTCATATGTTGAAGCCCTAATCCCCAGTGGGATTATATTGGAGGTAGGGCCTTTAAAGAAGTAACTAAGTTTGAATGAGGTAGTAACAGTAGGGCCCTAATCCAATGTACCTGGTGTCCTTAAAGAGAAAGTGACACCAAAGATGTGAGTGCACAGAGAAAAGGCCATATGAAGACATAGTGAGAAGACAGCCATCTGCAAGCCAACAAGAAAGGCCTCTGGAAAAACCAAACCTGCTAACACCTTGATCTTGGACTTCTAGCATCTCGAACTATAAAACAATGTCTGTGTTTTAAGCCTCCTAGTCTGTGCTATTTTGTTATAGTAGCTCTGGCAAACCAATCCATGTCCAACAAGTGCTAACCTTATTTTCTGTTCATTGGACTTCTATCATATGTCTGATTTATATAAGTAAATAATTCTTATTCTATTTCTTGTAGATATTCCCAACTGTAAAATGGGATTGCATACACCAAATAAGTGAGCTATTCATAAACTTAATAATTAGACATTTTGTCTCAATCTAGTAAATTATAATTATTTTAAAATTGGTCTTCCAGGAAACCATCAAAACCCTAGAGGAGAAAGCAGGAAACAACCTCTATGACCTCAACCGCAGCAATTTCCTACTCGACACATCCCCAAAGGCAAGGGAATCAAGAACCAAAATAAACTATTGGGACCTCATCAAGATAAAAATCTTCTGCACTGCAAAGGAAACAATAAAAAAAATTAATAGGCAACCAACGGAATGGGAAAAGATAATAGCAAATGACATATCGGATAAAGGGCTAGTATCCAAAATCTACAAAGTACTCACCAAACTCCATACCCGAAAAACAAACAATCCCGTGA
>CM053574.1:103170470-103306742 GCA_028646485.1 Cryptoprocta ferox
ATACCACCTCACGCCAGTCAGAGTGGCTAAAATGAAAAACTCAAGAGTCTACAGATGCTGGCGAGGATGTGGAGAAACAGGTGCCCTCCTACACTGTTGGTGGGAATGTAAACTGGTACAGCCGCTCTGGAAAACAGTGTGGAGGTTCCTCAAAAAACTATCAATAAAACTCCCGTATGACCCAGCAATAGCACTGCTGGGGATCTACACAAGGGATACAGAAGTGCTGATGCATAGGGGCACATGTACCCCAATGTTCATAGCGGCACTTTCAACAATAGCCAAATCATGGAAAGAGCCTAAATGTCCATCAACTGATGAATGGATTAGGAAGATGTGGTTCATCTATACCATGGAATACTACATGGCAATGAGAAAAAATGAAATCTGGCCATTGGTACCAAAGTGGATGGACCTCGAGGGTGTCATGTTAAGTGAATAACACTTAACACATGTTAAGTGAAATAACAGCGGAAAAGGACAGATACCATATGTTTTCACTCATAGGTCTAACAGGAGAAACCTAACAGAGGACCATGGGGAGGGGAAGGAGGAAAAAGAGGGAGAGGGAGGGAGACAAAGCACGAGAGACTCTTGAATACTGAAAACAAACTGCGAGTGGAAGGGGGAGGGGGAAAGAGGAAGGGGGGTGATGGTCATGGTGGAGGTCACTTGTGGGGAAGAGCACTAGGTATTATATGGAAACCAACCTGACAATAAACTATAAACTTAAAAAAATAGTAAAAAAAATAAAATTGGTCTTCTTTAATCACTTTTTATTTCCTTAACTAGGTGTCACAAAATCAAAATCTATTTACCAGGCCTATATTTTCCCAATATATGGACTGAGTTCACAAGACATCTTGGATGTCTCAGGCATAAACATTACCAAAAATGATTATGAGTCTTGTTTTGTCTTGTATCTCTATCATGGAGTGTACTTGAAGCAATTCCTCTTGGTATTCCAATTTGGGATTTGTTATTTCTGAGCTAGCCAGAAGTATGTATCTTCACATCTCTCTCTAATATGCCCATGTAGTTTCATTTCACAATATAAAGACAAAAAATAAGGGAAAGAACTTTATTTAATATATAGTACAGAAGGAGGGAAACTAAAGAAATACCTTTCTCTCACTCCCATTGATAACCTTCAATTCCATTTTCCCGTTCCCAAAGAAGGCTACCCTTATGTCAATGGCACTTCCCCTCTTAAGATGGAAGTTGTCGATAACAGACTTTTTAAAAAATGTTTATTTTGAGAGAGAGAGAGAGAGAGTGAGGGAGGGACAGAAAGAGCGAGAAAGAGAGAGAGAGAATAAAAAGCAAGAATCCCAAGCAGGCTCCATGCTGTCAGCACAGAGCCCAAGTGGGGTTCCCATCTACTGAACTGTGAGATGACCTGAGCCAAGATCACGAGTCAGACACTTAACTGACTGAACTACCCAGGCATTCCTATAATGGACTTTTTACAAATCTTCCTTTTGTGTCATGACTTGACTAAGCCTCACCCTCCAATATGATCCTGTTCTAGAGCAAAAGTTGACAAACTGCCCTGCAGATAATATCTGGCTGCTGCCTGCTTTTATAAATACAGTTTTATTGGAACATAGTCATAGCCATTCTTTTATGTTTTGCATATGGCTGTTTTCCTAGCACAGCGGCAGAGCTTAGTAATTGTGACAGAGACTTGAGCTTGCAAAGCTTAACATGTGTACTGTATGGCTTTTGAAATAGAAGTTTGCAGACCTCTGTTTTATGATGAAGATGGGGGCTAGAAAGGGGTTGGAAGAATAGAATTCATTCTCAGAGCATCATTCAAAGAAATGACTAGACACCACCTGCAAATGACTTCTATAGAACACCACTAGACAGAACATGCAGGATCGGCCTCCCATTGGCCCTTCTACTCCCAAATCCCCATATTACTGGTAGATGCTTATTTCCTGTGAACACCCAGTCTGCAGAAAAGAGTTTAAGTTTTTTATTCCCTTAACAACTTGACATTAAAACAAGTTGTGCTCTTATGAAATTGCTTTTGAACTAAAACCGGAGTCTAAAAACAAGCGATATGAATATCTAAACCTAAATAAGTATGATTCTGATTTCTTCCTTTACAAAATTAGAGGATTATAACAATACACTTTACAGAATTCACGTTACTTAGACTAATGATTGTTCCCACTTTCTAACCAAGGAACCCAATCTCAAAATTGTAAGAAGCTTCTCAGAAACCTACTGAATAAAATGACTGTACAACAGTGGTTAGAATGCAGGGAAGAAAGCCAAGACTTCTGGGTTGGAGAAATTAAGCCACATTTGAATGAACTTGAGTTGTATGCATTTTTCTTTTCTACCTGCAATTCCATCCTCCTTTCATGCCTGAAGCATTAATTTTTCATGCCATAAAGTTTTGAAAGAAAATCTTCATGAAGCTAAGGGTGTTGAGCATTAATTCATTAAACATTCTGGAAATAGCCTGTCCTTATCAAGTCATAAGCCAAACAGTTTATAAATCTATTACAGTCTGACAGAGCTAATCAGTGAAATCCAAACTGGCAATCCAAATTATTAACTCAGTCTATCAGAAGTCTGCGGTTTGTTTTCTGTCTTTCTTCTTCTTTTTATTTTTTTGCTTTTTGTTTTTTTGCTGTACATGCTTGAACTTAAACACTTACTAAAATTGGCCAAATCTGTAGCAATCTGGAAAGAGGTTGCAGTGGTGGTAGAGTTTTTAAATCTACATAAATTGTTACTGAAAACAGCCTGTAGAACAGATCTAAAAACCTAATGTCAGTATCTACAACAAAGTTAGGTAAAACATATCCCTGTATTTTGGGAGAAAAGAGACTAGCATAACTCTGGAAATTATAGGGTCATAAATTTATTATCTTATGAACATATCAAAAGAGGAATTTTAAGGGCCGCCTGGGTAGCTCAGTCGGTTAAGCATCTGGCTTCAGCTCAGGTCATGATCTCACGGTTCGTGGGTTCGAGCCCTGCATCAGGCTCTGTGCTGACAGCAAGCTCAGAGCCTGGAGCCTGCTTCAGATTCTGTGTCTCCCTCTCTCTCTGACCCTCCCCTGCTCACGCTGTCTCTCTCTGTCTCTCAAAAATAAATTAAAAAATCATTAAATTAAAAAAAATTTTAGAAAAAACAAAAGAGGAATTTTAAGAGCTTGAAGACTAGGAAAACTATTTTGGTTCACCTTTCCTCCCAAGATTACCAAAAATAAACAAACCAACAAACAAAACAAAAAAGTTATTTCAGCTAAAAATCAGCAACTCAAATATTGCTGTTGAAACCCATAACAAAGTTAACTTTAAGTAAAAAGAAACTACAGAGCAGAACAATCATTCTACAGACAATGAAGGCAATCCAGAAAGAATATCCATTAACAAGTGAAAATAGTAACCTAATATTTTACAAAATACTAAAAGTTAAAAAATAATAATAAAAGCAATGAAAGAAGAACATAAACTGGAAACAAAACCCAAAAATGAGGTAAGGAAAGAAAAGGAAGATTTCAAAAGGGCAGATTCCAGGGCACCTGGGTGGCTCAGCCAGTTAAACATCTGTCTCTTGATTTTGTCTTAGGTCATGATCTCCCAATTCATGAGATGGAGCCCAGTGTCAGGCTCTGTGCTGACAATGTGGAGCCTGCTTGGGATTCTCTCTCTCTCTCTCTCTCTCTCTCTCTCTCTCTCTCTCAAATAAATAAATAACATTAAAAAAAAGGAAATGGCAGATTCCTTAGAAATGGAGCCTGATATTTGGATGGATATGATTTTACTGAGAACATGTTCTTTAGAAAAAACGAAATCTGTGAGAGAGTAAGGGGAAGTGGGTCGGAAAAAGTAAACTCTCTAAATTTTCCAAAGATGTGATTAATATACAGAAACACAAAATAATCAATAGTAAAATTACAATAATAATATGAGGTTTTAAAATTAAACAGTATGTTATAAAATCATTAAACAAGAATGAATAACCTTTTAACTACAACAAAATTAATTAGAAGATATAAGGCATCATTTATGAGAACTAATGAAAAAAAATAGGTAAGAACTATATTAATCACTCCTGAAAGAATCAAAGTGAAGTTGACTAAAAACAAAGGGGAAAATAAAGAAACTCACTGGGGAAGCCAACTCATTATTTAGAAAACTCTTTTTTAAAAAAGTGCCTAGCAGTGGTGCTGGCATTATTTATTCCTGCCATATCACAGGATAACTCAGTAGTTGATAAGGAATATATGTACCTTTATAGCATTTTCTACTTAAAAAAAAATGAATGACGCTTGTTCTTCTGTACATGATGACTCATTTTTCTCTTTCTGTTTTCAATATTTTCCTTTTGTCTTTGGCGTTAAAAAAGACAGAATATAATGAGTGAAGGTGTAGATCTCTTTTGTTTATCTGTCATGGAATTTGTTGAGCTTTTGGATGTATCAATATTTTCATCAAATTTGGGAAGTTTTTGGACATTATTTCCACTGTCTCCTATCTGTCTGAGATTTCTGCTATCCATATTCTCTCTCCTTTCTTCCCTCCCTCATTCCCGCCCTTCCTTCCTTCCTTCCTTCCTTCCTTCCATCTTTCTTTCTTTCTTTCTTTCTTTCTTTCTTTCTTTCTTTCTACTTGCCCAGACTTAATCTTTAGAATCTGTCTCTCTTCCAGTATCTGGCAACTGATGTCTCTACATATTTTTAAAAATTTATATTTCTCTTGTTTTAGCCTGGTTTTCTATGGTCCAACCTTCAGTCCACACGGCCAGCTGGTCAGCTAATGATTTGGGCAGAGTTTGCACTTAAATATCTTGTACCTATTTGCCTTCCACTCCCTGTAGCTTAATCCGTGTGGAGTCTGGACAGTACATTACGCTTTTAGTCCAGGTCTTATGGTTTGTCTTGGCTCTTACCTTACCCTGGGCCGTCTGGGATCTCCCCAATGGGTGTGTACAATTGTCCAGTTTGCCAGAGATGCATGAAGAACTTATCTCAGCACTCCCAAGGTTCTCTTATTTTCAGGATCATGTGACCTCTTGGGACCAAAACCTCAACTAGCAAAGCTGTAAGTTTTTCCCATTCATTTCCTAACAAATTCACCACATTTAAATGACAAAGCCTGGCCTCCAAATATAGCCCCCTTCTCCCTAGCAGCAAATTTGCTGCTTTTTGTGGGTAGATCCATGCTTGAAAGCCATAATTATCAAAGACCAAGCACCAGGAAGAGGAGAAGAACAACCACAGGCAAGAATACATATTCCCGCTGGCCTTATTTAAGCCTGGCAGATTTTCTTTAAGTTTATTTATTTATTTTGAGAGAGACAGAGACAGTGGGAGTGGAGGAGGGGCAGAGAGAGTGGGAGAGAGAGAATCCCAAGCAATCTTAACATGGGGCTCAAGCTTGAACTGCAAGATCATGACCTGAGTTGAAACCAAGAGTCTGATACTTAACCAACTGAGCCATCCAGGCACCCCTAAGCTCTAGCAGTTTTTAAAGAATTAATGCTTCTCAATTTATTACCTGCATCTGGTTGATGTCTATAGCTTGAAATAATTGTTTTTGGCAATTTTGTTCAGTTTATATTTGTTTGATTGATTTATTGTAAAGAGGACTTGCCAATTCTTTATGGTGCCATTACCAGAGTTCTCTGTTGTTTTTTTTAAACTGATTTTTAGGTGAGATAATATTGTGGTTGTGATTTTAAAGAGTTGGCAGCAGCATGAAATACATACTGAAATATTTATGATGAAATTATATGATACTAGTATTTTCTTTAAAATAATTGGTGCCTGGAAGGGTAGGTGAGATATAGATGAAACAAGACTGGATGCAAGTTAATAATTGTGGAAGCATAGTAATAGGTACCTGGAGATTCATCACAATTTTCTCTAGCTTTATATATCCTTGAAATTATTCATTATAAAACATTAAATTAGAGAGGAATAATTAAATGCTCAGAATCATATTAGTTATGTGCAGCATCGGGAACAGAATGAGACAAATATAACTTGTTCCAACGCAGTATTTTATAGTAAAGTACTACCTAGGCAACTTGACTTCCCTTTGCATATTAATTCAAACTCCTTCAAAAGGCAAGCTATTAGGCTACAGAGACTATAAAACAGATGACTAACAGCTCTACATTTGCTTTTCCCTTTATCAAAAACTCTCATAAATATTATAGTTTTACATTTATTGAGTACTTACTTGCACCAGATACTGTATTTATTTAGCTTTTAGCATATATTGTCAGATATTGGCATATATTGAAGCTTGGGCTCCAGAGTTTCTGATTAACTTGTGGCTATTTCTTGCCCTTATTCTTTCCTGGAGTTTAGAGAAAACAGAAAATTTAAAACACAGTAAGTTCAATTAATAATTGTGAGGGGAGGGTACAAGCACAGCCTGATGCCTGCCCTGTGTTCCAGGCAGAACCTTATGCTTTGTACGGAATGTGCCGACAAGCTCACAAATTGCATTGCACATAAAGAGTCAGACTTCAGCCAGCACATCCCTGTTCCCTCTCTGTCAATACACATGTACGTTTCTCTTGGAACTGCTTGGCTGTGCGTACCTCAGTGGTCCTCAAGCATGTCTCCAGCTTTCTATGTTTCAGACCCCATGGGGAAAGGTTGGTGTCCTTGTACTGTGGCACAAGGTGGGGGTCATGGAGAGCATCTGTTAGCCATCAGGCACCGTGCATTGCAAGGGGCTGGACCCTGTGTACTCTCTCTCTCTCTCTCTCTCTCTCTCTCTCTCTCTCTCTCTCTCCTTTTGCTATCAATGAATGCTGTACCACTTCAGTTTGCTGTGCATGTTTTCTGCTCTCAGTGGCCTTTAATTGTACACTCACTTCTTCCCTGGACGGTACTTTACCTGCCTTTGGACCCTGACCATACTTATGTGATATCCTATTCTAAAGCACAGTCTGACCACCTAGTGAAACAATGATCTTACATTGTATCTGTTGTATCCATTAAGGATATTTTTGGGAACTTTGAACTATAATAGATTGGGACAGGGAAATAAAATAGGGAAAATATTCTCATATCACTAGAGTGGAAGTCCAGAGATTGTTCTAACTTCCTAGAAGACCTCTGGATTTTAAGTGCTTTTCCAAAATTATATGGGCCTCAGAAAAAAAAATGCATGCAAAGATATAGGTCCTCAAGTCCTACCTCTGGCTCGCTCTACATATCTGGCTTGATCCTGGGAAACTCTATGCCTGCAATATAAGCCATGGTATCCAAGGTATGAAATACACACTGCATTCAGCTGTTTGCTGACTTCAGGGCAATACAAAGCTTTCAGCACCATAGTGGCATGACAGGAAGACTGGGGGACTGCTCTCATGATCATTCATTCATGTGCCAGTTGAATTTCTACCTCTCTTGAAAGAATTCTGCTCCATCAAAGTTCTAAATCTCTCACAACTGACTTTGGAAATAGACATCTTTGCAAATCTTTTTCTCTGCTGACATGGAACACGATTCATCACACTACATAAGGACGTGTTGTCCTTTGTGTGACTAGGCTCACTTACAATTTGACACCTCATGCATTGTGGAGTCATTTTAACATTATTACCTCTGCTCGTACAGATGTGGAAATTTGTCCATGAAGTAAGCAGTTGGAGGAAGGTATGCCTTTGTGCATCTGACAAGGTCATTCTAAAGAATGGTGCTAAAAGAATGTGAATGGAACAGTAAGGCAAGGAAAGGACTAGCTAGCCTTATCTGAGCAAGGAAACCAGAATCAAAACCTTCTCCTTGTACAATAACTAATTGCTTTTGTCATACTTCACAGAATGAACAAATACTTTCCAATAGCCTCGATGATCGATAATGTGAATTCTGGACTTTAGATGAGAGAGCACAGAGGAAAGTAAATGGAGGTCAGACCAGCTCAAATTCCTCAATAAATGTATAATCTTCTGCATTTATTTAACCTGGCAACCTGGCACACTGAAATCTTATTATCCTTTTTCTTTTTTTAGTGGTAGAAGAGGATTTATCTTTAACTTCACAGTAATGGGAAGTTAATATCCTTTCTATCAGGGCTTCTGAGTTTAAGATTTAATAATCTTTATCTTTCAAACAGAAGATTACTTTGTTTTTGCTGTATAATCACCCCCAATCACATATTCTTGACTAAGAGGCATCTGAAAAGTTTAGGCTAGTTTATATTTTTTGATAGCACGCATTAGGTTAGTGGATGCTGTCCAAGAGAAATGAGAAGACATTCTCCACAAGGTGAAACCATTTTCTTTGCATACTGCTGAACAGTCATCATTGCATAAAAGATTCAAGAAGAATGGAAATATTTACTTCTTAATCTATGCTATATTCGTAATGGGTAAAAATTTCTATTTGTAATATGAGAATCTATTGGCCTTTATGTATTATCTTTGGAGTTTACTTAACTACTTGAAATTAATGTGTCAAACTCTGTTTCTCAGAGTTCTTTGAATTCTCTGCTCAAGCAAAACCTCAATGAGGCTATCTGACAATCTGATCCCCCTACCTGCTCTCATTTTTATTACAGAAGTTGTCACTTTTTAAAAGATACATGGTTTATATAGAATTTAGCTTTATTGTTTATCATTGATTTTCTGCTCCTCTCTTAGAATGTAAATGTCATATGGGCAAAGATATTTGTCTGCTTTGTTCTATGATATACCCTCATTCCAAAAAACAACATCAGATACCCAGGTGCTCAGTAAATAATTTTCAATTATTGAAAGTATCCATGATGCAAATAGTACAAAGGTGATTTTCCATTGTTCCACAGAGTCGATTGCCTTTGCATAGTAAATATAGAAAAGCCACAAAATTTCAAAGTCCAGCTAATCTGACTCCTTTAGATTTCCTTAGAATTTCTAGTTAGTAACTCATAGTATTACTACTAACTTATTCAGAGCATATGTAATTAACATGGCTCTTATCCCAGATAAATTATTCTTCTACAACTTCTTAGCTTTCCCTTTCCTTGATAAACTAAATTATGTTAAGCGTTTTTCAAGTTCACTTTAAAAAACTCAAATATTCATCCGTTAGTATTTTCCTATTTTTATATTGCTATGTCTGAATTTTTCTTTTGAGAGAGAGAAAGATAGAGCAAGAGTGTGGGTAAGAGAGGGGCAGAGGGAGAGGGAGAGAGAGAGAGAATCTTAAGCAATCTCCATACCCAGTGTGGATCCTCATGCAGAGCTTAACTGTGAGATCATGACTTGAGCCAAAATCGAGAGTCAGACACTTACCTGACTGAGCCACCCAGGCGCCTCGCATCTGAAAAAATGTTTAAATCTATGTGAGTGAGTGTGTGTGTGTGTGTGTGTGTGTGTGTGTTACAACAAACCCTCTGACAAGAGTTCCTTACTGGAAGAAGTACTAATGTTTTGTATTAAGTATCTGAGCACTATATCATTTTGTTTTCTTGGTGCGATCAGGCTGTATTTCTCAGTCACTTTTGAGATTGAGTCGGGAAACACCAGTGGTGGCTTTGAAGTACTCTATCACTTGTCTCGTTTTGGTCCAAATGCCCATGGCCTTTAATATAAGTGTCTAAAGAGTCCTTTCAGCTAACAAGACTTCTTTTAAGTTTATTTATTTATTTTGAGAGACAGAGAGAGAGAGAGAGAGAGCAGAGGAGGGACAGTGAGAGAAAGAGAGAGAGAATCCCAAGCAGGCTCCGCGCTGTCAGTGCAGAGTTGGATGCAGGGCTCGAACCCAAGAACCATGAGATCATGACCTGAGCCAAAATCAAGATTTAGATGCTTAACCGACTGAGCCACACATGCTCCCCTTTCCTATCAAGACTTTAGACTCTAACTTCAAAATTACCTCAGTAATGTTTGGATATCCACAGAGTTCTTGGACACATGTGCTTGAGAACAAACCCAGCCCCGGTCTCTCACTCTGACCCACTAGTTAAGAGGCCTTATCACTGCTCCATGTGTCTCCCTGAGGAAGCTTGAGAAGCCTGTTACCATGGCCGACACTGCACCTCTAAGCTGTTCCATGCAATGTGAGAAGGAAGGGGTGGATTGCCCTCCTTAAACACAGGTAGAATGTTGCTCTCTGGGCTCCCCAGAGGTATACCATTTGAGACCTAGTCTCTAGAAACTTTTGTAAATACAGCTGTTTAAAACCAACCTAGCATGTCAGATTAGGAATGTGGAATAACAAGAAGTCTCACTGAGTCACCTCCATCCTTCTTATCTTTTGTACTCTTATGTACCCCAAATTGCTGAATAATATATCTTACTTTTCGGGAAAGAAACAAAAGGCCCCATGTTTACCTTTTGCATCACCATTTTGTAGTAGTTGCAAAAATACCACTGACCTTGAACTTAGTTAAGACACTTTGCAGTTGGACACCCCTGCCTTCCCTATAGCTACCTGATATGAAAAAGGAGTTTAGTTTGGATGCAGAGGACAATTTACAGAGAATGGAGGGATGTATTAGCTCAGGTTCCTATAACAGAATAACATAGTCTGTGTGGCTAGAGACTAGGAAGTCCAAGATCAAGGTGGCTGCAGATCTAGTGTCTGGTGAGAGCTCTCTTCCTAGCTTGGGATTAGCATCTCCTCACTGTATCCTCACCTGACGAAGAATAGACAGAGAAGAATACAAGCTGTTTCTCTACAAGGGCACTAATCTCACTCCCGAGAACCCCACCCTTATGCTCTGATCATCTCTGCAAGGCCCCACCTCCTAATACCCTCCTACGTGGGGTTAGGATTCCGACATGAATTGGAGGGGGACACAAACATTGTCCATAGCAAGAGGTGTCAACCTACCAATCATAAGACATGCACAGCCAAAATATCATTTTTTAAACCATCTTTTTTTCTTTCAGTTCTTTAATTTTCAATAGAAATTACAAGTTGTCAATGTGCCAAGCACTGACACCTTTTAGCAAAAATTACTGAGTTAGTCATGGGTATGCAACTGTAGGAATGCAAGACAATGCTAACAGGAACTCGACGTAACAAAAACTGAAGACTAGATCATGGCCCTCATTTATTTAATGCACATCCACTGAGTGCTTAACATGTGGCGAGGTGCCAGACAACTTACAAGAAACAGTTTGTCCTTGCCCTCACAGATCTCTTTGTAGAAGCAAACATGTGTTAGCCATATAGTAGCTTGTACACATAATACACACAACAGTCCTGAATGGCAAGAAAGAACTTCTTTAACCAGTTGTTACTTGGCAGACACTGTACTAACCCTTTGGAAATACAATAAAACTGAATTAGCAGTATAAAGCTGAATGGGTTTCAGATTTCTTCACCAAACCCAAAAGTAGCGATCGGCCTTTTAGAACAAAATTAAAATAAAGTGGAAAGCAAAGAAGTATGGGGCACCTGGGTGGCTCAGTTGGTTAAGTGTCTGACTTCGGCACAGCTCGTGATCTCGTGGTTTATGAGTTCGAGCCCCACGTCCGGGAGCTCAGCGCCTGGACACGGCTTTGGATTCTGTCTCTGGTCCTCCCCCACTCAGGCTCTGTTTCTCTCTCTCTCTCAAAAATAAACATAAATAAGTAAATAAGAAGTATGGTTCTATAAACTTAAAAAACTTAAAAACTTTGTAATTTTTTTTCCCTGTGAATATTTTTGAAGCAAAAACAGAAGCTGCAGAGTAAGGAAGGAAATGTCAGGTTGATGTGTGACAATCCGAAAAAGCTCTCAATGTTTCCTTTACAGTCAATCATTGAAAACATGAAAAAGCAGAAGTCTATCTTTTAAAGCCATATAATTTAACTGGAATTGATCACTTAAGGAAGACAAAGTATCACTGAGCCCAAACGTGGCTCTCCCCACTAGTTGAACTATCTCCAAAAAAATCCACAAAGGCAAAGGATAAAACTGAATTGATATATATATAGAACCCACAGTCACAAGAATCTTCAGTCAATCTAGGGACAAAGAACAATTTCACAGTCCTGTAAATTATTTAATCACCAACCTGGAAAGGAAATGAAGTACTAACCATGCTTCATAACTGTAAAAACAGAATTATTTAAGGAATAAATTTTTAAAGGGGGGTTATGTAATTAATGTTAGCCACCAACACTCAGTTGACGGGTCATTGCAAGTTCATGAATGAAAGTGATATGAGGGGCGCCTGGGTGGCTCAGTTGGTTGAGCATCTGGCTGTTGATTTCAGCTCAGGTCATGATCCCAGGGTTGCGGGATCAAGCCCCATGCCGGGCTCTGTGCTGGAGCCTGCTTAAGATTCTCTCTCTCCCTCTGTCCCTCTCCCTCACTTGTGCTCTCTCTCTAAAATAAATAAATAAATAAATACATAAATACATAAAGCGATGTTGAAAGGGCATGAATTTAATATAAAGAAAGTGAGTTTGTGAAAGTGGCATTATTCTCATTATGACTGCTATTGTTTATTTTGTCAGAAACACAGCTAATTCAAAAATGCCTTGACAGTGTGTTAGCTAAGGCAATTTTTAAAAATAAAAATGTGTGATATAATTTTTAAAAATATATAAAGTATGTTTATATAATATGTATAAATTATCTTTCAAACCACAGAGAACAGTCAGTATTTATAGGCTAATGAAGTCATTCTTAATGACATTAGTGAAAACGGACACCCAGTCACTTTGGATAAATGCTCCTCCAGGCACTAACGTGACTGATGTTTCTACTGAATTCTCATATATGTTACAAAAAGAAGCTCGATAGGCAGTGTGAGCTTTAAGCCAAGAACTAAAATACATAGGCTCAAGATTTTATGCTATTACTGATGTTTCCAAATCAAATATTTCTACAAAAACCATGTAGGTTGTTGATCTGTTGGGACTCAAACATAGATAGGGGCGCCTGGGTGGCTCAGTCGTTTGAGCATCTGGCTTCGGCTCAGGTCATGATCTCACGGTTCGTGGGTTCGAGCCCCGCATCAGGCTCTGTGCTGACAGCTAGCTCAGAGCCTGGAGCCTGCTTTGGATTCTTCTGTGGATCCCTCTCTCTCTGACCTTCCCCTGCTCACGCTGTCTCTATCTCAAAAATAAATTAAAAAACATTAAAAATTTTTTAAATAAAAACATAAAAAGACAGTGCAAATGCGCAAGTCAAAGTCAGCTCAGCAAAACGGGGATGCCTGGTTTGTATCACTTAAGTCTACCTTCCGTATCTGGTACTTGTAATGCCAAAGCAAAGTCCAGTTTTAGATTCTTTTGTCAAAACGGCAGAGTCACCTCCACAGTGCATCGGGGACTAATTATAGAGCTGTGCACAGAAGTATGAAAGGTTCCATTTGGTCTTTTGGAAGGCCCTCTTGTCCTTTGGTCCTGCCCCACCGTGAAGTAATGATTTGGTCAGGATTGGTCAAGGCTGGCAGAAAGTTCCCTTTGGTCCCATTTGCAAGAAGCAGCAGCAGCAGCAGCAGCAATGACACCCACCAACCTGAAGAAGTACATACAGCAGAGCAAATAAATAGTATATAAAAATAATGTATGTCCCCTCTATAATCAAGCCTTGAGAGGAAACTAAATCTTCCATACAAAGGCTAAACATGTGTCTGTTACTCCTGTGAACAACCTATGTGCTAACCACTTCATATACAGTATCCAGTTTAAATTAATAATCCTGGTCTCTACTTTAAATAATCCCAATTCTTTTAAGTTTCACTGTGGCAACTATCTGATTCATGGTCAGATATTATACTGTTCAGTGTTCTCTAAAAGGACTAAGAGGATCTTATGACCTACCTAGGATGGATTAAATAACTTCCAACTATCTCTTTGGACAGCTAATGGGGTTTTAATATTATACAAAAAGCAAGATGTACCCTTTTAACAAAAGGGAGCCTTAAAAAACAAATATCAGTCAAAAATCCTAGAATAGCCTCATTGACATAGAAGCTCTTGGAATCACAATGACATCTCCCTCAGCTGTCAAAACATCACCAAGTGTCATGAGAGTCTTTTCTCCTTTTGAAAAGAATGCCTCATCACAGAGGGTTTAATGAAATTACTTTTTCTAAAATTTTGCATCATGAAAGAGTCAGAATTTCTTTCATCTCTCTAAAAGAAAAACAAATCAGTAGTCTTTAAAGCTTTCTTTGCTTTGCTGGAATATGTAGAGGAAATATATCTATCTACTTTATCTATCTATCTTTATTTATCTATCTATCTATCTATCATTTATCTATCTATCATTTACGGAGAAAGAGAGGGAGGGAGGGAGGAGGGGGGAGGAGGAGAAGGAGGTAGAGAAGAGAGAGAGCAATGCTGTCTGGCTTCATCTATCATCTGCAGAAGCACAGGAACAGTAGGTCAAAGGGAATAAAAACAGTATTACCTGGAGGTTCCTAACATACCTTTCAACAAAGTTCCCCATTACATATAGACACTAGGAAAAAAGATACAACTGAAAAATGCTGCACAATCAAGATTTGTATATACAACCTTTGTTAACAGAACAGAATATCCATTTAAAGCCTCACATTGAAGGAAGATTTTGAAACCTTGTTAATAAGGAATGTATAAATATCCATTAATATATAAATATCTATACATTAAATAACATCTTTATTTACTATATTTGTGTATACATTTATTTAATATACATTAAATAAAATAAAATTTATTTTTATTTTATAAATAATAATATAAAAATACCTTTATTGCTGAAAAGAGTGTCGAGTTTAGTCGCTAATGCAGGCAGCGGTGTGGTGAGCTGTCAGTTCAGGTAATGAGTGGCACAGCCGTGGGGAAAGCCTCCCCACGTGGGGAAAGAATCAGAAATAAATCTCGGTTTGAAGTTGAGTTTTTAACATTTGGGAATTGAAGACAAAGATTATAGTTAAAGGTGAAGTTGTGCTTGTAGAGTTTGCTACGAAGTTTGCTTGTGGAATAATGTGTAAAGTTATCAAATTACTATGTTGTACAACTGAAACTAATGTGACGTGTATACTCAAAGTAAAATAATAAAACTGAAAAGAAAAACAAAACCAAAGTTTGCTGGTTGAATTTATTCAACTTTCCTTGCTGTGCCATGAAAATGGAATTGGGCCGATTGAAATATACATTGGTAGCATTTGCTCGAGTGCATCTTAAAGAACCCAATGGCCTGTTAAGAAAAATGTGTTAATGGGCCATGTGGAAGTGTCTAACTCTTGGTTTCAGCCCAGGTCATGATCTCACCATTTGTGAGATCGAGCCCCACATCAGGATCTGTGCTGACAGTGTAGAGCCTGCTTGGGAATGTCTCTCTCTCTCTCTCTCTCTCTCTCTCTCTCTCTCGCTGCCCCTCCCTCTCTGTCTCTTTCTCAAAATAAATAAATAAACTTAGGAAAAAAAAAGATCACTTTTTCATCTTCTAGTAAATGAAGGCACATCTTTACTAGACACATTCCATCAGATTTTTTGTATTGCTTGAATATGCAACCATTATCCATTCAAAAAAACAAAAAACAAAACAAAAAACCCTTCTGAAAGTCTGTCACTAAGAAAGGTTATGCTCCCTTTTGTTGGAAAAAGGAAAATGTATATAATGTATATAATTTGTCACATTTCCCTTTATTGCTTATTCAGGTTAATGTCACGATAATGACATAACAATGATTTGGTGTTACCATATCCATTATCACCAAATAAAATTTTTAACGTCTGTTTTAATTTTAATCATCTAATTAAATATGCTTACAGTTATAAGTTATCTCAATTTCTCTTCAGAAATAAAAACAGTTTAAACAGTTATTTTTGTTTTATAATGAAAATTCAGAAAATTTGACCTTTCCCTACCCACCCACATTGACTAAAGAAAGACTGCTGTTGTTCTCCATGTATCTTCCAATAAATTTCAATTCTAAAATGATTTTCTTTCTTTGAAATTCAAGTATTTCCACATTCATTCCCAAAGCAATAAAATGCTAAAAATACTTTTGGAAAGAAGTAAGAATTTCAAGAAAAGTAAAATCTAGCATTGAGACTAAATATGTTTCTTATAAAGTATACGGTTTGTTTTTTAAGATTCACCTTGACAATCATTGTTTTTTAACTGAAGCATTGAGTCGCTAACAGTTAACATAAAAGTGATATGTACATTTGTATACAACCATATCACTTTATGGGTTCCACTTACTCCATTTGTCTTATTTTGTTTGTCCTCTTTCCCTTTTCTTGCTTTCTTCTGAAATCCTTTTTGATTTTTCCATTGTCTCTACTCTGTTGGTTTGGAAGGAATACACTTGTTTTCTATTACTTTAGTGGATACTATAGAAATTACAAGGTCCATACTTAATCTATTGAATTCTACACTCATCAATATTTTTATCTTCTTCCTTCAAAATACAAAAATATTAGAAAACTTAACTTATGTGGCCATCATAGAAATGTTTTCAGATCTCTGGTGTGGGGAGCATGGTTGACTCTCCACCCCCCCACCCCCTCAGCTACTGCCTCTCTGGATCCTCCACTAATTTTGTGCCACGCCATACTTCATATTCATTGCTCTTATATAGTGTCAGCCACTTGCCCATTGCAGGCTTCCTCTGATGGACAAGTTTTGCTTGAGAGCTCCCCACTGGCCTAGATAAAATATTCTAAGATCTGTTCTGCTGTCTGGTCCTCTTTCAACCCGATGTTCCTTCTTACTTCTCTCTTTTCAGGTGTGGAAGACCTGTATTGTGATCTTTTCTTCTCACCTTCTCAGTATCTTCCCTTTATCCTTCCTTAGAGGAAACACCTCTAAACAATCCCTTGCTCAACTACTCTGATTTGATAGATGCTTCTTGAGGTCCTAACTATTACAATTCCTTTATCTGCTTCCTGCCTTAAATCATGTTGTTGGAAAATTCATTTCTCTCTTTTTTGAATCTCACATGACACAATTATTATTCTTTTATACAACCAAGGTTCGTCAAGACAAAACAACATTAAAATTTTCTTTAATCTTTACTCCTTTTTCATCTCAGCCCTTGCATCTGGAATAATTTTCCTTCTGAATTCCTTCTGAAACTATGATTATATGTGTACTGAACTCAATTTATTTTAATTTTATTTGTATTCTACCACTTTGCCTCACTGTGTGACATTCTTCTGACCTGTCTTCCAGCTCTTGATTTTTTGTTTGATATTTCAAAATGGCTGATATATTTAACCATTTTGTTTTTAATATTAGGTATAGCTTTAATTTCCAGAATTTCTATCTAAAAAAGTATATAATGTTTTCTTATAGATACACACTTGTTGCTTGGTTTTAGTTTTTGAGTGTAGAAAGAATATTTGTTTTATCTTTTTTTAACACTTCCAATATTGGAAGTCTTTTGTGTTTATTTCTGTTTCTATTGTTACTATTTCTTCCTGTGTACGGTGCCTTGCTTCATTGTAGGTTCATAGCTTGAGAGGTTTTTTGGCAAAAACTAGGAGACGTAAAAATGGGCTGTGTGTCTGTAGGAAGTATTTCTAGTGATTATAGCTTCCCAGTGATGATGTCCACCCACCCTGCACTCCAGTCAGCTGAGTTCAGTGTCCAAGAGTCTTTCCTTCATGCCCAAAATACCACCAACACTTAGGTTTGATCGCAAGATTTCTCAGCATGCTCTCAGCACAAAACCTGTCCCCAAAGCCTGCTTACCTGTCTGTGTCCCACTTTAATTTAGATTTTGGCTTGACAGTTCCTTACTCTGTTGTCAGTTTCAATACCTTAAAAAATATTTTAAAAATATATTTTATGAAATATTTTTAATTGTTTTCTGTAGGTTGCTTTGTCTAAATAAGGTAGGTTGCCATTAGATGATTGGAAGGGGAATTTCTAATACTGACATTATAAAAGCAATATGATAAAGACTAATTTTAGAATAACAGGCATTCAAGTTCTTATAGCATCTTGCATTAATTTTCTATATGCCTTAAAGTGTTTGATTTCACCAATTGAGATTATGAAACAAAATAGATGTGTTATTTTTAATCCTACCAAATAAATCAAAATACTCAAGTTTATGAACATGCAATTGATTATTGAGATATTGAAATATAATAATTTCTATACCATTGCTTGTATCCATAAACAGAGCTATAATCTAAATTGAGATGAGAAAATGTCCTTCATACTGTAGCAGACACTTGTTTTTTAAATTAGCAAAATTGAGAAACGAAAACATCCCAGGTATTTCACAAAAGAAATACTGACAAACTGAAAATTTAAGTTCTGGGTTCGCCATACAATATGCTTACCTAAGCACATCTTTAAGTGAAACTTGACATTAAGTGGACCTTCTCACAGTAATCATTACTAGATAATGCATAAGGCTCCTCTATCCAGATCCCAGTGTGAAAGAAATAACCTAAGTCACTATGAGTTGAGCAGACAAGTGCTCATCAGATAAATCATGCTTTATCAGACAGTAACAAACCTTGACTTGGGATATTCGTGATCATTTTTTGGCCTGTGATTAGGCTTTATCCAGAAAATTATAGCTCCCTATCAATTTAGTAAGGAAACCAGAATCTGTTGAAAAGAGAAAAAATGGCAGAGGATACCCTATAGAAAATATGAGAAAGGCTATTTGTTTAAGCCAGTAGTAAGCCAATTTATTGTAACTGTCCAGCCCACTGTACACTGTCTTGGAGACAATTAAGGAAACATAGCTCCAACTCTATTTTCTTAGTAAATAAGATAATTTCAGAGAATGAAACAAATGGTATGAAGAAAATAAAAAAGAGCCCTGTTGGAGAGAGCTGTGGAGGTAAGGAGACAAGGAGAAGGCTTGTATATTTAGCTGTAGAAATCATGGAAAGTCTATCCAAAGAGATAACATTTGGGCTGAGACTGCAGTGACATGGAAGAAACAGCCACACGGGGATTAACTTAGATATTAAATGGATACCACTTGCCCCAGGAACTTGCTTATGCTGCATAGACCTCTTTTCTCTAAGCCAATGCCCCATGGCTCTCTGTCCTCTTAGATCAAGGGAGAAAAGAACATCTCAGGAGAACAATAGTGAAAAGAAGCTGGGGAGAAGAGAAGCAATTATTTTCACATATGCAAGGGCCTATAGACAAGTTAAACCCTTATGGGAGAGCACAGACTTCGAAAAGGAATATGAAAAGAGCTAGAGGCATTTTTGGTAAGTGCTATGTAGAGAAGTAAAGGACCAAGAATTGTTAACCTTCTAAAAGTTTCAGAAGGCTGAAATACACGGTCAAGCAGGTATGATAATATCAGACAGAGTATCATGGCCAGGTGTTCTCTTTATTTCAAAGATACTTATGTTTGCAGTGGTGTGGGAGGGATAGACATGAGGACAAATGTCCTAAGTAGAGTCTGTCTAGACTTTTACAAATAAAAATACTTGTGTTTCTTTTTAAAACTCTTATCAGAATCCTCTCCAACTAAAAACTTTTAGCCATCCATTTTAGCATGTGTTTTTATCCTAGGAGTTTGTGTCAAAAGTCATGAAGTTCTCTCTGACCTTTCTGAGGCCAGGCACAGAGGCTTCCTGTGAGAACACAATGGTGAAATGGTGCTTTCAGATTCATTTTTAAAAGATATACACAGAACTCAGGAATGAGCTAAACAGAGCCAGCTTCCAATGTAGGTTAGATCAATTTCTATTGTGGTAACTTTGGCCAAGTTGCTTAACCTCTCTGGGCTTCATTTTGTCATCTGAAAATGTGACTAATAATAATACTTATTTCAAAGCATTTTCTGAAGGAGAGAGAAGATAATACATATAAAAGCTCTTACTTGTGGGGTATGCTATTATCAGCTAGGATATAAGTTAAACTTCCAGGAGAGACAAGACCATGAGAGAAGCTATCACATTTTAATCTGTTCAAATACTTTCATTAAAACAGAGCAACTAGGGGTACCTGAGTGGCTCAGTCAGTTGAGCTTCTGACTTTGGCTCATGTCATGATCTCAAAGCTCATGAGTTCAAGCCCCATACTGGGCTCTGTGCTGACAGCTCAAAGCCTGGGGCCTGCTTCAGATTCAGTCTCCGTCTCTCTCGCTCTCTCTCTCTGCCCCTCCCCTGCTCATGCACTGTCTCTCTGTCTCTCCAAAATATAAATACACATAAAACTTTTTAAAAAACAGAGCAACTAGGATAGCAAAGGAAATTATCTATGGACAACATTTTCAACAAAATTAGATGAAAAATATTCCCTAACCCCAGAATACAAATTGGTGAGGGCAATTTATTTGAGTACTTTAGCATCCACCAGAGAAGGAAAAACAAGTTGTTGTTATTAATTTCAAGAGCTCTGGAATCCAGAAATGACCAACAAGTACCCTAATAAATGAATTTAGGGTTGAATTCTTAGCAAGTAGATCGAAGAACAAACTGAGAAACAGAAGGATGCATAAAGCTTTGAAAGAATAATATTAACCAAAACCCAAAGAGCTTGGAAATGAGATTATTAAACAATAATGTCGGGGGTGGGGGGGAGGACCTGGGTAGCTTAGTCGGTTAAGCATCGACTTCGGTTCAGGTCATGATCTCATGGTTCTTGGGTTCAAGCCCCATGTTGGGCTCTGTGCTGAGAGCTCGGAGCCTGGAGCCTGCTTCAAATTCTGTGTCTCCTTCTTTCTCTGCCCTCCCCATCTCTCTCAAAAATAAACATTAAAAAAAATTTAAAAAAACAATAAGAGAATCATAAGGAGGGTTGACAAAATTTAGGAAAGCCTTAAGAAGAGCAAACAAAAGAAGGAGAGGAATTGCATTTCAGGAGTGAGTATAGAATTGCAAAAACAAACAAAAACACACCTTAGAAATAATCAGACATTTATTTCCTTCCAGTGGGAAATCTGGAGATAAGGCTTGTATGGCACTGCCATTATATCATCAGAAATCTAGCCTCTTTCTGGTCCACTAGGCTTAGCAAAGGATTGTCATTCAAATTCGAGGTCATTTAAAGTCATCTGGTTACTGAGGCTCCAGCTCCTGTGTCTTTATTTCAGGCTGAAAATAGAGGATGGAGTCACAACTAGGTCCATAGTAACTGAATCTTCCCCATTTTAAAAGTTTTCCCAGAAGGTCGAGCCAACTTTTATTCATGTCTCGTTGACCAGATCTTGGTTATTTAACCACCCTATCTGCAAAGGAATCTAGGAACGCCATTTTCTTTCTTTCTTTCTTTCTTTTTTTTTTTTTTTTATTGAGCACATTGCTGTCCTCTCCCAACAAACCAGAGTAAAGAAGTGGCAACGAGACAAGAAACAAGCAGTGCTCAATTCTCAGCAAATGTCAACACCTTTCTCAGGCAAAAAGTACATACAGATCAATGCCTGACAGAGCAGCAGGTAGCTAATCCAGAAAGCCATTTATTTTTTGGACTTGTGCTAGAAACCACAAGTATTTCACAGACTTTCCGACCTGGTAAAGTAGCACTTGAGCAGAGTAGGAAAATGAATGTGCAGTTGATTTAGACTTAGATGCTGAACTGGGTCAGGTTTGTTCTGCAGTCACTGCCCATGTGCATTTCCTCTCAGCTGTAGGTTCCTCAGGCAGTCAGTCCTTAGTATTCACAGATTCCATATTTGAGAATTTGCCTAAATGTTAACATTGATTTGCAGCCCCAAAATTAATACTCGTGGTGCTTTCGTTACATCATTCACAGACATGTGCAGAGCAGCGAAAAATTCTAATTCTCTGACTTGAGGTGTGAACCTGACTTTACAAAGGTTGTCCTCTGCCTTCTCATTTCAGCCTTCTCATAATACAAACTTGTATCCATTTTGCAGTCTTTACTGACACTTCTTTCTCATTGTTGTTGGTGTTTTGTGGTTTAAATGGCTCCAACTACGCTGCTGAAATGCTGTCTTGTGTTCCCAGGCAGAAAAGGGCTGCCATGTGCCTTATGGAGAAAATACTTCTGGTAGATAAGCTTCATTCAGGCATGACTTATAGCATCATTGGCCATGAGTTCAATGTTAATGAATCAACAATATATATTAAATAATGTCCTTATAAACAGAAACACATAGAGCAAGGTTATGGATTGCTTAGTTGATAAAAATGTTGTTACCAGAGGCTAGAAACTTAATCCTGTATGTCCCTGAGATGGCTCAAAGCACCAATTCAGTGTTTGTGGCAACTTTATAGGACACCAACTACTTGATGTATATGTTTACTTCTTTACACTGTAACTTTGTAGAGAGAAGCCCAGAGAAAAGTGCTCAAGCCAGTCAGCAGACTCCACAGCAACATATTACACTAAAGACTATTCAATATCCTATACAAACGCAAGGAACTATGGGGACACAAGATGACTAAAACTTAATCACTTGCCCTTTAGAAGCTTACAGTTTATGAAAAAGGCAAATACATACAGTTAAGTGAAAAGTAGACTGTGATAAAAGCTATGCTTGAGTGAAATAAACCTTTGCTTGTTTAACAAATTGACGAGAGTGGGGCTCGTACATTCCCTTTCATTTTTCCTTTAAAAATAAAAATTTTAAAGCCTTATTATATAACTTTAAGTTTCTCTACAAGGTTCATACTGTCATCATTTATCTCTGCAAGTAACAATGTGGCTCATTGTTTAGGAAATATAATTCAAGTGATGTATTTCAATTTTTGGAATACTTCTGTAGTTCAACAAAAATAAGATGTTCATTAAGCTGAATTTTGGTTCTGATATTGTCTTTGATTTATTCAAAATCTTCCCTCTCTATTATAACTTTACAGCATTTGTCACTCCTGAATATTTTCCTTTTTATCAGTAATTTAATGCTTATTTATGACTTCCATTTGTTCCTACTTCCTTCTTATTCTTCCCTAGTCCATCTTCTCTAAGACCAGAAGCTTATATCACCTCATGATATGAATCTAGTTATTCCAGTTATCCTCCAACTATTTCAGATGAAGTTGCCTTACGTAAGTGGCAAAAAGTCATAAGACGTCCTTGACTATGTGTCATAGTGAAGCACCTTAAATAGGACTCTGCATATAATGTTTGGAATGAATTTTGATTTTCAGCTCTTCAGTTTTTAGCTGAACAACTGAATTAAAATTTTTTCTACATTCCTTCCATGATATTTTGAACTTAAATGAATCATTCTACTTTTTATTATAATTGCAAGAAAATCTTCAAGCAAAGGATGATACACTATTACTGTGTTTCAAAGACAAATTGGACTGGGATAAAAATTGTCCCCTAAAGAGTAAGTTTTGTTTTCTGAGATATGTTCTTGTTAATGTCTTCTAACCACATGAATGTCTAACTAAAGAGGGCATTGATCCACCATTAATAGTGTTTTCCATTTTACCTAGAGTGCGGTCACCACTAAATAGGAATGACATCAGTGTAGTGAGGATGTAAATTGTGACCAAATTAAATGCCTTATTTTGCCTTCATTGTTGGAGACATGAACCAGATGGCTTCCATTCATATGTCTAGACTGATCAAATAGAAGACTGCAGTTTCCTTCAGACTGAGTCTTATTGACAGTTAGATGTATAAAAGAGTTCTCAGAGCTTACAACAGAAACACAAAGACAAAGGATTCTAACACTGAGCTGTCCCTTAGCTAACAAGCAGTGGCTTTGAAGCATGAGCGTGAACTAAACTTCCTTCTAATTGAATCATAACAACTGGGTCTCTATTTTTGAAAGAGTACCATAATGCCTCAGTTGTTAAGCGGTATAGGAACCACATATTTCTTCCATCTCTTTCTCTTCTTCAGTGTCCAAGTTTCTAGTCACTGTTGCTTCTTCTATGGACTAGTTTGCAGGATTGAATTCTCTAAATTATGCATTTCAATGTTTTTGCTTAAAATTATACTGCACTTCCTACTGTTTTGAAGCGGAACATGGGGGATAAGCTTGAACCCCTATGAATGTGATGATTTTGTGACACTGAAAGGCAAAGTTACCCTCAGCCTTCAGCACACTAATAACACATTTAGTATCTTTGCTCCTCCTCTTCAGAGCTGAGTTGAGAGACAATGTGCAGAGGAATTGGAAGGCCACAGATCTCACAGAAGATGTATCTCACTATGGAACACTGACTCTATTTATTAGCCCAACTGTTTGAAAAGCACTTTTCCAGGACCTCATACATGACATGCAAGGGCAAGGAGGGCAAGTTACAAAGAAGGAAAAGACATGCTCCCTGTTCTTAGAAAAATTATATAGTAGGAGAATGTAAGATGCTAAAAAGTTAGAAATAAAAGGAAATGTTAAAATAAGGTTTGAATCTAGAATTGTAGGCGGAGACACTGGTTTTAAATGCTATCCTAGTGACCCTCTAGGGAGAAAGGCAGGGAAGGATGGAAGAGACATCAATGAAGCAGAAAGTTAGCTGTGTGTTTCCTATATCTGTATTTTGTTTTCAGTTGCCAATTTTCTAGCCAGTTGTGCCTGTTCTACTGCCTCCTCTTCTGTTTTCCCATTTTTCTCCATTTTCTTTTGTTTTCCACCTGGCTAATTAGTCTCCTTTGATGAATTTCTTTTTCCTTGGCGAGATCTGTCTATACACTGAAAATCTGAATTTGTCAGAGTTCTTGAAGGCCAACAGAAAAGCTCCTCCCTTTCCATCATATAGCAACAGGCATAATCGTGAGCATATTGAGTTGTTTCATACCCAGAGTTTTATTTGTTTCTCCACATCAAACAGAAAATGTCTAGTTTTACCACTCTTTGAGTGTTTGACTTTCCAGAGAGCTGTCTTACAGGCTGACTTTCTGTTTTAAAAAAGAAAAGAAAGAGAAAGAAAAGAAGGTGTTTTTTAAACTTAGCAGTAAAGGTAGTTGTACTTTAACTTGCAAGAAAAGTTAGTTCACAGTCAAGTCCTGGCAATATTTCACTCATAAAAAATTTACTTTTTTCCAAAGATTAAAATTTTATATGTCTTTTTCAAATATTTTAAAAACCACATAGTGAAGAAAAAATTCACTCATGATGCCATTATTAAAAATCAAATGTATGTTTATTTTAGGCATTGTATGTGTGTGTGTAATGTCCTGTGATTAGCTAACTATGCATTGCATTTTTATATAGTTGGAATTAAACAACCAACATTGTGTATTTTGCCCTTTTAAACAGCTTTATTTAGGAATATTAAATTTATAATAAACTGCACATTAAAGGCATACATTGAAATATTTTGACAGATAGATATATTGGTAAACCCTTACCACAATCAATATAATGAACATATATGTACATCACCTCCCCAAATTCCTCAGACCCTTTTATTATCCCTCCTGCCTGACATTCTACCCTTCTACCATTACAAGACAACATGCGATCTGCTTTCCATCACTATACAACTTGCGTTTTATAAAGTCCGGTATAAATAGGATCATGCACTCTGTTTTCTTTTGGTGGGTGGTATGTCTGGCTTCTTTTGCCCAGGCATTTTAGTAAACACGTGATATTATCTTATTATGGCTTTCATTTGATTTTCCCTAATGGCTAAACATATCGAGCTTATGCTTTTATTATCATTTATCTCTCTGTTTGGGTGAAGTGTCTATGCAAATGGTCCATTTTGCAAATGGGTTGTTTGTTTTCTTATTATTGAATTTTGAAAGTGATGTGGGACCGCCAAGCAAATAGTCAAGAAAGAATTCTTGAAATGTTTTTGGTGCAAAAAAGGTGCTTTTATTGTAACATGAGGACAGGACCAGTGGGCAGACAGAGCTGCACTGTGATTATGAGGTGTGCCTTATTATATATTTTTAAGGTGAGGAGAATAGAGATAAGGGAAGTCTCTAAAGGGATTTCCATATGTTAAAGAAGACCTACAAGATCCTGGAGGTCTGGCTGTTGTCAAGTTAAGGTTGTTTTCAGTCTCTAGTGAAACATCAACAGTAAGGCCACTATGAATTCCTTGAGGAATATGGAATTCTGCATATGTCAGGTATTTATCAATGGGCTGCAAGTTGTAAGGAAATTTAATTTTATCTACATTTCTCTTGCCTTTGTTCTCCTCCTCATAAAGTTCTTTTTATATTTTGAATACAAGTCTTTTTACAGACATTTGATTTGCAAATATCTTCTCCAAGTATGTAGTTTACCTTTTCATTCTCTGAGTAGAGTCTTAAAAAGAAGAGGAATTTTTAATTTCAATGAACTCCAATGTAGCGTTTTTTTTTTCTCGTTTATAGATAGTATTTTGGATTTTGTATGTAAGAAATCTTTGCCTAAGCCAAGGTCAGAATTTCTCTCCTATGCTTTCTTCTGAAAGTTTTATGGTTTTAGGTTTTCAGTTTGTGACCCATTTGGTGTTAATTTTAGTATAACAAGATGTGGATTGAATTTCTTCTTCTTGTGTTTTTGCACAGGGATGTATATTTGTTGAAAGATTACCCTTTCCCTCACTAAATTTCCTTTGCACCTTTGCTCAAAAACAGTTGTCCATGAGTGTGATCTATTTTTCACTTTTCTATTCTATTTGATGATCTATTTTTCTGTTTTAACACCATTGTTACTGCTTAATATTTATACTTGAGATTGTTGATACTATTGGTTTTTAATCTGCAGTCTTACTATTTGTCCTTAAAAAAAAAATCCCAAATGTTTTTGTTTTGTACTGGACTCAATTGCTACCTCTAGAAATGCCTGGGGACATTCACCTGGGCCCCTGTGAGCTTCCCACAGACCTAGTGCCTTTCCAAACCATTACAATTGCTCCAACCCTTGTGGTTTGTATTATGATTGCAAGAAGACCATTAGGAAACTTTGAAGAAAAAAGAGTTTATTACTTAGAAGCCCTGGAGAATACAAAGGCTGCCAGGGGACACACGGCAAGGTAGCCACTAGAGAGAGAGTTCGCATTAGGCCTCGGGTTCTGCTTTTCTTGGAGTTCAGAGAGGGTACCTGGTAAATTTAAAACAGAAGAGCACATAATTGAAGCACAGGAAAAGAAAAACCAAGTGGCACAAATGGTCAGTTATTAAAATCAATCAGGATCTTGAAAACGAAGAAACCTGGGTGGGGAAAGGCAGCCAGGCTCTTTATCTAGTCAGGACTGCCAACTTGTTAATTCCACATAGACATTGTTGCAGCAGATACCTCTTTGAAAGGGATGCCTCCACAATCAAAGCTTAAGTCAGGCACTTGCATTACATAAAGAAGACAACAATCAGGTTTTACAGTTCCTATTTTGTTTTTCCTCATTTTTTTTTTGCCTTTTTTGTATGAATTGAGTATATTTTATGATTCCATTTTATTATCTTTGTTGGCTCACCCAGCTATAAATCTTTGGATGTTATTTTACTGGTTAATTTTTTTGTTGTTTGTGTATAGTGTATCTGTTATCATCGTCTACCCTCCAGTGCATTATACTACCGCACATATTGTAGCAGGATTCTCGCAGAGAGTCGTGACACTGAGGCTTTTCTTTCCAGGAAGCAACTTTATTCTTGCCGGCACTATTCAGTTGGGTTCATGCCCAAAGAACTGAGCCCCGAATGCCACGTGGCAGAGTTTTTTTTAAAATATATTTTTTACTTGTCTCCCATGTATGGTAACACACAAACATGCAGTCTGATTAAGTGGTCTCATGTTACAAGGTCGTGAGGGCTGTTGTCAAGTATGGGAATAGCAACGTTGCCTTGAGGTTTTTGGGTTTTTTTTTTCTTTCCTTACAGAGGGGACCCTACCACCTTCTCCCTTGATGCTCAGAATCCTCTCTTTAGGGTCAAAGAGCATCATCTTCATTTAGGGGTTTATATTTTTATAACATCATTACATGAGTGGCCATCTTTTTTTTTTTTTTAATTATGGCCTCAGTGAAACTGGAGGCCGACCATACACCCAGGGGAGCTAAGCAGGGTAAGATTAAGCACCCTCCAAAAATTAGGAGGATAATTTCCATAAGGGTTTTGAATCCCCCAAGAGTTGAAAACCATCCTCCAAATAACTCCCCAGGGTTTTAACCATTCCAGGTCTGGACTGGGACATGAGCAACCTTTTTAATTTGATCTGTGATCTCCATTATGACTTTTTCCTCATCATCTATCTGTAGGCAGCAGTTGTTCAGGTTAAATTTTTCACAACCACCTCTCTCAGAAGCAAGCATGTAATCTAAGGCCAAGCAATTTTGATAGATGCCATTGTACATTTGCTTTGTTGCTTGGCTAGTAAGTTAAGAGCTCTGGCAGTTTCATTGGTTATAATTTTTACAACTGCGTGTAGTCTAATTATGCAGTTTAGCATGTTAATTGGAGTGTACTAGCTCCAATACCCATCCTCTGTCTAGGTGGCAGGGCCATAATATTGGATTATACACTCGGGAGGCCATTTATTATCTTTTTAATTGTTAATTTGTAAGGCACACAGCTTTTTTTGAGTCTTGCTGTACCCATACACTTGGACTCCCAAATGTTTCCCTCTGGCAAGTGAGAGCAGGAAGACAGATGGACGAATTAGTTTCCAGCACATATAACCCTGACCAGACTGAGGGAAGTACCATATAGGCTGTCCTTCCACATATCTGGTACAGTCCACCTGGGACCTGCCATTTGATGGCTGTGTTGACATCGTCTCAGGCCTCTTGGAGATGAGAGAAGTTAGACAAGGGGTGGGGATCTGGCTCAAGGTGATCTGGGGCCCCCCACCATTGGGTTTTCTGGGCAGTTGAGTTATAAAATCTTTGGCCTGGGCATGTTAAGCTTTTAACAGAGACGATGATGAACTTTTTTCCCATTAGATGAGACAGTTTTTCCCAATAATTGAGCTTTTGAGAAGACAAACCCCAGTAGTAGGACTGGGGTATTTTATTTTACTATAAGGTTTGTGGGGATCTCATTTCTTTAGTCTCTTATGGCCATTGTTTTCCCATGTTGGTACCAATGAAGTAACCTATCCACAAAAGGGAGGTGAATGTTAACAGAAGCCTCTCACCACATTTCCAGCCAGCCACGGCGGCCTCGGCCAGTCCTACGGCAAAGAGTAGAGGAAGAATCACAATAATAGTGAGAAACAAGGCGTGACAGTACATCACAGTAAGAACACATATAAAAATAAGGACAGTCTTGTTTATCAGACTGTCGATTCCTCAAGCTTCTGCCATGCGTAGATTAGTCAGCTTCCAGAGTGACTAAAGCAAGGCTGCAGTCTCCCAGAGCCTCTGGAGTTGCAGATTACTTCTTCTGTATGGTCAACTTGCAAGCACTGATGGATCAGGAATACACTCCCAGTTTCGAGATGCCGGCTTCACTCTGCTAGAGTGAATCCGGGGACCCACTTCGGCTACCTTTACTGCAGTAGGGGCAGACAAAATGACAGTGAATGGGCCCCTCCAGAGGGGTTTTAGGGGTTGGACATTCCACTCCTTCACCCATACAGCATCTGCTGGTTTAAAGGGGTGAGCTTCTGTGGTCAGATTCACAGGTAATCATTCCCTGACCCAGTGGTGTAAGGTGGTTAGGGTAGAGCCAAGGGGCTGCATCTGTTGTTTTAGGGTTAGATTGTCTATCTGACTTAAATACCCCCCTCATGCCCTTGATAATGGGGGGAGGGCACCCATAAAGGATTTTATAAAGGGAGAACCCCATTTGCTTCTTTAGCCTCCCACCTGCAGCTGCAGTCTGCCTCCCTGAAGGTCCCTTATCTCTCCCCGCCTAATGTTACCCCTTTCCCTATTTATTTCTCTCCTGGAATAGGGCCTGTAACTGCTGTTAGTGAACAGGGACAATGACTGTTCTGGCTTCTCCAAGCTGAGAAGGGATGGTGTAGGGGTACAGCAGTTAGGGTCTATCCACGGGTTGGTTGAGTGGCTCATGGTATGGTTTTACAGGAAGGCTGGCAGGCATGAGGCAGCATATACATTAGTAGAGACAGAGAAAAACACAAAGTAAAGATTATATTGACCAACAAGATGGCATCTTAAGATACTGTCTACAGTTTCCAAACCTGTCAAATAATCTAGGAGAGACCCTGATTTTGTAAACAACATATGTCAGGAAGCCTCTCATAACCCAGGTGATGGAGAAGCAGAAGTAGTAATGGTGTATCTATTTCCAAGAGTTTGGCCTTAACTTAATTAAAAAAATTTTTTTAAGCATCTAATGCTTGTGAGGTTTTGCTGAGTCTAAGCAGGCAGTTTGCTTTATTTTGAGGTGTAAAACTTTTTCAAGAGCCAGGAGTTCTACTAGAGAAAGAGTCAAGGCAGCCATTTACCATTATTAATTTGCAAATTTTTAGGAAAGCCAAACCTGAGTATTGTTTTATAAAGAAGAATTTTTGTTACTTTTTGTGCCTTTTCTGTCTTGTAGGGGAAGGCCTTTACCCAGTTAGTAAAAATATTAACCAATACAAACAAGATGTTGGATTTTTTTTTTTTTTTTACCTTGGCATGTGAGTGAAACCTAATTGTTAGTCTTTTCTGGATAGTCTCCAGTTCCTTGATTGTCTGGGAGAGCAAGTTTGTGGTTGAAAGGATTATTTCTAAGACATAGTTCATAGGCTGATACTACTTGCAGAACTGTCCTTGACAATTTTTTTTTCCAGTAAACATCCTTTGGGCCATTTGATAACTTTTGTCCCTCCCCAAATGAAAGGCCTGTGAGATTAGTAATAGCAATTTCCCTGCTCTGTTTGTAACCATTTTAAGGGCTGGAGACAATGTTTAGGAGTCAGACCTCGGTTTATTTTTTTGGGGGGGAGGAGGAAGGGTTTTGGTGGAGGGAAGGGGGAGAGCAGGTGGAATTGAGTCTCCTTTAATAGTTGATATAGCAGCAAACTATTTTCCCGAACTCTGGTATCTACAGCCTACAATATCCAGTAATTTCCAAAAACTCACAATTGTTTATCTGTCCTGGAGTTAGTAGCATCACAGTCTCTAATCTAGTTATAATGTCCCTTTCTAGCAAGGGAGTAATGCTCTCTGGCATTATCAGGAAAGAATGAGAAAAAATTAGGTTTTCTCATATCCATCCTAAGGGCTGAGAAAAAAATTTAGTTAGAAGTTTTCCAGAGATGACTCTAATCATCATACTGCATTTGGATAGTTGGCCTGGAGTGGAAAGGAGAACAGAAAAGGTAGTTCTACTGTTAAGAAGGAAGTCAACCAGTTCTCCTTCTATATTTAGAGTTACCCAAGGTTCTCGGTTTCTGATACACAGTTGGTTTAGGGGAGCCACCGTGAAGAGCCCCAGGCCCCAATTAGTCCCTTCCAGGGACATTGGTTATCCAAGCCCTCACAGATAGAGGTCCCTGAGGGCATTCAGATCTCCAGTGATTGCTTCCATACAAGAGTCATGGCTTATGGGGTTTTCATTTTGGTTATCCCCTCTGAGGATGTTCTCATTTTAGTGCTTTTGAAAGGCCATATAAATGGCACTTGGTGACAAGACCTTGGGAAGTCTGGTCTGACATAGTACATAAGGCCACAACTAAGGCCTCAGATTTCTTTTTTTTTTTAAGCTTCCTTTTCTGTTTTGTTTGTAATATACCCAATTGGCAGTTCATAAGAGCTCCTCCAGGGTCCCTTCAAAGCCAACAGCCAACTTTTCCATTTTTTCTAAATATCTAGGGCTGATTGAGTGACAAATTTGTCCTTTAAAATTATCTCAGACTTAGGGGTGTCAGGGGGGATAGCCATATATTTAATGAGAGCCTCCCTCAACCTCTCCAGGAAGGCCATTGGGCTCCCATTTTGGGTTTGTAAAATAGTGGCTAATTTAGCATAATTTAAGGGCTAAATCTTAGATTTCCTTAAATTTTTTTTTCATCTGTCTCATTAAGAGTCTGATTTAACAAAAACATTATATCTTTCCAGGTCAACTAAAAAACATATGTAATATTTTGAAAAGCCTTTATATATTCTCCAATCAAAAAATTTACCTAGATCTCCTTTTATCTGTCTTAAAGCTTGTAATGTAAAGGTATTGTTGTTGTTGTTGTTGCTTTTAACCCCTCCGTTTCCTGCCTGTAGGGCCTTGGGGGGTATGGACTGTGACCAAGCAAGATTTTCTTGGTTGTTGTAGGATGCACTAATTTTATTTTGGCCCAACAGTAACTTACATATTGATCATTGGCCATTGAGGGAGGGGGTTAAAGAGCCAAAACAAGGTCTATTCCCACATAAATATGTTTCAGCCATGTGGATATCCATTTTTGGCATACAATGGGCCAAGTTTAGTACAATGGCTCCCATATATCTTAGTAAAAGCCATGCATATATCATCCATCCCTCATATGGCATAGGCATCCATTCCTCTGCTAACTAGGGACAACACAAATGTGGAAGATTTGGAGGCTGGCACTACGGGTATTGCCATCATTTTCCCAGCATTTGGATCAAAGGAGGAGGCATTTTAATCTTAACCCTGTGTACTTTTAAAATCCATTTATTTTAACCTTAGTCTGTCCTGACCACACATAAAATTTCTTTTTAAAGATTTTTCTTCACAAACCTTCTACAACTTTTCTTTGCATTTAGATTTTGTCCCAAGCCATTTTTCTCCAAATAACCAGTTTCATTTAGGACAAAATTACTTTCTTTTACCTTCAACAAAAATATATTTCCATTTCTTACATCTTTCTTTTATATCTCCTACTTTTCTACATTCAGAGTTGCTTTTCTTATTTTTATCAGTTTTAATTACATGTAGCAGAATTTTAACTCTTAGACACCTTAGTCTCCAGTGAAAACTAAGTAGTAACCAATTGTGAACTCTATGTTACATCAGAATTTTTTAGGTGGAAAACTTATGAATCCATTAAACACAAAGCATGTTTTTCAACAGTTCAAAATATACTTAATTTTTCTGCAACAAGTCAAAAGCACAGACCTACATCTAGTAATTAGTGCTTTAGCTTCTTACCTCATTAGATATGCAATGAATTTAATCTCAATTTATCATGCAAGCAAAACTTTAACAGTTCAGGTTACCAAGGATTTTAAAAAGCTATCTTAATAATTACCCATGAAAACTTTGAGACAGGCAAAATTAACCATCCCTTTAAGTCATCTTTTAGTTAACAAATTGGAACAAAGATAACATGAGATTTTTTGACCTTTAGCAAATCTAGGTAGAATAAAAGGGTATTTTTTGTTTTTGTTTTTTAATGTTGGTAAACATTGTCTCTCTCAAACCAACAAGCTTAAATTAGTTTAAACACTGAATACATTTTACTTGAGTCCACATGGGACAGTTTGTTCCCCAACATTAATTTTTACCTCGAACATTGGTGGGGAAATCTGATGATAGTGTTCTTAGCTTCTCAACATCTAGGGTGGGAGGAGGAGGATCTGATGGTGCCTGAGGCATTGAGGAACCAGTTATGCAGCCCCTCCCCCCTGCAGAAACAGGAGGGAGGGAAGGAAAGGGAGAAGAAACGAGGTGCCAGCAGAAGGCATAGAAAGAGAATCCCCAGTTTTAAATCTTGTCAGCTTAGGCAGAAGACCAGAGTCCAGGTTCCTCTTGTTTTGTTTTCCACCAGTAGAATTAGGCAGTCAGTGTCAGTTCAAAGACAGGGAATTTCCCCCAAAACAAAAGGAGTGTTGGCAGCTGCTTGGGAATATTCCTTAAAGTCCCTGTTCTGAGGTAGAATAAACAGAGACATTTGGCTCTAATTATCATAGACATTGACCCAGGAAATGAAGGAGAGACAAGTCCCCATACCCAGTCACATGGTGACTCCAACCTGCCACCCAGCTCCCAGTGCCCAATGCCTTAAATTCTCATCTTCGTTCCTCTTCCCTTGTGGAATTACTAGTACAACTCTGGGAAGTGATCAGGCTCCCCTTCTGCCTATTACAGGCAGGTCTGCCAAACGAACCCAGGTTCTTACCAGTCTGACAAGAGCTTCCTGAACTGGTTCCTGGGCCTCACGGATTCCATTAGCATATATGGGGTCCTTGCCCCAGTGCACCAGGAGGGCTAGTCTATTGCAGATCAAGCAGTCCACTGGTGCCAGATGAGGCCACCTCTCCAGGTGCCCCGAGGTTCAAATCCCCAGTGGCAAAGGTGGTAGAAACATACCATCTCCGAATCCTGGACAAGAGCCCCCAAGTGGTGTCACAGGATTCTAGCACAGAGAGTCGTGACACTGAGGCTTTTCGTTTCAGGAAGCAACTTTGTTCCTGCTGGCACCGCTCAATTGGGTTCATACTCAGAGAACTGACCCCTGTGTAGTAGTTTTTTATAAATTTTTTACTTTTTGTCTCCCCTATATGGTAACACACAAACATGTAATCTGGTTAAGTGGTCTCATGTTACAAGGTTGTGAGGGATGTTGTCAAGTAAGGGAATATGGTATTATCAGACATTTTATTCCTGTGTGCTATAAACATCATAATACATTATCACCTTTTAACAATTAAAATTTTTAAAGATTTTGGGTGCATGGGTAGCTCAGTTAGTTAAGCATCCTACTCTTGATTTTGGATCAGGTCATGATCTCCAGGTTCTTGAGATCGAGCCCTGTGCTGGACTCCACACTGACAGCACAGAGCCTGCTTGAGATTCTCTCTCTCCCTCTCTCTCTCTCTTCCCCTTCCCAACTTGCACACGTGCTCTCTCTTGCACTCTCTCTCTCTTTCTCTCTCTCTCTCTCTCAAAATCAATAAATTTTAAAAAATTAAGATTTAAATTAGAAAAAAATAATTTTAATTTTAAATTATGGCCATAGGAGTTACACTTTTGCTGCTCTATCCTTCTTTGTGCAGATCTGTATTTCTATCTGCTATAATTTGTCTTCTGTGTGAATGACTTATTTTAGCATTCTTTGTGACACATTTCTGTTGTTGATGAGTTCTTTAAACATTTTACAGGTTTGCATATAGCTTTTTGAATGAGCATCTTCATTTTGTTTGGGTAAATACCCAGTAGTTCAATTACTGGATCCTATGGTGATTCTATTTTTAATTTTTTGAGGAACCTCCATAGTTTTATCCAGTTTGCATGTCTACCATCAGTGCACAAGGGTTCCTTTTTCTTCACCTCCTCACCAACACTTATTGTTTCTTGTGTGTTTGATTTAAGCCATTTTAACAGGTGTGTGGTGATATCTCATTGTGGTTTTGATTTGTATTTCCCTGATGATGAGTGATTTTGATCCTCTTATCATGTATGTATTGGCCATTGCATGCTTCATGTGCTTTGCTCATTTCTTAATTGGATTATTATTATTATTATGGTATTCACTTGTATACGTTCTTTATGTATTTTGCATACTAACTCTTTATCAGATATGTCACTTGCAAATATCTTCTTCTGTTCAGTACGTTGTCTTTTAGTTTTTTTAATTTATTGTTTTTCCTTTACTGTATAAGCTTTTTATTGTTGCTTTTGTTTCACTTGCCTCAGGAGACATATCTGGAAAAATATTGCTATAGCTGATATCAGAGAAATTACTGCCTGTGCTCTCTTCTAGAATTTTTATGGTTTCAGGTGTCCCATTTAGGTCTTTAATCAACTTGAGTCTATTTTTGTGTGTGGTGTAAAAAAGTGGTCCAGTCTCTTTCTTTTACATGTAGCTATATAATGTTCCCCACACTATTTGTTAAAGAGATTGTCTTTTTCCTATTGCATACTTTTGCCTTCCTCATCAAAATTAATTGACCATATAATTATGGGTTTATACAGATTCTGTTCCATTGATCTATGTGTCTGTTTCTGTGCCCGTACCATACTGTTTTGACTACCATAGCTTTGTACTATATCTTGAAAACTGGGATTGTGATGTTTTCAGCTTTGCTTTGCTTTTTAAAGATTACGTTGGCTCTTCTGGTCCTTTGTGGTTCCATACGAATTTTCGGATTATTCCTCCTAGTTCTGTGAAAAATGTTGGTATTTTGATCAGGGTTGCATTAAATCTACAGACTGCTTTGGATAGTATGGACATTTTAACAATATTTGTTCTTCCCAACCATGAGCCTGGAATATCCTTCCATTTGTTTCTGTCATCTTCAATTACTTTCATCAGTGTACAGTTTTCAGAGTACAGGTCTTTCACCTCCTTGGTTAAGTTTATTCTTAGGTATATTATTATTTTGGGTACAATTGTAAATGAAATTATTTTCTTTTTTTTAAAGGATTTTTTAAACGTAATCTCTACACCCTATGCGGACTTGAACTCACAACTCTGAAATCAAGAGTTGCAAGCTTTTCCATCTGAGCCAGCCAGGTATCCTGGGATTGTTTTCTTAATTTCTCTTTCTACTACTACATTATTAGTGTATGGAAATGCAACAAATTTCTCTATGTTGATTTTGTATTCTGTGACTTTACTGAATTCATTTATCAGTTCTAGTATTTTTTGGTAGAGTGTTTAGGGTTTTCTATATATAGTATTGTGTCATCTGCAAATAGTGAAAGTTGTACTTCTTCCTTACTAGTTTGCATGCCTTTTATTTCTTTTTCTTGTCTGATTGAATGTGTAGAACTTCCAGTACTATGTTAAATAAAAGTGGTAAGAGTGGGTATCGTTGTTTTGTTTCTGATCTTAGGGGAAAAGCTCTCAGTTTTTCATTATTGAGTATGATGTTAGCTATGGGTTTTTTATATATGGCTTTCTTATGTTGAGTGACATATGTTCCCTCTAAATCTACTTTGTTGAGGGTTTTTATCATGAATGGATGTTTTACTTTGTCATATGCTTTATCTGGATCTACTGAAATGATCATATGGCTTTTATCCTTTATTTTGTTGATGTGATAACCACATTGATTTATTTATGACTTTTGAACCACCTTGCAACCCACGAATAAATCCATTTGATCGTGGTGAATGAGTTTTTAATATATTGTTGGATTTGATTTGCTAATATTTTGTTGAAGATGTTTGCATCTATGTTCATCAGAGATATTGGCTTGTAGTTTTCTCTTTTGTAATGTATTTATATGGTTTTGGTATCAGGGTAATGCTGGCCTCGTAGAATGAATTTGGAAGCTTCACTTTATTTTCTATCTTTTGAAATAGTTTGAGAATAAGTATTAAATCTGTAAATGTTTAGTAGAATTCACCTGTGACTTTTGTTTGTTGGATTTTTTATTATTGATTCAATTTCATTGCTGGTAATTCCTCTGTTCAAATTTTTCTACTCCCTTATTCAGTTTTGGGAGGTTATATATTTTAGGACTGATCCATTTCTTCTAGGTTATCCAGTTTGTTGGCATATAATTTTTCATAATATTCTCATAATCCTTTGTATTTCTGTTATGTTGGTTGTTATTTGTTATTTCTACTCTTTCATTTCTGATTTTTATTTGAGTCTTCCCTTGCTTTTTGATTAGTCTAGCTAAAGGTTTATCAATTTTGTAGATCCTTTCAAAGAATCAGCTTCTGGGTTCTTTGAACTATTTTCTTGGTTTTAATTGTTTTGTTTCAATTTTTTTTCATTTCTGCTCTAATATTTCTTATTCCCTTCCTTCTACTGGTTTTGGATTTTGTTTGCTTTTCTTCCTCCAGCTCCTTTAGGTGTAATGTTAAGTTGCTTATTTGATATTTTTCTTGCTTCTTGAGGTAGACCTGTATTGCTTTACACATTCTTCTTTTGGTGCATCCCAGAGATTTTTGACTGTTGCGTTTTCATTTTTGTTTGTCTCCGTACATTTTTGACTTCCTCTTTGATTTTTTGGTTGACCAATGCATTGTTTAGTAGCATATTATTTAACCTCCATATGTGTTCTTTCCAGATTTTGTTTCCTGTGGCTGATTTTTAGTTGAATAGCATTGTAATTGGAGAAGATACATAGTATGTTTTCAATATTTTTTAAGTTGTTGAGACTTGTTTTGTAGGCTAATATGTGATCTATTCTGGAGTATGTTCCATGTGCACTGGAAAAGACTATGTACTCTGCTGTTTTAGGATGGAAAGTTCTCAATATATTGGCTAAATCTATCTTGTCCAATGTATCATTCAAAGCCATTGTTTGCTTATTGATTTTCTATGTGGATGATCTATCCATTGATATACCATGGGGTGTTAAAGTCCCCTACTATTATTGTATTACTATTAATTAGTTCAAATATGTTGGTCCTTAGCTGTTTTATGTATTTGTATGCTTTCATGTTGGGTGCATACATATTTACAATTGTGTCTTCTCATTGGATTGTTTCCTCTTTGATTACATAGTGGCCTTCTTTGTCTCTTGTTAGTCTTTGTTTTAAAGTCTTTTTGGTTCCATATAAGTATTGCTACCCTGGCTTTCTTCTCACTTCCATTAGCATGATAAATGCTTTTATATCCCTTCATTTTCAATTTGCAGCATGTGTCCTTAGGTCTGAAATGAGCCTTATGTAGGCAGCATATAGATGGGTCTTGCTTTTTTATCCATTCTATCATGCTATGTCTTTTGATTGGAGTGTTTATGTTCCAAGTAATTATTTGATAGGTATGTAGTTATTGCTATTTTGTTACTTGTTTTGTGTGTGTGCGTGTGTTTGTTTTTTGTTTTGTTTTGTTGTATTTGTAGTTCTTCTCTGTTCTTTGCTTCTTCGGTTCTCTTCTCTCATGGTTTGCTGGCTTTCCTCAGTGATATACTTAGATTCCTTTCTCTTTATTTATTGCTTGTCTATTGTGAGTTTTAAATTTGTGATTACCATTGGATTTTTATATAACATTTTATGCATATAGCAGTCTTTATTAGGCTGATGGTCACTTATGTTTGAACCTTTTTTTAGTGCTCTTCCCCCCACATTTTAGGATTGTGGTGTCATATTTTACCATCTTTGATTTTGTGATTCCCTTAGCTGACTTTTATAGATACACATAATTTTATTGCTTTTGGGCTTTTATGTTTCTTACTCCTACTTATGGTCTTTCCTTTCCACCCGAAGAGCCACCTTCAGCATTTCTTATAGGGCCGATTTAGTGGTCATGAATTTCTTTAACTTTTGTTTATGTGAGAAACTATTTATCTCTTTTTCTATTTTGAATGATAGCCATGCTAGAGAGTATTCTTGGTTGCAGGTGTTTTCTTTCAGCACTTTGAATATATCATGTCATGCCCTCCTGGCTTGCAAACTTACTGCTGAAAAATCAGCTGATAGCCTTATGGGGTCTCTCTTGTATGTAACTGAGTTTTTTTTTTTTTCCTCTTGCTGCTTTTGAAATCCTCTATCACTATTTTTTGCCATTTTAATTACTATACTTTTTGTTGTCAGCCTCCTTGGGTTAATTTTGTTGGTCACTCATTGTGCCTCCTGGTTCTGGTTTTCTGTTTCCTTCCCCAGATTCAGAAAGTTTTTAGCTATTATATATTTAAATAATTTTTTTTTGCTCCCTTTTCTCTCTTTTCTCCTTCTGGCATTCTCATAATCCAAATGTTATCATACTTGATGGTATCAATGAATTTCCTGAGTCTTCTCATTTTTTTAATTACTTTATCTCTCACATTTCAGCTTGATTACTTTCCATCACTCTAACCTCCGGGTTACTGATTCTTTCTTCCCCTTCCATTAGTCTACTATTTATTGCCTCTACTGTATTTTTAATTTCAGTTATTGAGCTTTTCTTTAGTTCTTTTGTTTGTTTTCTATCTCTTTGTTAAGGGTCTCACTGATGTCCTCTATTCTTTGCTCAAGTCCAGTGACTATCTTTATGACCATTACTTTAAATTTTCTGTCAGGAATATTATTTGTCTCCCTTTCATTTAAGTCTCTTGCTATGATTTTTCCTGGTCTTACATTTGGGACATAGTCCCCAGTCTCTTCAATTTGTCTAACTCCCTGTGTCTCTTTCTGTTTGTTAGGAAAGACAGCTATGTCTCTGCATTTGGGAGTAATGGCCCTTTGAAAAAGAGGTCATATAGTGCCCTCTGTGCAGTGTCCCCTGTTTACCAGAACATGATGCTTTAGGGGAGTTTCCTATGTGTTGCATATGCCCTACTGTTGTGGGTGAGGCACTTTTGTGGTTCACCTTGTCCAGTCATCTACAATGGCTCTCTTTGCCTGTTGTGGACAGTTTGATCCCTGTCTTGTTAGTGGGTCAGTCTGGGGCTACCTTGGCCTTGAAATGAGTCAGAAAATGTATTTGCCAGAGATATAGCAGCAGTGAAGTACATGGTGCTTTTTCTATGTTGTCCGCTGAGAAGCTTTTTTTTGGTGAGCTGGGCTTGCAGTCAGACTGGATTTTGTCCCTAGCGTACTTCTGGGGCTGCAGTTGGACTGGTGTGTGTGGTTATCATTCCCTTTCCCCATGGAAGGAGTCACTTTGGAGTGGTACTGGCCCCTGTTGGAGCTTTTTGCACCTAGCAAGAATTGTGGAACTACTTTGGGTGGGCTCTGGCCAAGGGTGTATTTGAGGGGGCAAGTCCACAGGAGAACACAGGAGTAGGATGCACAATGCCAGCAGAAGAACTGACATTAATCCTGGTCCTTTCCAGCCTGAGTACTGCTTTTATATGGTTCTTTTCTCCAGCTGCTAGAAGTTTCCTCACATACATGAGCTCATCAGGACTCAACTGAACATTAAAGGGACCATCTGTTAGTCTCATAGTTGACTCTCTGTGCCGCTTTCTCCTCTATGGTACTCTGTACCGCACACACTATCTGCTTTGGCTTCTGAAACTCCCAGTTTGGGCTCCTCAGCTTAGAGAGGCCTCCAGGTTCAGCCTGGGTTTTCCTTCCCTAAGCCATAGCCTGGAAACTTTCTCCAGGTAATAAGTTGGGGAAAAGCATAGGGCTTACCTCACGTGCTTCCCATCTTTTGGGGATCATTGTTTTTCATTGCCTCCTAACCTTTATCTTGATATCACTGATTCATATACCTTGTTTTAGATGTTTTAGGCATGAAAGTAAATCCAGACCATGTTATTCTATCTTGAGCAAAATTGCGAGTCTCAGTGTTTTTTTTTAAACTTAATAGTATAGAATAAGCTTTTCTCTGTGTCATTAAAAATTGCTCAAAAACATTTAAAATTGATTTATAATATTTTAGTGTGCAGATGCAGCATAGTTGTAAAAATTTTTGCTATTATGAATTATATTTCCATGGACTTTTTTTTTACTCTACCTTTATTGGCATAGAATTATGTATCTAGATTACTTTCATAGAAATGGAATAACTTAGTCCAAAGGATTGAACATTGTGTTAGTTTTCTATGGCTGCTTTAACAAAGTACCAGAAAGTGCATGGCTTAAATAATATATCTTGTTTCAAAACATAGGCTAGAAGTCTGAAATCAAGGTTTCTGCAAGATTTTCTTTTCATGAGGGATATGAAGAAAGATATTTTCCATGAGTCTCTCCTAGTTTCTGGTGATTTGCTAGCAATCTTTGGCATTTCTCGGTTGATTTCTGTCTTCTGACCTTCATATGACATCTTCCCTAAGCAGGTGTCTGTGTCCAAATTTCCCCCTTTATAAAGATCTCCGTCATATTGACCTAGGGATCTATGCTCTGTATGATCTTATCTTAACTAATTACCTCTGCAGCGACTCTACTTTCAAGTTCAAATTTTGAGGAACTGGGAATTAAGGTTTCAATATAGGTATTTTGGTGGGCCAAATTCAACCCATAACAAACATATTGAAACTCTGTTCTATTACTTCCAAATAGATCCTAGAAGGGTTATAACAAGAGACAGATTACATATTAAATATGCCTTTTGTACAAGAATTTAAAGAACTTGCCAAAAAATTAAAGAATTAAGAAAAGTAATTTTTCACCATTTAAAGTACTGTAAATCACCAGTTTATTGCTATATGTACTCATTCTTCTATAACTATTTTATAAGCCTGAAAACATATTATACCACTTTGCCATTCCCCTTCTCTGAATTCTTTAGTCTCCCTGTGTTTTCACTCTGAATTAGAAATATGTTTTCCTTTTCAATTTTCTATTGACTTTTCTTTCTAAGTGAACCTTTCTTTAGCTTATTTAATCTGTCTCTTTTTTCCAACCTGCTTTTATAGGTAAATGTTTAAAGCATGTGTGCCTCACCTAAACGAACTCTATCAGCAAATGTAGTATGTGGCTTTCCTAAATTGAGTTGAACTCTATCAGCAAATGTTATTTTTAAGAGTATTTGTCCTAATGTCTCTAAATGTTAGCAAACAAGGGAAGTCAGATTAATTAAAATAACTGCATATTCACTGGATATCAGACTCACATCTCTGCAGGTGTACAGGGTCCAAGTATACCCTGTGCCGGCATTTAGAAACATCTGAATTTTCACAGTTTCCTGGTGAGGAAAGCCCCCAAGAACTGATTTACATAAAGATTTGTAACTGATGTGAATGACAGTGACAGTCCTGGTACTGGTAATGGGGAGAGAAGGGATGAGGATGACAGAACGGTAACGTTCTCAGATACGGTCTTCCCTTCTCCTCTTTTACTTTAACCCTCCCAATAAATTGCTAGTTTATTAATGCTAACATCACCCTATTATTGAGACTAAGGAAAATTGGGTTACCAAGGTAACCAAAAATAATTCAGATTATTCATTCAACAAAATTTAATAGCTACTCTATACTCAGGACTGTGCCAGGTATTAAATATACAGTGGTGAAAAAAAAAAAAAGGCCTGGATTTCCCTGAATCTTAAAATCTAGTCAAGAGAGAAGCAATATGAAAAAAGAAAAAAAAGACTTAAATATAAAACTAATTATTAATGAAAATAATAACAATTTATATGAAAACAGAAGCAACTTGATTCAGATTGGGAGATATGGTAAGGGTCATCTTAAGAAGTAAACTATAAGCTAATACCTGAGGAATGAGTAGGCATTTGCCAGGAACAAAAGGAAGGAAGGATCTTTCAGATAGAGAAAAAGAAGGAATGAACATACTGACACAAGAAAGAGCTTAATGCATTCAAATAATTAAAAGACATCATGGCTGGAATATAATAATCAGTATTGATGAGATTGGGTTGGTGAAAATGGCAGGGTTATGATAATATAGAGCATTGTTAGGGCATGTTTACAACTTAGGGTTTCATTCTCAATTACTACAATGGGTAGTAATTTTAAAAGTGTGTAAAGAAAGTGTGGGACATGGCTAACTTAATTATTATGAGTGGGATGGATGACAAAGGACAAAGCAGTAAGTCAAGATGAAAGAGTGGTGGCAGTTGGGGTATTCCAGATGTATTTTTGAGGAAGCACTGAAACCATCAGGAAAAAGAAGAGCTTTTTTTTTTTTTTTTTAAATCTGATGTGGCATTTCTGGAGAGGCAAAGAGAGATCTCAAAGATCTTCTACTTCTCTGGCTTAAGGAACTAGGTAGTGTGATGTCAATTACTTATAATAGGGGAACAAGTATAAGGTTAAAATTGACTCAAAGATTGAGAGTTCATTTTTACATATGTTAAGAAATTTAGGTTGCCCATTTGATAGTCATGAGATTTCCAGAAGAAGTCAACTATAAAAGTCTAGAGATCCCAAGAGTGGCCTGAGTTAGGAGTACAGATATGAGAGTCACCACCACAGAAATGTTATTGAAGACCAAGAACATAAATAGGATCACCTAGTGAGAAAATCTACTACAAAAACTAAAGACAGTCTGAGGTAGCCTCTGTAGAACTCCCAACATCTAACAATTGCTCAGAGCAAGAAGCAACAGTTAATGGAACTGGAGAGGAGCATTTCAGAGGACAGAAGGCAATAGTTAAGAATGTGTGGTATCTAGACAACAAGAAAAAAGACATAGAGTATGCTAATGGCTAAGAAGTCCATTGCATTTTGGTAGGTAGAGGCTTTTGCAGCTTTAGCAAGAGTGGTTTCTTTGAAAACGTAAGGGGAGAATCCCTAATGATATGAATTAAAAAGGGAAAAGTAAGTAGTAAGGTAGAAACAGTAACAGCAGATGATGCTTATGAGATTATACGGAGAAACAGAAAAACAGAATAGGGCAAGAAAGGGATATGGAATCAAGGGAAGTTTTGGTTTTGTCTTTTTAAAAACATACAAATTATCAGAACTAATTTGTAAGCTTTAGGAAAGATCCTATTGATGAAATAGATGGAATATGCAAGTGGAGAAGAAATACACAAAAAGTAAAAGCCAGAATTTAAGAGGTATTGGCATTTGCCAGGAGTTGGTCTTTCCCTTTGCCATAAAGAAGAGGAAAAGATGAAGATGGTCCAGGAAGACGGAGACTTGGTAAAACAAGATGAGATTATACAGAAAAGAATGAAGGCCAAAGATTTTCTAATATTTTTTAGCAAATGTGATATGATCTCATTAATTACAAAATATTTAAAAATAAACTATTATTTACATAATTTATATATATATGCATGTTATAGTTTCTATAAAGATAAACAACAAATACAACAAATAAACATGTTCTAGTTTCTATAAAGATAAACAACAAATGGAGTTAAATATGCAGCAAATTAGGCAATGGAACTGTCTGCTTTTACGCATTGTCTTATAAAGTAGGTCATGTATTATAGCATCTAAATGCCTACAATTTTAAGGACAGAAATAAAAGCCCAACTTATGTGAATGTCTGAGAGTACATTTGATGAAATATGTTTCTAGAAAACATCAAAAGTTGGAGGGATTATGGCTCAAATATAAAGCCAGCTTTATTGCATCTGTAGAAATCTGGTAATACATGCAATAAAATATAACAGTCCCAATAAAGGATGTGTATTCCATTGTTTTCCTTCCCCCAGTCTTAAATTTGCAGAGGATTTTTTAAAAGTTTTTTTTTATTTCTTTTTGAGAGAGAAAAAGAGAGAGAGTGCAAGCAGGGGAGAGGCAAAGAGAGAGGGAGACATAGAATCCAAAGCAGGCTCCAGGCTCTGAAGTGTCAGCACAGAGTCCACTGTGGGACTTGAACCCATCAACTGTAAGATCATGACCTGAGCCGAAGTTAGTTACTTAACCAACTGAGCCACCCAGGCTCCCCAAGCAGAGGATTTTTGTTTGGTCTCCTCTGTTTAGGAAAATACATTGGCGAGGAGCTATTATATAACATTTGTTTACCATGACAAGCCAGAAAAAAGTAACTTCTTTCTACGTTGTTTATTTTAATAACTTATAACTTATTCTCACCTTTTTCTTTTCATCTTTAGATTCTGATGGAAAAACTCAAATTCAATTTTAGTTCCATTTTAAGAACCAAATGACTTAGTAGGCGTGGTGCTGTGATAGAGTTCTCTCCCTCCCTCCCTCCCTCTCTGCCTCCCTCCCTCCCTCCTTCCTTCCTTCCTTCCTTCCTTCCTTCCTTCCTTCCTTCCTTCCTTTTCCCCTACTTTTCTTCCTTTTATTTCTCTCCTTTCCTTTCTTTTTCCTTCATTTCTTTCTTTCTTTCTTTCTTTCTTTCTTTCTTTCTTTCTTTCTTTCTCTCTCTCTCTTTCTTTCTTTCTTTCTTTCTTTCTTTCTTTCTTTCTTTCTTTCTTTCTTTCTTTCTTTTCTCTCTTTCTTTCTCCTGCCATCCTGGCTGAAGATTTCAAGATGAAAAGATGTTTATTCTAGGAGCACTTGAGTGGCTCAGTCAGTTAAGTTAAGCATCTCACTCTTGATTTTGTCTCAGGTCATGATCTCATGGTTTGGGAGATCGAGCCCCCAATGGGGCTCTGCGATGACAGCATGGAGCCTGCTTGGGATTCTCTCTCTCTCTCTGTCCCTCCCCCACTCATTCTCTCTCTCAAAAAAAATTAACAGACATTAAAAAAAAGATGTTTATTCCAAAATATCATTCAGAAAATTCACATTATTGCAGTATTGGCTACCTGAAAAGTGAGCATGAATATCTTCCAAAGCCACTTTTAATTCTCTGATTCAACATCATTCTAAAATGAACAATATTTTCATAAATAAGTTTGGAACCAGGAAGAAGAGAAAACTTATCAGCAGTTGTGCGCGTAGTCCCATTAGCCAAGGCAACCCTGTTACCTTCCAGTTTGATTTACTGTCTAGCATTGGTTCAGGATGTCCATACACTAGCCTTATTTTGGACTTGCACTTGGAAAGCTGCCCATGGTAGAAATCCTGATGATAGATCCACTGGAAGTGGTAATATCAGGAAATGCCAAGATAGTTTTTAGGACAAGAGGTCAGTGAGGCTTGTACTATGTTTACTTGTTTGGGACTTTAGGTAAAATTTAAAAAATAAGAACCTTTGAAGTATAGAAAGGAAAACTGGTATTTTTCCAACCCAATTAACTGAACTTCAATACCAACTAATATCAAAATTAATTTCAAAAATTTACCTGATCTCTTCCTCTATTTTAAACATATTCATTAAACTATATACTTCTATGTAAATGGCAATTATATTCATAAATTACGTTATCAATATTCTTAAACATCTGCAGAAGTAATAATCATGCTAGCTCTTTGCCTTGCTGCTGTTAGGACATTTCCCTACCTATATTTAGTAAAGCATTACGTGTTACAACTTAAATTGACTTCTTCTTGTTCTGACTTTAATGAGGATTATCTTCCTTAAAAATTATGGCTCATTTTACAGAGTTTCATCAAAACAAATCAAAACCAAGCCAAATTAGAATAGTCAACATATTTTTGTAGAGGTGCAGAAGAGATTTTCGTAATGACTTCTCAGCTTTTATAAGAAATGTAACTCAATTGAATTTTCAGTAACTGTCAACATTGGTAAGGTGGAAATTATTACAACCTTATATGTATTTTATGATTTCTCTGAAATGAAATTATCTCAGACTTTAATATTTTTCTTGTCAATGAGCAGCTTGGCATCAGAATTAAATACTGGCATAAATCTTTTAGGAAGGTAAGACTTCAGGAAGGAAGGGATTCTTGAACTAGACTTCAGAGAATGAGAACAGTTCAGAAGGTATAAATTCCGAAAGCCATTCTCAGTTTAAGGAACCACGATGATGTAGGGTCATTGTGAATATCTCTTAAAAATCCATCATTTTGTGTTGCTCCTGTTTCTGAATTATTAACTATCTTCTTGTTATCCTGTTCTATTATATTTTCCCTGTTCTCATCATCAGCTGGCCTGCTTTCTCACTTATATTTTTCATGGTGACTGAAAGCAAGGAAATAATTTGGAAAGTTGTTGTAGTATCAGGATTTTGCCATTTGGCAACATCAGATGACTATGTGAAGGTTTGCATGATGTAATGTAAGTATTTGCCACCAGAAGCAACTCATGTCATAATTTCTCTAAAAAAAGAAAAAGGAGAAAAACAAGAGATATAGAACTTGAAGAAATATGAAACTTCTTGACACAGGAAGATTTGCATTAAGCATTTTACTGAACATCTTCACCTCTTTTATTTTTATTGAAGTAAAATTAACATACAGTCATATTAATTTCAGGTGTAGAATACACTGACTCAGCAATTCTATACATTTCTCAGTGCTCATCAAAATAAATGTACTCTCGATATCCTTTATCTATTTCACCCATCCCCCTACCTACCTATCTTCTGGCAACCACCAGTTTGTTCTTAGTAGTTAAGAGTCTCTTTTTCTGTTTTAGTTTTTTTTCTTTGTTCATTTGTTTTGTTTCCTAAATTCTATATATGAATGAAACAATATGGTATTTTTCTGACTGGCCTATGTCACTTCGCATTATACCTTCTAGATCCATCCATGCTGTTGCAAGTGGCAAGATTTCATTCTTTTTTATGGCTGAGTAATATTCCATTGCACATATATGCTACATATTTTTTAACCATTTATCCCAAATGTTATCTCAAATGTCATCTTTCTGGTAAGATGGGATTTCTATTAGTAGAGATAAATAGTACTAAGTAGAATATGAACAAGGTAGAAAATAACTTTATAGAAAAATGATTATATATTTATGTATACTTTGTTATGTATATATCTATAATGATACATATAATATAAATGCCTACATATATACAAAGGGCTATATATGGTGTGTATGCACAAGTGTAGATATTTCAAATGATAGCCTAGACAATTATTATTATAATTTTCTTTTTCAGAACACAAATATCTTCCTTTTATTAGACACAAAAACAAATTTTTTCACTCTAAGCAGGAAATAGTTCACAGCTTCCCAGGAGAGAGTCTTAGAAATGACAAGTCAAATCTAAGCCCACAGCAGATGATAGGATTGTCAACAAACTGACTTTTGACCATTTATGTCATATTGTAAATGAAACGGCTGCTTGACTAACTCCCTGGGATGAAAACCAGCTGTGTAATGGTTGGTTACTCATTGCATTTTAATCGTTACTTGCTATCAATAAGAGAGGATTAAAATTGTTATGTTTGCTAATGAACTAAAAAATATGGAAAGCATTTTATCCTTGGAAGCATTTTTGACAGAGTACATGTTGATATTAGAGGGGAAAAAGTCCCATATGACAATGTCCTTGGGCTATTGTCTATTAAAACCTCAATTAACAATGTGAACTTGATTAGTACTAAATAGATACTCTGAATTTATTTATTTTTTTTACTCTGAGTTTAAATTACAGCATTATTCTCATCATTTCCAATACATTTTGATGTTTCCAATGTGAAGACTTCTGATTCATAGCATCTCGGCAGAAAACACTCAAATTGTTTAAACCATTTCACTGAGAAAGGAAACTTCAGCTTTTGTGCAAAAGGAACAACTTAACTGAAATTTTAAGAGCCCAATATGTATATTAAAGGCAGTGATAAATTATATTATGGATGCTTTTGCATTGCAAAAACTGAGGAACAGCCAGATCTATTTTTTTTTTAATCAGGACTATCACATAGCAATTTGATAGTTCCAAACAATTAGCCATTAAATACTTTTGAAAGATATTTCCTCCCTTTTATTTTTTAAACTTTGAAATGACTTGAAGAATACTTTTGTTAAGAAAACACTCTAAGTGGAAAAGGGACTGACTTAAAGCTCAAGAAATCTGAATATACCCTTCTTTCTCTGACTTTGCCATGGCTCATATGGAAAAGCCTTTCCATTTGCATTTAGATGTGATTTCCCCAGTGAAAAGCCAGATATGCTCTGTCCTAGTTTGGAGAAATGATTTGGCTCTTTAGGTCTGACTTAATTTAAGTGGAATGAGAAAGCCCTTTCCTGAGTAGAAATATCAGTAAAGTTAAATTCTCAATGATTTGTGTTTTATGTTTTTATTTTCATTATTTCTTAGAAGTGCTTTTATGTTTGCATTACTGTATGACTTCTTTAATTTGAAAAGGCTCTAAAATTTTCCTTCCATTTTTACGTAATCTGTGTGATATCATATGTGGATATGTATATGTGGATGGCTGAAGGCTGTATTAGCAGGAATGCAAGTTGATGTTTTGTTCGATTTTGCTTTGCTTCATTGAATCATAGAAAATCTGGACCCCACTTGTTATGATGAGCACTGGGTGTTAGATGTAAAGTGGTATATCACCACTAAATTCTACTCCTCACACCAATATTATACTATATGTTAACTAACTAGAATTTAAATAAGAAATTGAAACAAAAACAAACAACAACAAAAAAATGAAAACAGAAAAAAGAAATTTGGACCCAAAGGATATTAGTAATGATATAGTTCACATTCTTGTATTACAAATGAGAAAATACACTCAGGAGATTTGATTGGCTTAGCCAAGCAGATGCATAAAGGTGGTGGACAGGTAACACATAGCTGAGAACATATTCTAATGGGTTTGCCACTATCCTACAACATTATTCTCCTAAAAGACTTCTTTGCTGATAGAAGTCTGTTTTGGTTCCAACACGACCAAATTATTTTACTGAAGCTTTCAAATCCTGTGAATGCTCTGATACATGAATACTTGGATACTTTCTACAAAGTTTAGTTTCATGATAAGACTACAACCCTCTGAAGTCCGCCCAAAGGCAGGTGAAACAATGGCTCTCATTGTAATTCTCAGAATGTTACCTCACAAAGCCACTGGTTCAGAGAGGAGTCTATAAATAACTAGAATACAATGTCACAACTTGGAGAAGTGAGACTTTCACTTATATTCAAACAGCTTTTCTCGCAAAAGATAAAAACCAGCTGGCATGTGAAGGGTGGATTTTGATATAGGCCAAATTTTAAATTACCACTGATGGATTAGATGTTCACTCCACAAGATTTCAATAAATTGTTTCAATACTATGTATGATCATTCAACAGGCATGACCAAGTTCTAGCAAAATATAGGGAGTGGCCAGAAGTATTAGAAAATAAACATGTTATCCTGGATGACTGGATGACTTTTTTTAAAAAAAAAAGTAATTCTTAACATCAAACTACCTCATCAAAGAGTTAAATATAATAAGATTATGCTCTTTTTATATTTGATTATATGTAATGATTTTATCATACCAGAGCATTCTATCTTCTACTGTCAGTTTATGAAAGGAAACAGTCCTGTTATATCATTCATTTCTAATGAGGATATTTGGCTATTTAATTTCCATTTAATACCTTACACTTTAAATTGTAATCCATGATACTTAGATATTAAATAAGCAGATTTCTCTGCTTCTGACTTGAGTTTGAAAATATTATTCTTGCCTCTTTTTCTTTATTTCTTTTTCCAGGATGAATGATCAAATAATTCACACAAACTACCGTGATTTCTCTCATTAGTCTTTATTCACCATTGAAATCATTAGAATTTCAACAATTAATAATGAATTATTTCTGCTTATTATATTAGGTATGGGCATGTAATTGGAGTTCTATATATGGCATTCATATACATTTCAAAAATCTCTTTTAAATGGCTCATGTAAATTTAAGCCTTAAACTAATTTATGTTACTTAATATTTATTAATTATTTCTAATTTAGACCCTTAATACTTCTAGAAATGATGGAAGACATCTTACAAAAAAAGATGTATATAAAACATAACTATTAAAATATAAAAATGAAAGTAATACAATACCAGAGGGGAGAAATTAAACACTAAACACAAAATCAGGGTGGGAAATGTGGTCAAAAAACTATTTCAAATGAATACTAAGTTTAATTTTGATTTTTTGCACTGGCAAAGTGAATGAGTGTGCAAAGCAATTCTGTTTTGAGGGTTCTCCCACCACCATTCTCAGAAATGTGCAAAGCTGGATGTTTTTCCAAGCACCGATAGCCATGACACAATTGCCAGGCACATTAGTTCCCATGCGATCCCAGATGGAAATATTCAGGGGCAGATTCTCTTGCCTGAGTGGGGACTGGGGGTCTAAAAGTATGGCTTGGATTGAGCCAAAGTAAAGCAGTATCATCCATAACACCAAGATGTGGCCTCACTCCAAGTCTATGTTAACAATATTTGAAAGGGAAAAGGTAGAATCAGGGCCAGAAATAAGTAGTTATTGTCATCAATCATATTTTATGCTGCCATCCAGTTAAATGAGACTTATAATTCAAAGACTAATTTGATTTCTTCTTAGGTCCATATTTGCATATGAAACTCTGGGTCAGCTTCATTTGCATATACATGAATAGGCATATATATGCTACAGAAAATACCTCTTTGAAAATAATATAACTTTAAAACATTCTCAAAAGTCATTGTTTAGTGTGAAATAATAAAAAGCAGGCTTCCTTTATCTTACAGAATACAGAAAAATCAACTCAAAATGTATTAAAGACAAACTAGACATGAAATGGTAAAACACTGAGAAGAAAACATAGGGGAAAAACTCCTTGACATGGGTCTTGGCAATAATTTTTCAAATTTGACACCAAAAGCACAGGCAACAAAGCAAACATATGCAAGTGAGACTAAATTGACTAAGAAGTTTTTGCGCAGCTAAGGAAACAATGAACAATATGAAAAGGTAAATTATGGAGTGCCAAAAATGAAAACCATATATCTAATGAGTTAATACCTAAAACATATAAAGAAGTCATACAACTCAACACACAAAAAAATAACTCAAATAAAAAATGAACAAAGAACCTGAAAGGACATTTTTCCGAAGACATGCAAATGACCAATCAGTATATGAAAAGAAGCTCATCATCACCAGTCATCAGAGAAATGCAAATCAAAACCACAATGAGATATCATATCACACCTGTTAGAATGGCTATTACCAAAAAGTGAAAATATAACCAGTGCTGGTGAGGATGTGGAGGAAAGGGAATCTTTGTGTACTGTTGGTAAGAATGTAAATTGGTGCAGCCACTATAGAAAACAGTATGAAGATTCCTCAACAAAATTAAAAATGGAACTACCATATGATCCAGCAATCCCACTTCTTGGTATATATCCAAAAGAAACTAAATCATTATCCTTAAAAAATATCTGCACTCACAAGTTCATTGCAACATTATTCATAGTAGCCAAGACATGGAAACAACCTATCTATTGACAGATAAATGGATCAAGACAATGTTACACATATATATAATATTATATATAATATTATATATGTACATGTATATATGTATTACATACAGTATTATTCAGCTGTGAAAAAGAAGGAAATCCTGCCACTTGCCACAACTTGGATGAAACTGGGAGACATTATGCTAAGTGAAATAAACCAGAAACAGAATGACAATTATTGCATGTATATTTGTATGTGGAATATAAAAGAAAAAGCTAAACTCATAGTAACATAAAGTAGAATGGTGGGGAGATATTGATCCCTTTCAGTTATAAGATGAATAAGTTCTGGAGACCTAATGTCCAGCATGGTGACTGTCATTAAAAATCATGTATGTATACTTGAAATTTGCTAAGATCTCAAGTGTTCTCACTGCAAAAAAAGTCTCTATGGGAGGTGATGGATATGTCATTTAGTTTGATTGTGGCAATCATTTCACAGTGCATACATATTTCAAAATATCACATTATACACCTTAAATATATACACTTTTATTCACCAAAAATTTTTAAAAATAAATCCAAAATTAAAAGCAGACTTTAAATTTCAAATCCAGATCCATAAATTATTAGCAAATGTTGGGCAATGTAATTAAACTTTGTGTCTCTATTTTATCATCTGAAAATGACAATAATGTCTACCTCAAAGGAATTTCATAAGTGTAGTAGGCAGTTTCTAAAAGGACTCTTGGTATTCACTCTTGGTAGAAGGGTAATCTTTTCCCTTTGAGTGTGGTTAGACCTAGCAATTTACGTCTACCAGAATATAGCAAATGTAATGGGATATTAACTTTATATATTAAAGTACAGGACTGTGAGTTCCACCTTGCTTGTTCCCTCATTCTCTTACTTGTCCTGAGGGAAGCCAGCTATCATGTTGTTGGCTGTCCGGTGGAGACGCCCATGTGACAAGTACCTGAGGGAAGCCTCTATCCAAAAGCCAGTGAACAGTTGAGACTTTCAGTCTAATGACACGTGAGAGACCAGGTCCAACCACATGAGTGTGTTTGGAGACTTGAGACTGCAGCCCCATCTAACACCTTGATTGCCTCCTTCTGAAAGACCGGGAGCCACATGGCCCAGTTAAACCAGACCCAGGTACATGACCCACAAAAACTGTGGAACAATAAATGTTGTTTTGAGCCATTAATTGTAGGGTAATTTGTTACATTGCAATACATATCTAACATAATAAAGTAATATGTAGAGCTGCTGACATACAGGTCTGGAGCTTAGGAGAAACCAATGAAATTAGAAGGCATCAAGAAATAGATCCTGGGGGCACCTGGATGGCTCAGTTGATTGAGGGCCTGACATTGATTTCTGCCCAGGTCATGATATCAGGGTTGGTAAGTTTGAGCCCCATGTTGGGCTCCACGCTAGCAGCACAGAGCCTGCTTGGGATTCTCTCTCCGCCCCTCCCCCACTTGCACTCTCTCTCACAATAAATAAATACAAACTTAAAAAAATAGATTCTGCCTTTAATTTGTATATTTTTACATGATTGAGTAGAAAAGACGGTACACAAATTTTTGGAGATAATCAATATTTAAGAAAATTAAGATCCAGGGACACCTGGATGGCTCAGTCAGTTGAGTGTCCAACTTCGGCTCAGGTCACGATCTCACCATTCATGAGTTTAAGTGTCATATCAGGCTCTGTGCTGACAGCTCAGAGCCTGGAGCCTGCTTTGGATTCTGTGTCTCCCTCTCTCTCTGCCCTTCACCCACTCACTTCTCTGTCTCTCTCTCTCTTTCAAAAATGAATAAACATTTTTAAAAATTTTTAAAAAAGAAAAATAAGATCCATCAGAGGAAAAGAAATCCAAGGTGGAGGCCAAAAGGAACATAAAGGTGAGGTTAGAATTAGGGAAGAGCGTATCATGGATGCCAAGTGAGGAGAGAATTTCAAAATGGAAGTTAATACCAAAGTTAATTAACATTGGGGCAAAAGGACAAGGAGTAATATTTGTTAAAATTCATCAAGAGACAGGCACTTACAGGTGTTTTGCAAGTACTAACTTATTTTGGTCCTTACAATATTAGGAAATAATTATTGTCATTTTACAGATAAGAAAGATGCTCAAAGGGGGGAAATACCTTGCCCCAAAGTCACATAGCTAGCATGCGGAAGCATCAGGATTCAAATACAGATCTATCTAGCTCTGATCCCTTCCTTTTTTCCACTAAGATATAATGACTCTCAGACTTGCACAAGATAACTTTTGAAGCTCTCTTATATAACAAACCCACTTAGACTAATATAAAATCTCTGTGAGATGATTAGGCAGTTCTTCTTCAACCACTGGATTGTGCTCAGACACATTTTATGTTCCTGAAGGAACTACATTCTCTCAGAACCTTGCACATACTGGGAAGGCTACTTTTCCCTCCTACCTTTGACCCCCAGATATCATTTAAGCATTACCTCCCCCAACAGGAGTAACCCCTTATCAGATGGATGGTGACTGGAAGCTCAGATGCCTACTTCCATATTAGCACTTCCTATGATCCGTTTCATTTGTTGGTTTGTTTCTATTTCTTCCATCATAGGTTGTGTCTATACTTTCTGTCATGATTTCTATATGCCTGACTTATAATAGACAATAGATACTTATCAGACATAGACTGAATGGATAAATGAATGGAAGGACACTGGTTAAATCTTAAAGACTGAGTAAAATGAGAAAGGGAAAGGAATGACAAGCAGAAGCAAAAGCATGTATGAAAGTCTGAAAGTATAAAAGAACATGGGATATACAGAAGAGAAAATATTTCCATATGGAAACTTAATGCTCACTTCATCACACATAAACAAAATTCAGAACCATATGGTTATGGTATTTGCTAGGAAGTGGCAGACACAGAGGTGGGAAAGCTAAAGATTATAACAGACACTGTTGGATGCCGTCTATTAGCCATTCCTCCCTTCCTTCCTCCTTCTAATGGAACTGAGTTCAGAAGTTCACTTGCTTTTAATCATGTGCTTCAGGAACTGCTTATCCACAGGCTTACAAAGGAAGGGGTACGCAATCCATATGGGTACATTCGCCTCGCCCAGGTTGATATGGGGTATGCGGATGTAATGCAACATACCCAGCCATGTTCTTATGAACAGCAGAAGTTTCATTTATTTGTATTGATTAGTAACTACCCACTAATCAGAGTAATCTCAGGCTATCATTATTACCACATGGTAATGATTATCATTTAGTGAGCATGCTCTCTGCCAAACACTATATATAACAATTGCTTTCTATACCTCAAGTACGAAAGAGCCCTGTGAGCAGTGTCTTTGCTGGAGTAAGGAGTCAGGACTAACTTAATACCTAGACAACTTACTTCAATTTTTAGTAGGTAACCTGTTTTGTTCAATGGAATCAAGCACTCTTTGACCTCCCTGAGAGAAAAGGAAAAGATCTGTTACATATAGTGGATTAAAATGAGAGGGGGTGTAATTAAACAGCCACATTCCCTATCTCAACCCTGGTCACAAGGGATAAGATTCCTTTAAGACCAGTTACTCTTCCCTAGGGGACGCAGTATTGATTTTAAGGAAACTACCACAGCAAGAGGCTTGATTGTTGTGGGACTTCCGCCTCCATCACATGTTAATGCTTATGGACACACCATCAGGGTAGGGGGGAGTCTCAGCGCACAATCTGAATACAGAAGACCCTCTTTCTGACCAGGCCCCGGAGTAGTTTCCTTTCAGCCCCTGTCCACAGCAAGCCTAGGAGCTCACAGGTCCCTCTCCCAGAAAGGTATTTCATCTGAAATAAGGGGTTCATCAGATACTGACTTGACTACTATCTAAGAACCAAGACCTGCTTGCACTTTCCACCCCAGCCAAGATTGCTCTTGCTTCAGTCCTTTGTCCTCCATTCTCTCTGGAAGACTCTCTTTCCCAAGATAGTCACATAACTCATTTCTTCACTTCTTTTAATTTACCTAAATTTTACACTCTCAAGTACCCTGATGTCGCTATATATATCAGTGGTCCTGTCAGTTTACCTTAGACGAATGACTTTTCATAATACAATGTGTTGCTATTTGTCATTATATTTTTATTTTGGACTGCCCCGACTAGAATATCAATTTCCTAAGGGCCGGACTTTGTCATTTTGTTTCTTCTGTCCTTGATGCCCAAAAGAGTGCTTGGCACAAAGCTGGCATAACAAACATTGTTGCCTGAAGATATAAATCTTATTTATTGTATAAATAAAATTTATTAAACTAAAAAAAATATATTTTTAACTGATTAGTATATGTTTTAAACAACTGGGTCTTGAATATTAGTATTTTTTTGCATTTTCCTTCTAAAGTGTGTCTATGTTGAGGGAGGGAAGCATGTTCTTAAATTCATTAGGTCTATTGTAGAAGTCAAATCAGGAACTTGAGATTCGCCATCTTTTTTAACACCCATTTATACTACTCTCACTCCCCCATGTGCTAGGCCACCTCTGGCACTTCCAAGGTTTAAATAGTGGAAAAGAGAGCTGTGGCACAGAAAACACTTTACTTAATTCGAGTATCAACCTGTCATTGATAAAGTCATACCTTGGAGCTATTGCAAAGTTTACTGTCAGTCACCGGCATTCCTTGGTTGATCTCCATCTTCATCTTCATATGGAATTCTCCCTATGTGTGTGTCTGTGTCCAGATCCCCCCTTTTATAAGGACATCAGTAATACTGATTTTGGTACCCACCCTACTTCATATGACCTCATCTTAACTAGTCATTTCTGTAACAGCTCTTGAGGTACTGGAGATTAGGGCTTAAACACATGGATTTTGGTAGGACACAATTCAGCCTATAATGAACATATTTAAACTCTGTTATATTACTTCCGAATTGATTCTAGAAGGATTATAACAACAGACAAATGATAGGCATACCTCAGAGATATTGTAGGTTCAGTTCCAGACTACTGCAATAAAGTGAATACCACAGTAAAGCAAGTTAAATGAATTTTTGGTTTCCAAGTGCATATAAAAGTTATGTTTTACACTATACTGTAGTCTAGTAAGTGTTCAATAACATTATGTCTAAAAACATAAAGTTCATACCTTAATTTAAAAATATTTTATTGCTAAAAGCTACTAACCATTATCGGAGCTTTCAGCACATTATAATCTTTTTGCTGGTGGAGAACTTGCCTCAATGTTGATGGCTGCTGACTGAGCAGGGTGGTGGCTGCTGAAGGCTGGGTGGCTGTGGCAGTTTCTTTAAAAACAATGAAGTTTGCTGCATTGATTGACGCTGCCTTTCACCAAACATTTCTCTGTAGCATGGGATGTTGTTTGATAGCATTTCACCCACAGTAGAATTTCTTTGGAAATTGGATTCAATCCCCTCAAAACCTGCTGCTGCTTTCTTAACCAAGTTTATGTAATGTCCTAAACCCTTTGTTGTCATTGCAACAGTCTTCACAGCATCTTCACCAGGAGTAGATTCCATCTCGAGAAACCACTTTCTTTGCTTATCTATTAATGTTTTATCATGAGATTGCAGCAATTCAGCCCCATCTTCAGGCTCCAGTTCTAATTCTAGTTCTCTTGCTGTTTCCACCACATTTGTGTGTACTTCCCTCTCTGAAGTCTTGAACCTCTCAAAGTCATCCCTGAAGGTTGGAATCCGCTTCTTCCAAATTCCTGCTATTGTTGATATTTTGGTCTCTTCCCATGAATCACAAGTGTTCTTAACAGCATCTAGAATGGTAAATCCTTTCCAGGTTTTCAATTTACTTTACCCAGATCCATTAGATGAATCCCTATCTATGGCAGCTATAGCCTTATGAAATGTATTTCTTCAATGGTAGGACTTGAAAGTTGAAATTATTCCTTGATCCATGGGCTATGGAATGGTTGTTGTGTTACCAGACATGAAAACAACGTTAATCTCATATATCTCCATCAGATGTCTTGGGTTACCAGGTACCTTGTCAATGAGCAGTAATATTTTGAAAGGAGTCTTTTTTTCTGAGCAGTAGATCTCAATAGTGGGCTTAAAATATTCGGTAAACCATTTTGTAAACAGATGTGCTATCATCCATGTTTTGTTGTTCCATTTAGAGGCAGAGTATATTTAGCATAATTTTTAAAGGCCCTGGGATTTTTGGAATGGTAAATAATCACTGACTTCAATTTAAAGTCTCTAGCTACGTTAGCCCCTAACAACATACTTAGCCTGTCCTTTGAAGCTTTGATGCCAGGCCTTGTCTTTTTCTCTCCAGCTAGGAAAATCATAGATGGCATCTTTTTCTAATAGAAGATTGTTTTGTATATGCTGAAAATTTGTTGTTTAGTGTGGCCACCTTCATTAATTCTTAGCCATATCTTCTGGATAACTTACTGTGGCTTCCACATCAGCACCTGCTGCTTCACCTTGCACTTTGATATTGTGGACATGGCTTCTCTCTTTAAATCTCATGAACCAATCTCAGCTAAATTCACACTTTTCTTCTGCAGCTTCCTCACCTCTCTCAGCCTTGATAAAATTGAAGAGAGTTAGGGTCTTGCTCCAGATTAGGCTTTGGCTTAAGGTAAATCCAAACCACTAAAAATTTCTCTGTAACAGCAATAAGGCTATTTTGCTCTCTTACCATTCTTGTGTTTCCTAGAGTAGCACTTTTAATTTCCTTCAAGAACTTTTCCTTCTTATTCACGACTTGGCTAATGGCCTCAAGAGGCCTAGCTTTCAGCCTAACTCAGCTTTCGGCTTGCCTCCCTCACTAAGCTTACTCATTTCTAGTTTTTGATTTATAGTGAGAACTCTGCTATTCTTCCTTTCACTGCAACATTTAGAGGCTGTTGTAGGGTTATTAATGAGCCTAATTTTAGGATTGTTGTATTTCTGGGAATAGGGAGGGTTGGAGAGAAGGGATGAGGAAATAGCTGATCAGTGGAGTAGTCAGAACACACATGACATTTATCTATTAAGTTCAATATCTTACACGAGTGCCCTTGGTGGTGCCCCAAAACAATTCCCACAGTAACATCAGAGATCACTGACCACAGTTCACGATAACAATTATAATAATTATGAAAAGGTTTGAAATGTGAGAATTATCAAAATGTGACACAGAGACATGAAGTGAGCAAACAGTGTTAGAAAAATGGCATCCATAGACTTGCTTGATGCAGAGTTGCCACAAATCTTCGGTTTGTAAAAGAAAAGAAAAGAATAAAATGAGGTATTCCTATACTTTGTGGGCTTGGTAAATGTTTAAAACTGTTTCTTAAGAATGGCTGTGGTTTCTTCAGACATCACCCTTTCATTGCTAGGAATCTGTTGCTCCAAAGTCTACCCTGGATGGCTCCTTGCAAACCTCCACCATCCCAGCTTCTGGCTTCCTTGGTCCACTCCTCACAGAATATCATCTAAATTATGATCCTATTATCCTTCTAGGCAGCCTTGTTGAACCCTCTTCTTAATCATCTTTGCTCAGCCATCAGAATAAATAGCTACAGTCTCTCACTTTGAAGCTTTATCAAGCTTGGGACAAGTTTTCTTCCTTCACAGACTCCAAGTAACACAAGTAAAGCTATTTGACTGCTCTCCTTGAAGCTCTGTCTAAATCCACACCTGGGGAAAAGGTGAAATATCTTCTAGACTTCTAAAAATTCCTGGTGTCTTACCTTCCATAGCCTTTCTTCTCCAAGCTCCATTTGCATTTGCCTTTAAGCTGTGCCTAGTAGACTGAAAGAGTCCACTCATACTAAAGCTTTATCCCAGATTTTGTAGGGGACACAGACAACATTGAAATCACACTGCTGACAGTAACTCAGATCCCATTGTGCACATAAACACTTTTTCATCATGCAAAGTAGTTCAGGTTCCTCTGACTCCTGCTCCCTAATTTGCCTACACAAGATCAAATTTTCTCAGCACAACAAAGGCCATTTCCATAAAAAGGATTCATCCTCAAAAGAAAGCAATCATGTTCATAAATATCAAAGTTTCTTTCTTGCATAAATGCGTGCATGTGCGTGTGTGTATTTACCTTGACAGAAAGCACTACATGATGAATTTCCTTGCATTTTAATTTGAATAATGCTGAATGTGCAAAAAAGTTAAAAGTTACTCACAAAGTCATTATTACTTTAAATATTTATTATGTGCATGTGTATACACCCACACACGAAATAGGAAGCAGATGCCTACCTAAGCTCCCACTATGTCTCAGATATGACCATTTTAGCAGTTTGCTGTGTTACCAAGGTTTTTAGGCTAATACAGACATTTGCATGTTATGCATATTAATGTGTGCAGTTTTTATACAAATATAATCATGTGAAACACATTGGTCTGCAAGGTTTTATTTTCTCCCTTATGAATATATATCATCAACATCTTTCTAAGCAGTAGATACACATTTTTTTTGGTGTTTTTGTTTTGTGTTTTGTTTTTTTGTTTTGTTTTGTTTTTTTTTATGGCTCCAGAGAATAGTAAAACCTTAGATTGCAAGTAACTTGTTCTGCAAGTGTTCTGCAAGACAAGCAATTATTTTTTTTTAACATTTATTTATTTATTTTTAAGAGAAAATGAACACAAGCAGGGGAGGGTCAGAGAGAGAGGGAGACACAGAATCTGAAGCCTGGAGGCTCTAAGCTATCAGCACAGAGCCCAGTGTGGGGCTCGAATTCAGGGACTATGAAGTCATGACCTGACCTGAAATCAGATGCTTAACTGACTACGCCACAGAGATGTCCCCAAGCAAACATTTCTAATAAATTTTAACTTGATAAATGAGCAATGTCTTGCAATATGGTAGTATGTGACACCCAATGTCATGTGATCACAACTGAGCCAATGGCTCTCTCTCTCTCTCTCTCTTTCTCTCTGTCTCTGTCTCTCCCTCTCTCCCTCTCTTGCTGAGATATTGTGGGTGATCATCTGCCATGCTCAGATGCTCAGTCTCAGTCCACAGCGTTTGACAGAAATCAGTGATTTTTCAGAACATTGGAAGGTGCCCACAACTGGCACTAGTGTATTTTTTGTAACTTCAAAGCACCTGTGGATGCCTTTTTGCTTTTCCGTACAAAAGTAAGCTTAAGAATGCTTTGCTTCATTCTAGGTCAAGCTGCCTGAAGATAGAGACCCTTTCCTCTGCTGCCTTATTGCCAGTTACATTTAATACAGTATATGACAAGAGTTTATTAATACTATACCATAGTCAACATCCATATGAGTGTATACAATAGCCCCCATACACAAAAAGATTCCGTTGAGCCAATAGATAGCAGTGATTCTGTTAGTGATTGTGAAAGTCGTCCTACACAATCACCCTCCTCTCTCTTGTTTCCCTCACACCAGCCATGAAGGTTTTCAAAGGAAAGTGCAGGTTAATTTATTTTTCTTTATATTTTGTATTTTCTTTATTATTTTGTATTATATTACAGTATTGTAATCCTTTTCATATGAATATTTTTGGGTTGTGGAATGAATCATCTGAGTTTCCATTATTTCTTATGGGGAGATTCACTTTGATATACAAGTGCTTTGGATTATAAGCATGTTTCAGAATGAATTGTGATCGCAAACCAAGGTTTTACTGTATTTCCTTTCAAAATGCAGCATAATTTGATAGCATTTAGCCTATGATGAGCACATCTTTTTCAAAATGTTATGATTATGTTGTCTTTGTTCTTCCACATGAACTTTAGAATAATTTTTGGAAGGTCAAAGAAAATCAAAAGTCCCACTGAGAATAGCATTATAGAAAATGTAGAAATTGATTGGAGAGTGAATTAGCATGCTAAAATATTGTCTTTCCATCCAGAAACGTGGCATATCTTTGCATTCATTCATGTCCAGGTTGTTTGTTTGAATGACTTTATGTTCCCCAATAAAACTTTGTAGTTTTTCTCAAATGTCACACATGAGCAATGATAAATGGGTGCTAATATGTGTTCCAGAAGTTTGGAAATTCAACCCAGAACCTAATTTCTAGATTAAAGAATAAGAAATCTGCCTTGTGTTCCTGCTTCTCAAAAAGTTTCAGTTTTTAACATTTTCATAGCTTCAAAGGCATTCCAACTTTTGTCATTGCCAGTTTCATTCAATAATGTAAATAATCTAAGTTGTACGAATAAATTATTTTCCTCTTGGAGGTTGTATAAAGGTATTCAAAATGTGTTCTCTAATATATATATATATACATATATATATATATATGTATATATGAATTGATTCCATGCACTAACGTCTGCTTGTCAGTGTTAGAAGTCCCAAGCATTTCTTTTAAATTTTAAATTGAGTCTTCTTAATGAAGTATCCATGAGGTACCAATCAAGGCAATAATAAAAATTGGTCCTAATTTAAAAAACAAACAAACTGTGTTTTCTATTGTTTATAGTAAATGCTTATTTGGAGAGAAACCTGGCCATTCATCTCCTCACTTTGTAGCTGGATTTTTTTTTCCATTGGGCCATTTATCTGGCATCTGGATTGCTGCTATGGGTCATTTCTCTAAAATGATCATGACTGGAGCAGAGAGAGAGAACCACAAGCTTAAATTAAGGTTTTTTCTCTCTCCCCACCCCCACCCCAGAAAATCCAGGTAAGTTAGATAATTGTGCCATATAATTAGATGAATAATCAAATAGCCTAGATAATTATTTCAAATCATCTTTTTTTAAAATGTTCATTTATTTTTGAGACAGAGTGCAAGTGAGGGAGGGGCAAAGAGAGGGAGACACAGAATCTGAAGCAGGCTCTAAGCTCTGAGCTGTCAGCACAAAGCCCTATGCCGGGCTCGAACTCACAGACCCCAGATCATGACCTGAGCTGAAGTCGGACTCTAAACCGACTGGGTCACCCAGGCGACCATCAGATCATCTTTTTTTTTTTTAATGTTTTTATTTATTTTTGAGAGAGAGAGAGAGAGACAACTTGAGCAGGGGAGGGTCAGAGAGAGAAGGAGACACAGAATCCGAAGACAGGCTCCAGGCTCTGAGCTAGCTGTCAGCACAGAGCCCGACGCAGGGCTCGAACCCACAAACCTTGAGATCATGACCTGAGCTGAAGTCGGATGCTTAACCAACTGAGCCGCCCAGGCACCCCAGATCATCTTTATCATAATATTTCGTGTTGATATGGAATGTTTATTTCCAATACTTCTGGGAATATATCATGTTATGTAATAGCTACAACTGTGCCACTATTCACGCTCCTGGTCAACCATCAACAAAGGATACCAAGTTATGAAAGAAACTGGCTTATTTTGAAACTGTGTGTACACCATTGGTGAATGCTAAGAATTCTATTACATTACCCTAAGCATTTAAATCACAGTTTGGTGGGAACACAGAAACTGCCCTACTTGTTTTAACAAGAAGAGAATAAAGGGAATAATAGAGGGAATTGGATACCTAAAATACTGATTGTAAAGCTGAGGAAATAAAGATCAGGGTGTGCCTCTGTTGACTTTTAGAAGTCTGAAAGTGTGGGGATTCCAGAAAGTGTCATTGAACTCTCACTTGCCCCTAGCACTGAAGAAGGTGACTAACCGGAGCTGGCCTAGAGGATGCCGCAAACCTTACTTAGGTCTACAGTCTGACAAGTGTCCACCTCATCTGTTACTGCTAGAAGAAAAGAAAATTACTTCAGTTCTGTCATTTACATCTCTCATGATTGAATCTTTCCTTAGAATTAAACAAGTATCTTACAGCAAAGGAGTCTGGGAAATATAACTTTCAGGCTTCAAACCATAAAGTTATAGGGGGGATCTTAGTAGGGCAGGTACTCAATATCAAACAGACTGTATCCCACCCAAATGTTCATTAGCATGATTCCTAAGATTGTAGTTTCCCATTGGAGACCTATAATATGCATACTTATATCAAGTTTGGTCAGCGGTCTATAAACTTCAGCTTAATCTAAATTCATCTGGATGCTCTGATTCCCTACTTAAAAATCCTAAATTAGCAGCCAGCCCCTGTTGGCATTACCCACTTAGACTTAGAAAATGGTATAGGGTGTCGGGGTGCCTGGCTGGCTTAGTCAGTAGAGCATGAGGCTTTTGATCTTGGGATTATGAGTACAAGACCTACATTGGGCATTGAGATTACTTAAAAATAAAATCTTGAAAGAATGAAAGAAAGAAAGAAAAAAAGAAAGAAAGAAAGAAAGGAAGAAAGGGAGAGAAGAGAGGGAGGGAGGGAGGGAGGGAAGGAAGGAAGATGGAAGGAAGGAAGGAAGGAAGGAAGGAAGGAAGGAAGGAAAGAAGGAAGGAAGGAAGGAAGGAAGGAGGGAAGGAAGGAAGGAAGGAAGGAAGGAAAAGGCATAAAAATCCCTTTCAGAAATGGCCCAGCAGAGCTTATTTATATCCCTTCTACTGTCAATTTCTTCCACTATGGCAGTGGTAGGATGAGTTACAAAACTTGGAGCTAGCCACATTTCTCATAGCAACAAACAAATTAATACAGCCCCATTTCTCTTGGGTCACATTTCTATACAAGACTAGTGTGTTTTCTAATCTCGCTGGGTGGTTTCTGATACCTGAAATTCTTGTCAGTTTTATTGAATCATTCATGGAATGGATTTGAATCTTGGAGAGAGTGCTTTGTATCTTTACAAGCTTAATTTGATTATTCACAGATGGATTTCAAGCAGTTTTGTAAGTTTGTATTTAAATTTCAGTTAATTAACATAGAGGGTAATATTAGTCACAGGTGTACAATGTAGGTATTCAACACTTCCATACAACACCCAGTGCTCATCACAGCAAATGCACTCCTTAATCTCCATCATCTATTTAACACACACACCCCCACCTCCCTTTTGGTAACCATTAGTTCATTCTCTATAGTTAAGAGTCTGTTTCCTGGTTTGCCTCTTTCTTTTTTTCCCCCCTGCTCATTTGTTTTTTTTCTTAAATTCTGCATATGAGTGAAATCATGTGGTATTTGTCTTTCTCTGACTTATTTTGCTTAACATAATTATTTGCTTAACATAAGATTTCACTCTTTTTTATGGCTGATTCATATTCTATTATATATATACCAGTTCTTCATCCATTCATCAGTCAATGGACACTTAGGCTGTGTCCATAATTTGGCTATTGCAGCTAATACTGCTATAAAAATCAGAGTTCTTGTATTACTTTGGATTGGTATTTTTATATTCTTTGGGTAAATCCCTAGTAGTGCAATTGCTAGATCATAGAGTAGTTCTATTTTTATCTTTTTGAGGAACCTGCATACTGTTTTCCACAGAGGCTGCACCAGTTTGCATCCCCGTGCACAAGAGTTCCCCTTTCTCCACGTCTTTGCCAACATCTGTTGTTTCTTATGTGGTTGATTTTAGCCATTCTTACAGGTGTGAGGTGATATCTCGTTATAGTTTTGATTTTTATTTCCCTGATGATCAGTGATATTAAGCATCTTTTCATGTGTCTCTTGGCCATCTGTATGTCTTCTTTGCAAAAATTATCTATTCATGTCTTCTGCCCATTTCTAAACTGGATTACTTGTTTTTTAAGGGTGTTGAGTTTGATAAGTTCTTTATAGATTTTGGATACTAACCCTTTATTAGATATGTCATTTGCAAATATCTTCTGCCATTCCATAGGCTGCCTTTTAGTTTTGTCGATTGCTTCCTTCACTGCACAGAAGCTTCTTATTTTGATTAAGTCCCAATAGTTAAAAAAAAATTTTTTTTTTTTGCATGTTCATGAAGGATATTGGCCTGCAGTTCTCTTTTCAGTGGAGTCCCTATCTGTTTTGGTATCAGGGTCATGCTGGCCTCAAAGAATGAATTTGGAAGTTTTCCTTCCACTTCTATTTTTTGGAATACTTTGAAAAGAATAGGTGTTAACTTTTCAGTAAAATTCACCTGTGAAGCCATCTGATCCTGGACTTTTGTTTGTTGGGAATTTTTGATTACTGATTCAATTTCTTTGCCAATTATTGGTCTATTGAAGTTTTCCATTTGTTCCTATTTCAGTTTTGGCAGTATATGTGTTTCTAGATATTTATCCATTTCTTCCAGGTTGTCCAAATTCTTGGCATATAGTTTTTTATAATATTCTCTTATAATTGTTTGTATTTCTGTGGTGTTGGTTGTTATTTCTCCTCTCTTATTTGTGATTAAATTTATTTGCGTTCTTTCTCTTTTCTTTTTGATAAGTCTGGTTGGAGATTTATCAAATTTATTAATTTTTTCAAACTTAATAAATTTTGAAATTTGTTAATTTTTTCAAAATTAATAAATGTTGAAATTTATTCCTAGTTTCATTGCTCTGTTCTACTGGGATTTTTAAATTTCTATATCATTTATTCTTGTGCTATTATTATTTCCTTCCTCCTGCTGACTTTAGGCTTCATTTGTGGTTCTTTTTCTCATTCCTTTAGATGTAAGGTTAGGTTATTTGAGATTTTTGTTACTTATTTGAGATATTTCTTGCTTCTTGATGTAGGCTTGTATTGCTATATATTTCCCTCTTAGAACCACTTTTGCTGTATCCCAAAGGTTTTGGGTCACTGCGTTTTCATTTTCATTTATTTCCATGTATTTTTTAATTTCTTTTTTGATTTTCTGGTTGAACCATTGATTGTTTAGTATCATGTTGTGGTCTTTCCAAATATTTTCCTGTGGTTGACTTCTAGTTTCATAGCACTATAGTATGAAGAGGTACATGGTATGCAGTTTTTGAAATATGTTATCCATCTCCATTTCAAAGAGTCTGGAAGTTTGTATAATTCAGCAACATTAAACATATTCCAGCAACATCATCCTGAGTCACTACGATAATCAAGATCCAAAAACTTCAGGCAGCAAATTAACACTGATATCCCCCTAATTTTTAGCTTCAGGCTCCTATAAAATGACTTCATATGAATTCTAAATATTTGTTAACATCAGGATCTCCACTATAATCAAAAAAATCTTCTCCCCAGATTATTTTTCTCTTCTGTATATAGAAAAGAGTAACAAACAATTTAAGGAAATTGCTGGCATGAAAAATCCAGAAATGCTGACATAAACCAAAAGGAAAAGGTCACAAGTTAATGTTATTCTACTGAATAATTTAAATAAAGCTTCCAATTAAATCATCAATTATCTAGCTTTTAATTTCCTAGAATAACAATTTTCTAAATTTGGTTGATATACAAGAATATATTCTGTCTCTATCTGAATTGTTTGTGGTCACAACAATGGTTTCAACTATAGAAAACATTAATAATACAAAAATCACTTCTGATAAATTAATATGTAAAAGAGATTTCAAAAGAATATGTTCTGATCTCATTTTTTAAAAAGGTAAAATGAATTCTATTCTTAGGAAACCATTAGTTATCACTGGCCAGTGATATTAGGATTGATTCTAATATTTGTTTTCTGTCTTTTTCTATATAACTTTTGTTATTAAACATATTTATTTTCAAATTAAAAAATCAATCTTCATTTATATTTCCTCAAAAGATCAAATAATCTCCTCCCCTTGAATTTACATGTTACAACTGGTTTTTGACAACAAAAAGCACAATGACATTTCTGTGGAAATAGATCATCTTTCTAACAAATTGTGCTGTAACGACTGTATATACAAAGGCAAAAAAATGGAATTGATAAATACTTTACATTGTATGCAAAATTAACTCAAAGTGGAATTTAGATATTAAACCTAAGGTTATAACACTTGTAGAGGACAACATTTGAAAAAACAAATCTTTGTGACCTTCGGTTAGGGAAAAATTACTTTGATGTGATAGCAAAAGCATAATCTCCTTAAAAAAAACCAAATTGTTAAGTTGGACTTCATCAAAATTTAAAACTTCTGCTTGTTGAAGATACTGTGAAAGGAATAATAAGCTAAGTCACAGATTGAAAGAGAATATTTGCAAATCCTATGTCTATTTTTTTTATTCTTACACTATTAAACATATACTTATCATATAAACCAGCCGTTTCCCCTGCTAGGTATGTATTGAAAGGAAAAGAAAGCATACATGCATTAAATATTTGTGCATAAATATTCAAGGGAGCTTTTATTTGCAATAGCCCAAAACTATAAACAACCCAAATGCCCATCATGGCATTTGGATAAACAGATTGTGGTGTATCCAATACTGTATATAAAATGAATTACTACTTAGCAATAAAGTTGAATTAACTATTGATACATACAAGGACATGAATGAATCCCAAAATAATTATTGAGTTAATGCAACCAAACAAAAAAAGTACATACTGTTTAATTCTCCTTATACATAATCCTAGAAAATACAAAGTTATCTGAAAGTCCTCTAAACAACAGAAAGAAGTTGTTTCCTCAATATAGGTAAGCGGGGAGGTTGAATAAGGAGAGAACCAAAGGGCATGAGCAACTTTCAGGGAGAATGGTGGGTGTGTTTATTATCTTGATTTTAATGTCAGTTTACAGATAACATATATAGATTATTGCATATATTATTATATTATTATCTATTATTAATATGTATTTTATATCTTATTATATATCTGTTATATACACGTTTATAATACATATATGTGTATATTATATATTATTAATGTATTTTATTTACATGTTTTATTATATCTTTATTATAGACATATACGTTTGGCAAATTGTATGCATTAAATATGTGCATTTTATCATACTCTAATTATACCTAAATATACTTTTTTATATGTATTGCTATCCAGAAATTGAAAAGTGCTGTATTAGTTATCTATTACTATATAACAGATTCCCTCTAGCAACCAACAATGTGTTCTCTGTATTATGATTCTGTTTCTGCTTTTGTTGTTCTTGTTATTTTGTTTATTGTTCTTGTTTTGTTTTTTTAGATTGTACATATAAGTGAGATCATATGATGTTTGTCTTTTTCTTTCTGACTTGTTTCGCTAGCATAATGCCCTCTTGGTCCATCCATGTTGTCACAAATGACAAGATCTTATTCTTTTTTTTATTAAAGAATAATTAACACGTTATGTTAGTTTCAGGTGTACAAGTTATTGATTCAGCAATTCTGTACGTTACTCAGTGCTCACCATGATAAGCATAGTCTGTCACCATACAATGTTATTACAATATTATTAACTATATTCCCTATGCTGTACTTTTCATCTCCGTGACTTATTTATTTTACAGCTGGAAGTTTGTACCTCTTAATCCCCTTTCTCTAAAGATTTTATTGTTTTTATGGCTGAGTAATATTCTTTACTTATTCATCTTCTTTATTCATTCATCTGTGGGTGAACACTTGGGCTGCTTCTGTATCTTATAAATAATCCTGCAATAAACTTAGGGGTACATATATCTTTTCTAGTTAGTGTTTTCATTTTCTTTGGCTAAATATCCAGTAGTATAATTATTGAATTATATGATATTTCTACTTTTAATTTTTTGAGGAACATCCATATTGTTTCCCACAGTGTTTGTTCCAATTTATATTCCTACCAACACTGCATGAGAGTTCCCTTTGCTTTATGTTCCTCACCAACACTTGTTGTTTCTGGTCTTTTTGACACTAGCCATTTTGACAGGTATGAGATATTATCTTATTGTGGTTTTGATTTGCACTTCCCAGATGATTAGTGATGTTGAGCATCTTTTCATGTCTGCTGGCCATCTGTAGATATACCCTAGACTTGCCATTTTATTGCTGGTCATCTAACGACTTCATGGGTTCCTTTGTTTTGATGGGAGAGTTTGGAGATTACACATTTGGGGAATTTGAGATAGACAAGAGATAAAGAGTAATTGCAACTTCACGGAAGGATTAAAGAATAGGAACAATCTTGGGTCTATTATATCCCTTCCCACAATGCAAGCATCTGGCAATGAGATATTTTTATAGTAATCATTCTTACTAACAGTATTTATTTAGCCTTTAGGGTATTTGAGGTAATATTACAAAAATTATAAGTTTTTAACAAGATATCTTGCATACTATTATATGAATGCAGACAAAAAATTAACTTCAGTATTATTTCTTGTATACAGTCTTCATTATGAATAAGCCACAGACAGTAAACCTTTCTAAAAATAGACCAAAGGGAGTATGAATTTGGAAAAGTAGCTTAATCTTTCTAGTTCTTCCATTATTTCAGCAACAAAATGGGATTTACAAAGTGTTTTAAGACTTAAATTTAATATTTCTAAATTTAATATTTACAAAATCTTTCACTTTCTTCTTGCAATTTAATTCATTAAGACACAATATTGCTTTTATAAATAATCCCTTGAGACTAAATTGTTTAAAAATACACAGCTTCATCAAAACACTCTTCAGACCATATGGAGTATGAAAGAGAAACAGACTATAAGCTCCATGATGGGGAGGCTCACCACTTACCACCATGATCTGACACACTGCAGGTGCTAAGGAAATAAGGATTCAAAGAACAAAGGTGAGGGCATCTGAATATCAAGCACAACTCAAAAGCAAATAAGCCGTGTGTTAATTTAGGCAAATCACTTGATATTTCAGCCCTCATATTCCTTGTTTATAAAATGGGGTGTTTCTGACTGATCATATTAATTGGGACTTTTGATGACAATAGAAATTCACATCAAACTGGCCACCCACCTTCCCACTAAAAAAGATGAGTGGGGGCAGAAGTTATTGACACAAGAGATCTTACTGCTCTACATATTGAAAGTACTCAGATGTCTATCTTCCTCACCTGGGACTGCCTGAAAAAGTCCTAATAATAACACTGCTTTTATCACATGTCTTTCCACAAACAGTCACTGTGGCCAGGGACATGTAGTATTCAGCTAGGCAAGGCCTATGTCACATGTCTGCCCTTTAATGCTGGTTGGCCATGGAATTGAAGGAGAGGGATCACTCCATCCAAATCCCATAGGATGGTTTTCCTTAGAAAAAATATTTTCTTACCAAAAAAATAAATAAATAAATAAATAAATAAAGGGAAGCTGGACACATAAAACAGCATATGTTCATTGAATTATGGAATAAATAAATCATGGATCATAGATTAAATACCCGACCATATTTTTTAAATGATGAAATGCCTGGTCCTGTTTACAGAACTTCACACCTACTAAATAATCCTTATTAAGTAATCCTTTTCCATTAGGACTGCATATCTTAAACACGAAGGTCAATCATGTCAGAATACCATGGGCTGCTATTAATCATTTTATGGCATGATATTTTCTAACTGAAGAAAAGAAAAACGTTGAAATACTGTATGCTTTCAGAGAAACTTAAAGAAACTTGCTTTTTGGTATAATTCCTCTTATTCCAGATGCAATCCCCAAGAATGTGTTCTCAACTGGGCTTGATTAAATCTGCACTTTTACTGTTTCTTTGTTTAGCTCACACTGGCATTCTTAGGGCTGCCTCCAAGCGGGGTCTTTGGCAGTAACATGCCTGTCTACACAGCCTGTTCTCCAAATTGGGACTGTACAAAAGAGTAAATTCAGCCCTGGAGACCGATGTTTACGTTTTCATAAAACCAAAGTTAGTCAGTAATCACTTTTGAATTACCATGGTATCTGCTTTAGTTAATTTAGAGTAAAGCTTTATTTTTTTTAAGGCTTCTATGTTTTGAGTATGCAAGTGCTAACCATTGTAAGTGAAGTTTACAGAGCATGACTGAAGTATATACCTAGTTAGAAAAATAAAGTGTAGCCAGAAAGGAAAAAAGATGAGAGAATTCTGAATGCTTCAATCCAATCATGTTCTACTGAAAGAAATATGCTTGGAACCCAATCTAAAAATCATTTCAGCAGGATGTTTGTCAGGGTTATTCAGACTGGAGAACGAAAAGTTAGAGTTGCTTAATCACTGACTTCAAGTCTGTGAAGGGTTTCTATGAAACTGAAACTTCTCCCTGTTTCCCTTTCCATGGTGAACTGAAGGAAACAAAATAGCATTAAGTCAGAGGCAATTTAGGTTGGACATAATGAGGAACTTCTTGGCTATCAGAATTGGGACAGCAGAATTCCTCTAAGGGAAGGCTGGGAACTCTTTGTTCTTCGTGGTCATCAAAAAATAAAGGGGGGGTGTGGGGGAGGGCCTGGGTGGATAAATCAGCTAAGCCTCTGACTCTTGATATCAGCTCAGGTCATGATCCCAGGTCATGGGATCAAGCCCTATATAGGGCTCTGTGCTGAAAACATGGAGCCCTATATACTTACTATATACTATATAATTACTTTCTGTTGATCCTGTTATTCTTTTAAATGCATTATTCATTATTATAGATTAAATACAGTCAGACAAGTCTTAATTAAGACAATATAAATCACAGGGGGTACCTCTGTTTTCCTCTTGGGATTCTCTCTTTCCCTCTGTCCCTCCTCTGCTTATGCTCTCTCTCTTTTTCTAAAAACAATGAATTAATTTTAAAATAGAGAGATAGCGTGCTTTTTGCAGTTCTCTTAGCTGAAATGGTTGTATGTGCTCCACAGTTAACTGGTGTTACTTCTATTACATTCTCACTCTGGCCCTTTTTCTTACTTGTCTTTGATGAGGGATCCCCTGCTTTAGCTTTGACCACAAGATGTTTAAACCATTGCCAAAGAGAGACTGAAAAGACACTGAATGGAGATTGGAGCAGCACATCCCGGGTTTCTGATTTCTTGCATGTGGGATAACTTAATAACAGAACCCGGGACATATGGTGAAGCCAGACAATTGTATAATTCAAGACTCACATGACCTCATTGTGTCCTTCTGTATCCTTCCGTATGGAGTGAAAGTAATACCAGCACAGGAAATTAGGATATCGAAGGAGGAATTGTGTCGCTCCTTTCCCTGGGACTAGGATCTGAATTGCCCGGATAACAAGGCATAGACATGGTTAGGCTACTCCTGGCATTATAGGATGGTAGGATTTGGGGGAGGAGGGTTCATCAAAGAGAGAAGTGGCCCAGGAGATGCTGCCCAGGCCTGGTTGTAAATGTCCCTTGCTGTTTTAAGGCACTCTGCTAGAAGCTAAGTTCTGGAAATGTGCATGAACATGGCTGAAGCTTCAAACATTGTTCCCTATGCCATCCTGAAACCAGCTGATAATAGAAGTAACAATCACACAAGGAAAAAGAGAGCGGGAATTGACCTAACAGTGATGAGAGCTGGCAACAAATATTTGAAGATGAAACACAGATTGGGAAATGGAAAGCGACCTAACAGAGTAGAGAAAGCTGAAACCCAGTGTCAAGAGGTGAATAGTGACAAGAAACAAGTTGATTCACTTCTGGAGTACTAAGGGTTGTAGGCAGAAAGTGCTATGCAAAGTGGGGTAATGCCTGAGACACGGAACACAGGATGGCTGATGCTTTATGTACAGAACAATAAAAGGGATTGGTCCCCGGTCAACAGAAACAATAGCCCCTCCAAGAGCTCTGCAAGAAAGGGGGGATTTACTCTCTGCAGAAACTGTGGCAGAAGGGCTCTGGCTCAGGGACACCAGGCACAGACGAGGCTGAGTGAAGTTAGATCACACAGGCCAGAGTGAGTCCTCCTCACCCATCCACACCTGGCTGATGGTCTGCTCTTCAAGGCTGAAGACTGAGAACCTGTTCTAAGGAAATAATAAAACTACAGATTCAGGGATCCCTCACTATTATAGCTTTATACACAGCTTTACTGCCTCACTTTCAAGCTAGTCAGGGATCAACAGACATTTGGGGAAATCTTCTACCTCTACTGAGAAGACTCACAAAAAGACACCACCATCCATATACAGTGAAAAGAGACAATGTCTGAAATTTAAAGAAACAAAGCAGGAAGGGAAAAAAGTTTTTTAAACTAAAATTATTATCCTTAGAAAAATTAAATATTAAATTTATTTCATGAAATAAAAATACCATTTCTTAAATTTTTTAAACATTTATTTATTTTTGAAAGAGAAAGACAGAGAGAGCATAAGCGGGGAAGGGTCAGAAAGAGAAGGAGACACAGAATCCAAAGCAGGCTCCAGGCTCTGAGCTGTCAGCACAGAGCCCAATGCAGGGCTCGAACCCACAAGCGGTGAGATCATGACCTGAGCCAAAGTTGGATGCTTAACCAACTGAACCACCCAGGTGCCCCAAATATATGCTGTTTTCAAGAGAATAGTTCAACGGTGTGGGAAGATTACATATAATAAATGGAAATTAAAAACTTCAATGATTAAGAAGGTAAAGTCGAGGAACCCACATAATAGGATAAAAAGACAAAGATAAACAGTAGAACAATAATAAGTATCCTGAACATTGATCGAATTTGGCTAATCCAGAATGGTTGCCATTTATTTCCAGCATCCTACCTTTTCCAGTTGCCTTAGACTTAGGGAGTACTGGCATAATGGGAAAGAAAGCAAATATAATCCAGACCAGCAGCATCTTTAGGTCACTCGGTCACATGTGACATAGGCTTCTTAAAAGCTACTTTTGGCTTAAGACATCTCAGGTAGCCCCTCTATGAACACTGTATCATACTGGCTTCTGTCATATGCAGCCCCTTCTGAACAAAATGTAGTCACCACCCACATTCAGGGAATATTACAGAATTGGGATACAGCAGCTTACTACTGACATCATTCATTCTTTGCCTTCCATTTTGTTCTCCTGAACTCCAGGAATCTTATGATTCTCATTATACTCAAGTCAAGAGGCAAATTTCATAGTCACCGTAACTCTTGGGTATTTCTCCCTATGTTAGAAGCAGAATTATATAGATACTACATGCATACCAGGAAAAAGATGGAAAGTATTCTAAGATGAAGGAAGTGACTAGAAACTACTCACTAGATGGCTCTGTTAAGGAGATAAGGAAATTGTGGGTGTAAAGCTGTAACATTTCTTATTTATGGAGTAGTTATACTTTTCTTATTTCTAAATGACATGCCCAGAAGAATAATACCTCCCCAGCAAAGGGTTTGGGACACCTATCTGAGGAACAGGCATATTCCTAGACTCCAAATCCAGCATTTCTGAAGAGCTAGACACACACATTTGCCAAAGTTGACCATTTGACTCCTTTGCTATATTAATTACTTTCTGTTGATCCTGTTATTCTTTTAAATGCATTATTCATTATTATAGATTAAATACAGTCAGACAAGTCTTAATTAAGACAATATAAACCACAGGGGGTACCTCTGTTTTCCTCATTTCCAAATTGTTGCAGAAGTCATCTACAAGTGTAAGTTCTCTTCAGCATTTGTAAGATTTATACTAAGTTGTTCTTTGGTTAGAAACACTAATTATGATTTCTCTGAAGAGGTTTTATCAAATGTACCTTTTCATCCCTCTTAAAAGTTTCAAAAATAAAAAATGACATGATTTGGCACAATACTTTTAAACTAAAGGCATTGAAAAGTTCTACTCCTAGAAAGGTTTTAATTTTTACTTGTGGGAAGGAGAAAAGCCATACAGGAATGTTTGCATATAAGAAGGTTAGTAGAAGTCTTTTATTTTTTTTCTTAAATTCTAATATTGAATCTGCATTGATTTATCCATGGCATTAGTCTTGCATAAACATTAAGACTGTATTTTAATCAGCTGAGCATGACCCCCATAGTTAAAGTATTTAAATATTGAGAACTATACTATAAGCAAGATTTATGGAGTTTTATAATCTCAACATGCATATCGTAAAAACCTGAGCCTGATCTTTATGCTGTTAAATTCTGCATTACACTTTCTTTTGACTTGAGAGAAACTTGAGAAAATTTCATAACTTGTTTTTCCCCCAATTCATCTCTGTGCCTCATTTAACGACTCCTTTGAAAATTAGAAACTTGGCATTGTTCTTTGTATTTCTGAAAAGGATTCTCCCTCCCACAATTGTTCTTTGGTTAGAAATGCTGATTATAATTTCTCTAAAGGGATTCTATTAAATGTATTTTTTCATAGCTTTTAAAAGATTCCAAAATAAAAATAACATGATTTGATACAATAATTTTTAAATAAGGGCATTTAAAAAGTTTTACTCGGGGGGACAGAAGGCCGTTGTTTCAAAGATTGTTAAACTCTTGCCAGGCGTGTTACTGTGTTCCACGTGGGAGCTGTCAGTCACGGTGGAGCCTCACTTCTCCTGCACTTCTCTGTCCACCAGTCATTAATATGCCTGGTTTCTTATTTGCTTAGTCTACTTTGCACACTGGAACAATCCCTCCCCCTTTCAAGAGCAGTACACATCTTATCAGCTGAAAACCTAGGACTGTCTCCTCCAAGGACTCTGCCCAATTTTATGAGATCTTAACTGCTGAGGTCCCAGGATGTAAAGTCCACCAGCCAACTTACAGCCGAGAATTCTGTTTCTAAGGATCATTTTGATCTTTTGACTGGAAATCTTAACACTTTGAAATATATGTGGTTACACCCATCTGTATGTTCATATTCACATGGAACTAGAAATACTGTAAACGTCCAGCAGTAGAGAACTGTTTATGTAGTGTGCTACATTCATATGTGATGAGCTATTAAAATAATGTGAAGGATGAATATTAAATGACAGAGAAAGATATTTGGAATATGGTGTTAAATTTTAAAATAATGCAAGTACTAAAACTATAGGCAAAAGGATCCCATTTTTGTGAAACATGAAATGAATGTGTAGAAATAGTGCATGTGACAGAAAAAAATAATTAAGGGAATTAAGCACTAGAAAAATTTACAGTGATAAAGGAAAATTTTCTTTTCTTTTTCCTGTATGATGTGCTTTCTAATGTTTTTCAATGTGTACATATCACTTTGTAATAGAATGGAAAAGCAATTTATAACCAAGAGGTCCTGTATATCTTCATTAGAGGTTTGCTATTTGCTTGTTTTGCCTTAGGGTAAAATCGGAAAGGTTCCTGCATGCAGAGTTTGATAAAGATCTGTCTAAAAATAGTAGGAGTGACAGGCAGACCTGAAGATCCTGGAGGGAGTGCTTCAACCCACACAGATCCCTCCTTGTTCTGCATTTCCAAGCGGAGAAGAGTTCAACCACACTGACTGGTAAACATTCAGTCTGGTGTTCTTCCCATCAATGGCCGGCTGCCTTTCAGTTGAGGGAAGCACTAACTGGGATGACATCCAAGCAGAAAAAAAAAAAAAAAAAAAAAAAGAGATAATGGAACTGGAGAGAAGAGCTTCATTGCTCGAAACTGGCTCAGCTATTCTCCAGTGGGAGCACAGTCTCATCCCTGACAAAAGACAAAAGTGTTTCCTCCCTCAGGTCAGTCCTCTTCGTCAGTGTTCAAGTGTCCGAGTCCAAAATATCAAGGCCACTCTCTGCTCGTGTTAGAGGCACCTCAGTACCAAACCCAGCGGCCCTACTACACCTGCTTATATCATCACACTCAAGTGTTTGTAGCCTCCTTTGAGGACGTGTCTGATGGTACCTTGGTGTGCCCAATGATGCTTTTCTCACTACTTTATTCATCATAAATGTTCAGTAGTTTTGTGTTGGAGAATAAACAGATATGGATAATGGATACTTACTCAGTTATACGGAATACTAAGCTGGAGTAAGCCTTCTCCTAGGCTAACGGAAGAGAATATTTTTTATTTGTATTTGAGGTATTGGAGTTGCCCAACAAATGATAGTCCTTTCTCCAACACATGTTGGGACTCACTGAAGGAAGGTAAGAAAATGAAGGTAAAGACATGTTGGAGGACATGGATGGCCACAAAGGACATCTTAAAGCATTCCCAAGCCAGGCAGACTTCTCACGGGCCTAGCGAGGCAGTTTATGCTAAAGCCCTCTAAATCAGTGATTCTCAAACTTCACTTTGCTTAAGAAACACCTGGAAAGCTTGTTTAAAAATCAAATTGGCAGGTTCCTATTGCTGAGGGATTCTGCTTCAGTGGTCTGGATGGAGCCAGTTATCTGTACGCTTTGAGATATGGCTCCATATTCTGCCAGAGAGCAGAATTGTTATCATAAGGTACCAAACACTGCAGCTGAACAAATAGTATTCTCTGTCTTCATAGGGCACGGTTGCCTCTTCTAAGAGCAAAAGCAAATACAAAATTCAATAAGCAATTTGTAAAAATAAACTAATCATTACTAGTTGGCAGAGATGAATACATGGCTAGCTAGTCAAGTTCATACTGCCTCTCAAGGAATTTTATTACGCTAAGTGGCAGGCAGACCATACTGCTTGGCTGGAAAAGCGAAGCATATGCATCATGACATCCTGGGGGCACAGATGTGTGTTTTGGCTTGAGAAACACTGAACTCTGTCAGATGCTTTTCTCCTATGTGGCCATAGTAAGAATACTGTATCCAGACAAATCTAACTGGGCTTTTTTTTTTTTTAGAGAGAAAGAACTTATTTTTCAACCTAAAAATGTAGCCATCTTATTTAGGAAACATCAGTTAGATAAAAGTAAAGTATTAATTTCCTCAAGCTTCCCAAATGAGAAGGTTGATTTTTTTTAAGCAACATAAATTTATTTTCTCACATTTCCTTGGTTGCAACTGCCTAACTCCAATCTCTGCTTTCATTAGTACATGATGTTCTCCCTGTGTCTCTGTCTTCATATGGCATCAAAACGGTTGAATTAAATTTTTTTTCATATTTACTTGTTTATTTTGAGAGAAAAAAGGAGTGTGTGTGTGAGCAGGGAAGGGGCAGAGAGAGAATCCCAAGCAGGCTCCATGCAAGTCAGTGCAGAGACTGATACAGGGCTTGATCCCACAGATTGTGAGATCGTGACCTAAGCCCAAATCAAGAGTCGGTCTCTTAACTGACTGAGCCACCCAGGTGCCCCACAAAGGCCAAATTTTAGGGAGTTAGTTAGGGAACTAACATTTATTGCATTGAATTCCTACTTTGTACAGGTATGGTTATGAACCATTGAAGAAAATGAAGAGTTAAATAAATATCCCAGTATTCACTGGGACAATCAATTATACTGATTTTAACAAGGTAGCAATTTGCTGATTCTTTTTCCCATAGACATTAGTCATGCCATAGTGGCTAACCTTTAAATTAGCTGGCAAAGGTTTCTCTTCATAATTGTTCCCATTAAAGATAAAATGCTGGCTAATTTCAATAGGAGGAAAATGCAATTAGAAAGTTAAAGAATCTTTCTCTTCATACTTCCATTTCAAAAACTCTGTGTTAGTTTAAGTAATGTTTTATGCTTTGATCAAAGCTATTAGCAGATGGCTCTATTTTATGAAAGATGAGAGTACATCTAAAGTGCCAACACGTTTATGAAATCTAATTCCAAGTTGCATTAATTAATGTCTATTAATAAGGTATAAATTTCAGTTAAATATTTATTTGATCTGTACAAAAATAATTATTAATTTAGTCTTTGTCAATGCTCTTTTGATTATGGTAGCAGGAATCCATTTCCAACTAGCAGAAGCAAAAAGGAGTTTGGGGAGAGACAGCAGGGCTACAATCTCATGCTATTCCCTAAACTGGCTGTTTTTCTCTGCTACCATGTGTGCTTGGGCACAGCACAGAGCTGCTCCTGCCCCCAACGTGCCCTCTCAGTTCTAACATCAACCTTAAGTTGTAACACTTCTCTTCTGTGCTATAAAAATTCATTTTAATGGGAAAGAGAAGCTCTTGAGTCCACCGGGGGTCAACTGCCTGCTTCATAGTCCAATTGGGACTTCATTAAATGAAGCTATAGTTTCTCTGGAAAGAGAACTGGACACAGTGGTAGAGTCTCTAGCAACCATTAGAGTTGTCGCTAACTGATAACAATGACCATGTGCCAGTCAGTCTCATGGCTTCAGGATAATCCCACCTGCAGAATCAACAGGTTAGATCATTTCCAAAAACCGCTTTAAATCGCTATCTCAAGCACTCTCAATAATTTATCTGAAAGAATGTCTTCCAAGTCAATGATAAAGAACATTACACCTGCATGTTATAAGGATTCTCTGAAGGCCACCTCAGTTGTTAACTAAAAAAAAAATCTAGAAAATTGAAGGGTAATCATAATCATAATTGAATTATTTTAATATTTTATTATAGCAAACTATTTGATTCTTTTTCTACGGAATGAAAAATAATATTAGCTAGCATCTATAACATGCTAATAATAACCAAGTACTGTACTGAACATATTTTTGAAACATATCAAATGTGGTTTTACTTTATTATTTACTTTGTTTTTTTAATGTTTTATTTATTTTTTGAGAGAGAAAGACAGAGTGTGAGCAGGGGAGGGACAGAGAGAGGGAGACACAGAATCCGAAGCAGGCTCCAGGCTTTCAGCTGTCAGCACCAAGCCCAATGCAGGGTTTGAACCCAAAATCCGCAAAATCATGACCTGAGCTGAAGTCGGACGCTTAACTGACTGAGCCACCTAGGTTCCGCATTTTATTTTTTTTCATCATGATAAATGTACTCTTTAATCCCCATCCTCCATTGCCCACCCCCCCCCCATCCTTCCAGCCACTTCCACTCTGGTAACCATCAGTTTGTTCTCTATAGTTAAGAGTCTGTTTCTTGGTTTGTCTTTGTCTTTTTTTCCTTTGTTCATTTGTTTTGTTTCTTAAATTCCACATATGAGTGAGGTCCTAGAGTATTTGTCTTTCTCTGACTGACTTCACTGAGCTTTACACTCTTTAGTTCTATCCATGTTGTTGCAAATGGCAAGATTACATTCTTTTTATGGCTGAATAATATTCTATTGTATATATATACCCACTGTATATATATGTATATATATCTTTTTTATCCATTCATCTATCTATGGACACTTGGGCTGCTCCCATAATTTGGCTATTATAAATAATGTTGTAATAAACATAGAGGTGTATGTATCCCTTTGAATTAGTGTTTTTGTATTTTGGGGGTAAATACCCAGTAGTGCAATTACTGGATGGTAGGGTAGTTTTTATCTTTAATTTCTTGAGAAACCTCCCCCCCATACTGTTTTCCACAGTGGCTGCCCCAGTTTGCATTCCCACCAATGGTGTAAGAGAGTTCCTTTCTCTCACCTCCTCGCCAACATTTGTTGTTTTGTGCACTGAGCATTTTTAAATGTACTAACAAATTTAATTCTCACATTTATATTTAAATTTGGCATCATTACCCTTTTTTGGAGATAAAGGAATTTTAAAATCGCATTCAATAACCCACTCAAAGTCAAACAGCTCTGAAGTAGTACATTTAAGAATCAGTTCCGATTCTGAAATATTTGCCACACTGTCGTCTTGCTGGACTATCGTTTGACAGGAGTTTCCGTCTCTCCAGTGCTTGTGTGGGATACTGGATAAAGGAATTGCAGATTTGATTTCCAACTGGTTCTCATATTCTGTTCCACCCACTCATGTATGATAGGACTGTATGACCCAGTGCAATTCCAGGGCCTATGCAGAAAGGGGAGGAAGTGAGAAGGAAATGTAAAGGTACACTGGGATGCTTTGTTTTTCTGAGACACCCAAGGACAGTTGACAACCTTCAAAAACCTCACCTCAATGCATTTTACTTTTTTTCTCCCCATCATCTTATTCCACACCCCTTCATCAAATTATGGATTCTAGTATATTCTATGTTACATACTAATGAGTCATTTTAATTCAGACTGATCCCAGGTGAACCTGTCTAGTCAGTCAAAGGAAAAACAGCCCAGAATCTTGATAATTCTCTGAAGAAATAACCAGTCCTTGAATTAATATGAGATGACATGATGCTCATCAGGTTTATTTTTGAATCATTACCAATGGAGGGAAGAAAAATTTCTCAATTCAATACCCTAACTGTGTATGGAATACTAACCAGTAATATGTAATGCACAATAAATGCATATATCAAATACCATCTTAGAATGAAATAAAAAATATTCCACCTGGCTTAACATATATTATAAGACTGAGAACATGAAAAAAGCATGAGTCCCCAGAGAAGCAGATATTAAGACTGAAATAGGACAGCAAATAGACATAAGGAATGCAAGACTATAAGATTGCTACCATCTTCATATATTGCATTTTCTTTGTCATCGGTAAAGTCTTTGTCTTTTATTCATTCATTCAATAAATATTTATTAACATATGCCACAAAATGTGCTAGGTCCCTGGGAATCCAGGGGTAGAAAAATTGAAATGGCTGCTTCCTTCATGGAATTTAGATGCCACATTCTTCATTTTCTATCAAATCCATGGACGTTCCCGGTTGACTGGAAGCATGTATAACATGCAGCTCATCTTTAGATATATGTCTCCTTTGCCTTTGTTTGGTCTTTTTTGTACCTTTTGTGCCTGTTTTTTTTTTGTTTGTTTGTTTGTTTGTTTTAATCTGGAAACCACTCAAGCTGTTCAAGTCTCATTTTCACGAGAAAAAGGGAGGAGAAGGAAAAAAGAAAAAAGGAAAAAGAAAGAAAGCACAGCATTCTCATTCATTTTCTACAACTCTCCCCTCTGGATTTATAAATGTTTATTTTGCACTTTCAGTGATGTGAGTGGGATTAAAATGAGTTATACTAAGAATTATATCCGAATGTGGGGAGATGAAGCTGTCAGCTTTTCGGTGCATAGAAGTGTCCACTTTTGGTGGTTCCTTTAGCCATGAAGCAGTATATAGGTTTGCTCCCTTCATATCTAGCACTAATCTTCAGAGTAAGCCTTCATTCCTACAAGTGATTTTCAAATTATTCTTCTAGAATGCAGCAATAATATGAATACAAACCACAAGTGGGAATTATAGGCATCTGTTACTGTCTATTCATTCATCACTGCATCCCTAGTTCTGAGAAGAGTCCTTTGTACACAGAAAATGCTCCATAATCTTTACTGTGGGAATGAGTGGATGGATTCTGGATTCATCTACATATAACTAATGAAACATCACTTGCTAACCTCCCACTATCTGAAAAGCCCTATCAAATTCCATGACTCCAATTGATTTTCTATCCCACTTATGTCCCTCTGTCTGGTTCCATGTCTTTTTTGTTGTGTGTTCCAAGACCCATAACAAACGAGTTAAGGTACTAGCTGGATTCTTCTGTGTGTGTTGTATCGGTTTAATTTCCAACCTCTATTGGCTGAGACCTTTGTGAGGTTTTTGTTGCTGTTGTTGTTGTTGTTGTTGTTGTTTCTATGAAGTTTTTGTATGCTGCTAGGATTCCCTCTGATTTTTTCCTCTCTTACTTAATTTCTTCTAATGATATCCCCTTTAAGCCATTAGCAATTAACCTTTTAAAGTTAAAACCTATACATATATGCTAGACTCACAGTAAATCATACCATTGATATAAGATGGAAAATCTAATGAAAGAGAGTGAGATACAAAAATGTTATTTATTCACTATCAGAGTACGGCAGAATGACACTTACACACACACACACACCACCTCTTTTTTCAGCCATTCATCTATCGATGGACACGTGGGTTGCTTAATTTGGCTATTGTAAATAATGCTGCAGTAAACATAGGGGTACATATATCCTTGAAAATTAGTGTTTTCATATTCTTTGGGTAAATGTGCAGTAGTGCAATTACTGGTATTCTATTTTTAATTTTTTGAGGAACCTCCATACTGTTCTCTACAGTGGCTGCACCAGTTTGCATTCCCACCAGCAATGCAAGAAGGTTCCTTTTCCTCCACATCCTCACCAGCACTGTTGCTTCTTGTTTCTTTATTTTAGCCACTCTTGACAGCTCTGAGATGATATCTCACTGTGCTTTTGATTTGCATTTCCCTGATGATGAGTGATGTTGAGCATTTTTTTCATGTGTCTGTTGGCCATCTGTATGTCTTCCTTGGAGAAACGTCTGCTCATGTCTTCTTCACATTGTTTAATTGGATTACTTCGTTTTTTGGTGTTGAGTTATATAAATTCTTCATATATTTTGGATAGTAACCCTTTATCAGATATGTCATTTGCAAAATATCTTCTCCCATTCAGTAGATGGTCTTTTAGTTTTGCTAATAGTTCCTGTTGCTATCCAGAAGGTTTTTTTTTATTTTTATATAGTCCCAATAATTTATTTTTGCTTTTGTTTCCTTTGCCTCAGGAGACATATTTAGAAAAAGCTGTTATGGCCAATGTCAAAGAAATTACTACCTGTGCTCTCTTCTAGGATATTTATGGTTTAAGGTCTCACATTTTGGTCCTTAATCACACGGCTAAAATATTTAACTTTTCCATTAGACCCGGGGTTTTTTTTTTCCTTTTTGAACATGCATTGGAGACAGCACTATGTGCCATTGCTTCATTCCATCCCCAAACTTTTCTTGCTATTCTGCCTTTACATTTGAAAGACAGACTTTGGGTCTCGAATTAAAGTGCAAGTTGAAATGTAGTAAGTTCTTCCATTTACTCACAGTATATTGCCTTGTCCCAAATGACCTCCTTTTTCCTTCCTGTCCTAAAAATTTGTCATAGCTTTGCCATTTTCTTTGAGTATATGCTTAACAAATCTTTATAGCTCCCCATCTGAAAGTACTCGTCACTTTAACTAGAGTTGAGTCTGCATATTTAAAGGCAAAATTTAATCATATATTTGGAGAGTATTTTTATCCAGACCTCAAAATTATTACTCTGGCACAAGAAATGTTCCTAAGGAAAATGCAAATAGTCTGCCAAAACTTGGCTTCTTTATGTGCATAAGATAACTGTGGTAGGCACAGAGACACTGTAATTCTTTACTCAGCAAGAGACCAGTCTCGGTGGATGAAACACACTCTGGGCATGAAAATCTGATTTCAATTGTTGATTGAACCCTGTTGGTTTCCTTTAGCAGCTTTTTTTTCTGGTGCTTTCAGACTTTAGATTTTATAAAAACTTTGGCTAATTAAAGGTGAATTAACCCACTCTATGCACTTTATTTAAGTTTTAAGATAAAGTATGATCCTCATGGTACTTTGAAAATCTTCTAAGGAAAGTTGGTCATCTCCTGGCAGGATTTTCTTTATCATCATATTTCTCTGCTTGGTCCAAAGCATTTCCTCCATATCTCAAGCCAGGGGCAGAGGTTACACTGTTTTGCCACATCTTTAATAGAATTACCCTTACTTTGTATCAGAACCCACACACTAATTGCAGAAAAGTCTCACGTTCATTGCAATTGTTTAGGCCTGAGTTATCTTTAATAGTTTTCTGTTGTTTTTGCTGCTTTTGTTTATATTTCTCACCCTACAGAACCGTACTTCTCTCCTGTGCACATGTTATCAAATATGTCTTTTGGAGCCCCTGGGACTGTCCTAAGAGAACAGAATTGGGGGGTTGGGGTGGGTGAGTGAAGAGTAGGGGAAAGAGATGCCAATCACTTTCAATTTTTGAAGGCAGAGGATAACTTCCCAGCTAAGCTCTTCTTTAAGATGCATCTGCATTGTTAAGACAAATGAAACAAAAACCTAACAACAATCTAAGAGTGGTATAGATATTATCTTAGCCCATGCAGAAACCATGTTCAGACTAAATAACCCATTAGCTGCCTATGCCCAATCTGGAATCAGTTCCACATGCAAAACCTTTATGGAACCCACTATCAACTTCGGGCAACTAAATGGTCAGTATGAAAGCAGCCCCTAAAACAACAACAAAAGCTGGCAACTGCCAACTGGGGTGATTTAGACTAATCAGGATAAAAGGGTAGGAACAGATGAGCAATTTAACGTTGAAACCATTTAAACATTTAAACGTTCACATATTTCATCTAAATTAATAGCAAGATATCCACATGGAAATGGCAGTCTTATTTGGTCTTAGGACAGGCTACCTGGGAATCCCAAATCAATTCTTTAGAATTCTGGAAGTTCTCAAGTTTATCTAAATGGAGAAGAATAAAATCAGCAGCCTGTTAGTTGGTTTGCGTTTTCAATTCACATGCTAGGGGGTAACATTCATCCAACACCCTACTCTTTATATACCTTGAATGTACCCTGGTGGCTCTTCGTCTGAGCCATCACAGTGCCTAAGATTAAGCCTCCTGTTGTCTTTTATGACCAATAAAGCTTTATAACAAGAAAAAGACAGCAAAATTGTCTGTTCATTCTGGACTAATGAAGGAAACCACTCATCGTCCACTTTTTATTGCCCTCTAAACCAGTATATCTTGCTCACTTTGTCTACTCCAATCTAGGAGAAATTCTTCTTACTAGCCTGCTGTCTACATAATATCCTTAATCTGTATTGGCATTGAATTAGATTATTGAGTTACACAGAAATCAGAAATCTGAAGAACATTACTATTAGCCCAGTGTGATGCACTAATAAAAATCTTTGTAAAACACACTGCATCATGAGATGTAGCCATTGGGCTTTGTAATCCATGCCCCCGGACAACAGAATATGGATGCTCTTATCTCAGGGCATTTGACAACGTACTTCTGATTAACTTTATATATTTTTCAGGAAAAAAAAAAAACAGGCAGGTGGCCTAAAAAGAAATACGTAAATGGTGTTCAAAAAAAAGAAGAAGATGGCTGAAAGGAAATGATTATAATCCTAAGGAACAGCAAAACATGGATTCAACCAACCACAAAATAAACACAAATATATCTAATGAGATTGAAACAATAGCCTGTAATAATTATGTTTGTCTTTGCCTTGAAAATTCAAATATCTGTTTCTCTGAGACTGCTGGTGTACCATGCAGTTGTTTCGTTTAAAACAAAAACCAGCAGCCCAGTGATGGTTTCCAGAATTGGCATTATTTTTATCTGGACTTCAAAGACAAGAGTCCCAGATTATTAGAGCGGGAAGGCATTTGGAGGTCATTGAATCAAACGCCCCATATCATGGTCACTTCCCCAGGGAGGACAAGTGACTTGCCCGGGTATTTTGTAAGAGAGGCTGATCTGTCACAAGCAGAAATACAGGCTCCCATACCAGTGCTCTCATGGGGGTCATTTTTCAATATTTTTTAATCCCTTACACATATGGCAAAAAGAAATACATCACAGCGTCACTGGAAGGAACTGAACACTAAAGGAAAACTGAAAAATGTATGTGTAGTGATGACCAAGTTTCAACCAAGTGCACCTATGCCTCACACTTGACATCTAGACACACTGATTCCAGGACTGGACCTGCAGTAATATGCTTAGTTTAAACAAACCCCTGTGTGTACCTGCTTCTAGCAATCCCTTCACAGCATGCTCTCTCCCACCCACTGCACTGGTTTCCTATCTCTGCATAACACTGTGTGAAGTCACACGTGTCTGTTTTTCTTTCTAATATGTCATTTCCTCAGCAAATATGTTTGAGTGAAAGAAAACACATTAATCCCCTTAAAATGTAAGCTAGAGAAAAACAGGCTCAACTAAGTCTTACTCAACCCCATTTCTTTAGTAAGATAAGAGCACAAGTAGCGATTTGGAGACCTATGCAAGGACACTGAGAGAGGAAAAAAAAAAAAAGGAAAGATTTTCCAACCATTCCTTTCCAACCATACCTTCCCTGGCCCTAGCCCACCTTTCCCTACAGAAATTGACTCAGTTCATGGAGGGTCTTCAAAGCGTATTCTGAAAATGTTTATTCCCTCACTACTTACATGGTCAAAATAAGCAACATCATCTCTCTCTGAGAGTACCATTTAGTTTCCTAATTGATCTTGCTTTTCCTTTTATCTTCTTACCATCTGTTCATCAAAGAACAGTCTGATTCCTCTCTTTCACACACAAATTGAATATATTCCTTCCTGGTTAAAACCTTCCAAAGGCTTCTAAACACACTCGGAATAAAAGTCAAAACCCTTAACCTAATTGGAAGAGTTGCAATACTCCAAACTGAGTTGGAAGGGCTAATTGATTAAAGAGAGAGAGAGAGAAACTATTCCTCATCTCTTTTGTTCTTGAGGTCTATCTTGGATAAAATAAAGTTTGTGAGCCCGGAAAATCAACCCTATCTTGTAAGAAATATTATCTAGAATTATAAAATGCCTAGGCTTATTTCTCCTTTGTGATTTTCCCTTTGTGATTTCAACTCTTGTTTAAGAACTGTAGATTCAGCTCTGAGATACAAATGGAAAGACCGTTTTTTACACTTAATTTTGGAAGACTAAAAGAAAAAGTTACCCACCTTTTAGCCAAGCATGAGAGAAGTGGTAATTTGCAGGAGACTCCATCCACCCACCCCTAAAATTTCTGTATATCCAAAATAGAATCAGAACTCTGTGTTCTAACAACAATTAATGACTTTAGTGCAAATACTAACAGCTTAGTTAAGAGGGAAACGTTTTCTTGTTTGAGTGAATACTGAAATCACTGACTTAAGTTAAAAGCATGGGAACAACTTCAATTAGGCAGCCAGAGAAAAAGAGACTAATCAGAGGTCTTTGTGGACCAATTTACAGCAAGGCATGTCTAGTGAACTTCAGCTTAGTGGATATTCCCTACCAGTTAAAATATGAGTCCTTAGGGAACCTCAGAAAAATAGTCCAGGCTGTTTTGCCCTTTTTCCTATCATGTGACTAGAGAGTACGAGACCAAATATCCCCAGATAAGCATATTTCCACAGTTCCCTAAGGGCAACCCACGGGAAAAGCACGCATCTTGGGAATCCTTTCTACCCTTCTCTCTCCTCACCGGGTCCTATGCATGAGAATAACCGGTTGCGTTTAGAAACTACACATGCCCCAGCCATCCACCCCCCCCGCCCCGAAAGATTACTATTCAACACTCCTTGGACCATTTTTTTGTGCACTCCCAGCTGAGGACCGCAACCCAACAAAAATGGAGGAAGCCAGCAAGACTACCCATCTTTATCTGGTAGAACAAAGTCCAGGTCTCCAGATCCTACAGCCTCTGCTGCCCCCTGGTGGTAACTACTAAACTTACCTTACCCCTCTCTAGAGTCCTAGGTCTTCAATAAAATCAAGAAACATTTACTAGGAACCAACCATGTCAGAAGTATTGCATATGGAGCTGTGGCACAACGTCATAAGATATATTTCTTTATTCATATCTTAGCATTCAAGAAAAATAGTCCACTTCCTTGAAAGACAACTCCAAATACCTAACCAAACACTTATATATCAAACTGCCACAAAAATTTTGATTACAAATGCAAAGAGTGAGGAAAAATCTGTTCTAATATGAGGAGTTTAAGAAAAATACTATACAAATAATCAATATAAATATAGTTAAAGGAAAATGATTCATCTCATTTTCTTATAAATACTAATTTTAACCCCCCTCTTTTGGAACCACATACTATTTAATTGCTTAATTTTTTTAAGTAAAAGTCTGTTTTGGTCCTTCTAACCAAACAAAAGTAAACATATTAAGGTTTGAAACCAAACTAAAAAGGATGAAATCTAAGCCTTCTTTCAAGTGTCTAATCTTTTCATCAACCATTTCTTGTTCATCAAAATGTTCGCAAAAAAATAAATTATAAGTGAAATGCAAAGTTTTTTTTTCCAAGCATCCCAGAAAAAAGCCTCTAAATTGCTAGTTTCTATTTCATTTTTTATTTTGTTTTAACATTTTTATTCATTTTTTGAGAAACAGAAAGAGACAGCCTGTGAGCAGGGGAGGGGCAGAGAGAGAAGAGGACACAGAATCCGAAGCTGGCTCCAGGCTCTGAGCTGTCACCACAGAGCCGGACATGGAGCTTGAACCCATGAACTTTGAGATCATGACCTGAGCCGAAGTTGGCTGCTTAACCGACTGAGTCAGCCAGGTGCCCCGCTAATTTCTACTTCTGAAATGTGAAGAGCATGGCATATTTTTCACTTTATCTGAATATTTCTTCTCCGTTCACTGGGAGTCCACTAGAGAATCATTTTTGCCATCATGTGTTTCATTTAAAGAAACATTTACTAATATCATTTTCTCTGTGTGGGCAGACATCTGTTCCCAATTCAATGTCTGGAAGGCAGGCAGAATTCTGAGCAACTCACAATTATTTGTCAGTTCTCCATCTTTGTTTCCACTGGTAGAAACAGCCTTCTTAAATGTTCCATTCTTTCAAATGAATTAATACTATCTTTAATTTATGTACACGTCTAATCTAATGTTCCCAAACTGGGACAGTTTCTAGTCAAAAACTTCCCCACAGCTGCTTTGTAGGACAAGGTGTTCTGTACATTATTTTTTATGTGGCTGCATATCATTATAAACATAGAGACCACATTTTAATGTATCTAAATCTGTCTTCCTTTGATACTTATAAATTGAAGATGCACTCAGGGCCATGTGGGTGTTTTTTTTCACTGTAATAAACTGCAGTGAAATCTGAGGAGTTATGATGTATAACCTTGGGCTGTAAGGGGGTACTTTTGACACATGAATGTCTCTAGGATGCTGGAAGATTCAATTTATTTTATTGCGTCTCTTGAAAAGTTCTAAAAGTTTGGGAGAATTTTAAAACTGTCCTGCATAATTCTTAAAAACTGTAAGATCTGTGCTGAGAATTAAAATGTCTAGAATTTGCACAACATATAGAGACAGTAAGAATAAATTACTTAAAATTGGAACCAAATAAATAAGACTGGCACTGTCACAGACAAAAAGCAGCCAAGTCTCTGATTGTTTTGAGGTCAGTGCAAGTTAAGGATCAAGTTTCCCCAGGCACCAAACGGATTAACTGTTATTTTTATTTTTTGACTCTCAATATAAGTATATTTTCAGGACTGGATCTTTCTTTGTGTAATAAAATGTAATTAATTCTTCTTGTGTCATGACCATGTAGCTCCTTCTTTCTAGAATGCTCTACTCTCTTATAGTCTCCCCTGATACATCTATGTCCCCCCATTGTGCCACCCCCTTGATAAGTCCCTGATTATTTCTAAAACAACTGAGACACACCTCATCTGTGAAATGCTCACTAATCTAAACCCAGCTATTAGTGATAGAATTTTGCATAACTTGATCAGACTGGACTAGATGACCATGGCTACTCACTCTTCTACCATCCCAATGAGAAACTTGCTGGCGCAGACTTTAATGTTTAAATCCCAGCACCAGGAACTGTGCTTCCCATATAACTAGAGCTAAAAAGAAATTGTATTGGCTTAGTGAATACAGATAACACACCATAAACACAGAGTCAGTTTCCTCTACGTATAAAATTAAAGACTACTTTTATGAAGTTTAGGTATTGTTACAAAAAGGAAAAATGCCTCTTGTTTACTTTTAGATGTTTAATTCCGGGAGCAGTTTTGTTTATGCAAATATTTGGCTCTCTTGTCAAACTCTAGCTGAAACAATTTTTATTATCTATGATTGAAACACAAAACGTAACTTCTGGTAGAAAAGTGAGTTAAATAAATTTGAGTAGTGTTTTTTTTTAACTTGTAACATGTTTAGCCCCAATTAATAGTTTCTGATCTTTTGTTTTTACTAAACTTAGTTCTCAGAACTTATCTCCTTAACTAAGGAGTGCAAACATGTATTAACTATGTAGGATTAAGGTAATAGAAAAGAATAGCTTAGATAAATTAATTCATTGCTGCCTCGTCTACAGTGAATTTTACCTTTACTGGTTTTTTATTAGATGGAAGTCCACAGTACCAAATCTTATAAATTTTGATTGATGGCCATTCTGTAATATTACCTACCCCCCTAATTCCTGTGAGACAGACCACTAGAATCTAACAGTCAAGTCTTGCTTCTCTGCCTAGAGGCCCACATTCATCAAAGGGGTTAAGGACATAAAGTAGATGAAAATAAACTCCACTACAGCACAGGGTTTAAACTCTGACTCTTCTACACACATGATCCCGGTTCTCATCTTCCTTCCTACTTCTGGAAATTCATGATACCTAAACCAAGATGAGGTGAAGAAAGGACAATAAGGGGAGGGAAAGGGTTTCTAGAATATTTTTTCAGAGGGCCATTTGGCTTCTAGGAGTAGAGAAACACTCATTTTCTCTAAAAACAGTGATTAGTGATGGGCAACCATTTTGTAATGCAGTGGACCTCAAGGTGACTCTTTGTTTCTAACAAATTTTGTTTTTTGTAGCTAACCCAAATGGGAATTTGGGTTCTTGTAGCTAACCCAAATGGGAATGGCTATTGTCTGTGCTCCGGGAGTGGAGTTGGAATCTCTCTCCTAGATCTGGGGGACCTGGAATAGTAAAACACAGAGCACTAACTTCCCTTGCACTGACTTATATTGAAGACTATACCTCAGAGAGAAAGTCCAGCTTTCTGTTAGTGGATATTTGGGGTGTTTCCATTTTTTGCCTTTATGGAGGGGGTAAGTGTACCAGTTTGCTAGGGCTACCATAACAAAATACCTCAGACTGGGTTGCTTCAATAGCAGAAATTTATTTTCTCACAGTTCTGGAGGCTTTAAGTCCAAGATCAAGGTGTCATCAGGTTTGGTTTCTCTTGAGCCCTTTCTCCTTGGCTTGCAGATGGCCACCTTCTCACTGTGTCCTCATATGGCCTTTTTCTCTGTGTACATGTACCCTTGGTGTCTTTCTGCATCCTAATCTCCTCTTCTGATGAAGACACCAGTTATATTGGATTAGGGGCCACGCTAATAGCCTCATTTTAACTTAATTACCTTTTAAAGTCCCTATTTCTAAATATAATCACATTAGAGGTTCTGGGAGTTCCGGCTTCAGTATATGACTCTGGTTGCTCTGGGGTAGGGAGTGTCACAGATTTCGTCAATAACAGTAAGCATGCACATTTGTGTTCATGCCCAAAATATTTCTGGATATTATAAGAATGTTTTTGCGCTTGTCTTGTAGTGCATGTGAGAAACATTCTTTTGGATACGTACCTAGAATGAATTACTGTTTTGTTGGGTACTCTCTTGCTCCTCATTCATAGCAATGCTTACAATTTTCAGAATTCTTAACATTCCCCAGTCAATACAAAGTATATATTCTGGATACTAATATCTTCTCTCAGTTTTGTTTTGTTTCACTTTCATGACGTCTTAACAAATAGATGTCATTTTATTTTTAAAAAATCTATCAATATTTTCCTTTATGTTGTTTCTTTCCTGTGTTATTGCTTTCAGAGTCTTAGTTAAAAAATTCTTCCCTATTACAAAATCTTAAAATAGTCACCCAGATATTTTCTTCAAATGCTTTAAAGTTTTGCCTTTCATATTGGAGTCTTTAATCCATCTGGAATTTATTTTAGTACATGGTACAAGGTAGGAATCCAATTTTGTTTTTTTCCATAGGGATAAACAAATGTCCTGGCACATTTGTTGTTTAGTCTTTTTTTTCCCTGGTGGTTTACAATACCATGTGTCATATATAATTTCAATATATTCATGGACTGTTTCTAGTCTCTCTGTTAGGATCAATTAGACAGCATGTCTCTTCCTGGGGCAATATGATGGCTTTATAATGAGTCTTTGAAAATACAAGGGGATGTTCCCATATTATTATTCTTTTTCAAAAAACTCCAGATTATATTTCAGTTTTCTCACTCCAAAGAAAATTTAGAATCTGTTCATCAATATTCAAAAATAAAACCTGTTTGGATTTTGACTGCAGTTTCCCTGAACCAATAGAATTAGACTATGGACAATGGACATCTTTATGATACTGAATTTCCCTTATGTGAATATGGAATACTTCTCTATTAAGCCATATTTAATAGTAAATAGTTGTGGGATTTTTTGCACCAAATGAATACATATAAAAATAAACAAGTTTTGCTTCATTTGCAGTTTTAAAAGAAATATTCTTGGTTACCCTTGATATTTTGATAATTTTGATATTACTGTAACTACACATTTTTCATTTGTTGGCTTTATATATTACTGACAACTTCACATGCATTTTTCCAACCTTTTGTTTTAAAATTTCTATGCCTTGGGATTCCTAGGTGGCTCAGTTAGTTAAGCATCTGACTGCAGCTTAGGTCGTGATCTCATGGTTCATGGGTTTGAACCCCACATTGGGCTCTGTGCTGACAGCTCAGAGCCTGGAGCCTGCTTCAGATTCTGTATCTCCCTCTCTCTCTGCCCTTCCCCTGTTTTTTCTCTCTCTCTCTTTCTCCCCCCGCCTCTCTCTAAGACAAATAAATATTTTAAAAATTTTTTTAAGAAGTGGTGCCACTCCCAGAGCAGTAGGCTGTCTTAAAAAAATAAATACATAAAATAAATTTTCTATGCCTTTATATCTTATTTGTGTTTTCTGTAGTTTTATTTGATTTATTTTATCCAAACTAGCAACCTCTGTCTTCTCACCAGCAAATTTATTCTTCATGTATTTAACGTGTTACAGATACACCAGCACTGATTTCTACCATATTTCACTACGCTTTCTAATTGACCCGCTTTTGCATGCTTCTTGAATCTTCCTTATGTTTTCTATGATTAATTGTTTGTTTTGCTTCTCTGTTTTTCTTTTGTTTTTCTATACAATCTATAATTTACATAACCTATTCTGATTTTTTAATGAGTTACCATCACAGTATTGCCATGAGCACAAAACTATAAATTATTTTGCTCTCTTCCTGAAAAATTAAAAGAATCTGAACAATTTAACTCTAATCATATCTCTTCCAGTGATCATTTCATCCTTTAATTTTGCTTTTCTTTTCAAAATTGGCACGTCATTATTGTTATGTTATGAAGATAATATATGTTTGGCTGTAACTATGTGTGTACATGTTCGTATGATTCTTCTTACATTGAATCATGATTGACCAATATGACTAGCAAATTACAGCATAAGCAGTAGGATGTGACCTAGGCTGGGTCATAATGGCACCTTAGTTATTTGATTTCTACCTTGGTGTCTTGTATCACTCGTTCTGGGAGAATCGGACTGCCATACTGTGAGGACACCCAAGAACTGTTACAGAGAATTGGTGTCAGCACCAACTTGTGAGCTGTGCAAGTGAGCCACCTTAGAAGTGTATCCTTTGGGGACACCTGGGTGGCTCAGTCGGTTGAGCATCGACTTCAGCTCAGGTCGTGATCTCCCGGTCTGTGAGTTTGACCCCCATGTCCAGCTCTATGATGACAGCTATGAGCATGCAGTCTGCTTCAGATTCGGTGTCTCCCTCTCTCTGTGCCCCTCTCCCACTCAAACCCTCTCTCTCTCTCTCTCTCTCTCTCTCTCAAATTAAACATTAATAAAAAAGAAGTGTATTTTTCAGTTATGTCTTCATAGGATTGCAACCCCCACTGACATAGAATGGCAATCCCAGTTAACATAGGATGACAACCACATTAGAGACCTTAGACCAGAACCATCTACCCAAGTTACTTCCAAATTCCTGATCCACAGAAACTATAAGAGATGAATAGAGGTTATTGTTGTATTAAGCCACTAAGTTTTGGGCTCCTTTGTTACTCAGCATTAGATAGCTAAAGCAGCATACGTAGACCAATTTCTTTTCTCACAATTCTGTTTTGCATTTTCCATGTGGGATTATTTTCCTTCTTCTTGAAGAGAAACCTTTAAATGTTCCTTTAGAGAAGTTGATTAGTGGTAAATACGCTCAGGTTTTCTTTATCTGAAAATATATTCATTTCAACCCTTTTCTTTTCTTTTGAAAGACAAGTTTGCTGGATATTCCATTCTAATTGACAGCTATTTCCTATGAGCAATTTGAAAATTTTGTTATGCTATCATCTGACTTTCAATTCTCTGTTTAGAAGTCTCATGATAAATGTTCTTTGTAAGTAATTTGTCCTTTCTGGCTATGCCCCCTCCCCTCCACCGCCAGATTTTGTACAGATTTATTAGATTTATATTTATTTTTTAATTATCATGCTTTGAATATGTGTTGCTCCCTGTGTCTGAATCTGTCCTGTTCATCAGCTCTGTCAACTTATCAGTCAATACTTTTTGAATATTGCACCTTCCTCATTCTATTTCTTCTTCTGGGACAGTGATGGGATATATTTGTCAGACTGTCCCATTCAATCTTCCAGGCCCCTTATTATCATGTTCCTACTTTCCATCTTTTTGTTTTCCTTGTTGCAGCCTAGGTAATTTCCTTACATCTACCTTTCAGCTTATTAATCATTTCCTCAATTATGTTTATGTGTTGTTGAATCCATTCATTACATTTTTATTTCAATAATTAATGTTTCCTTATAAATTTATATTAGGTTTGTCCATATATGCTGGTTACTTTGATTTCAAATATTAAGTTGAGGTGTTTGCCCTTCTGTTTTTTTATTTTCAGGGAGAACAAAATTATTATTTTCTACTTTGCTGTTTGGTTTGAGTCACTGGTGGAGGCATCTAGACTAGCTAACAGTTATCTTTGGGGGAAATCTTAAATTGTATGTATATTTAACAAGTATAGAATTATAAGGATTTTCTATTTTTATGGACATTTTGGCAAGTTGTATCATTCTATAAATATGTCTATTTTATTGGATATATTGGATTATTTCTTTACCAATTTCTTGTTGGACTCTCCTAACTTATTTAATGTTTCCTTTTTAATTCCTGATATTGATTATTTTTGTTTTCTCTCTTTTCATTCTTATTCAGTCTCACCAAACATGTATCAATATATTAATCTTTTTATATTTCTTTATTTATTAAACTTTATCGTGTTTCTTGTATTCTACTTTCATGTGGCTTCATTTGCCTTTCTGGTTCCAAATTCTTGGGTTAGAGATTTAGATGACTGACTTTCAGCTTTTCATCTTATCTAGTATATGCATTTTTAAGAATGCATATTTTCCTGTAAGCATATTTGAACAGAAAGCTGCAAGTTGTAAAAGCAGTATTTTACTTTTAATTCAGTTAAAAATATTTCCTCTTTGCCATTGTGATTCCCTTCATGACCATGAGTAACTTAGAAGTATATTTCTTAGTTTTCAATGTGTGGAGATTTTCCAAATAGATCTTTTTTTCAGATTTCTAGATTAATTATATCATGATAAGAGAAAACAGCCTGTATTGTTTCAATTCTTTGAAATTTTTTGAAATATGATTTTTGAGGCAGTGTATGATAAATCTTTTTAACTGCCACATTTGTCCTTGAAAAATGTAATGTGCAGTTGTTAGGTGGAGGGTATGTGTGTGTGTGTGTGTGTGGTTAAGTCTATAATAACGAGTAGTTCAAATTTTTATTTTTTACTTAGTTGTTCTTCAACTATTATTTGTTCTTTAAAGACTTGTGTTAAAAAACTCCCATTGTCATTTTGAATTTGTCCATTTCTCATTTTAGTTCTGTCAATAATTGTTCCAAATATTTTGAGGTCATGCATATTTTGAGGTTAATACTAATTATATACAATTACATCTTGAATTTTTAGCATTGTGAATGTCTTTCTTTAGTAATGCATCCTGATAGCTATACCAACTTTCTTTTGGTGACTGTCTGCATGCTATATCTTCTTCTACTTTTGTTGGCTTCACACTTCGCCTGGACCTTGGCCCAGGAATCCTTGGGTGCTTTTGGTTCTCTCGTTCCTTTATGCTGAGTGACATACAAATGTACATGTGCACGTGCACACACACACACACACACACACACGTCCTCCTTTGCTACTTCTCCTCTCCAGAATAGTTGACCCAAATCATCTAGGAATTACCAGGAACAATAGCCCTTATCCCTTTTTCTTGATCATTTTTGTATGTACTTTACTTCTTAGACATTTCATACATCATTACTTTATATTTTTAGCTAGTAATTCCAAAATATGAAGTATGTGGACCTAAATATTTTTGTTGCCTTTTTTGACTCTTACATATGGTAAATTATTTTCTTGAACATTATGTAATTTTTAGATCTACATTCATATTTAGCTGAACTTTTTTCATGAATTCCTAAGAAACTAATTTCAGAATGCTTTCTTCCAAAAAGAATTTACACTTATTTCTCCCTAAAGTTACTTGAGTCCCTTTGAGGATTCCAGTTCATATTGAATGTCAGACTCACCATCACTCCTTGACATTGGTCCTAATATCTCATTTCCTCATTCTATTGTTGGTTTGGGAGCTTGACTCCAGAACTCTTCCTTTTTTGAAAGGGTGTTTGTTCCCCACTGCTCATTCATCTAGTTTCTAACTTCCTCAAGAGCCTAGACATGTACATATTAAACATGTAAACATTTTATCATAATTTACGCATGATTTGGTTGTATCTAACAGGTGTGTTCTTCAGAATCAGCCATGTGTTGTACCACTTGGAATCTAACCCCTCCCCTTTCAGTCCTCCATCCTCCATTACCAGCTCCCTGTGCATTTTGCTGGATAGATGCATATTTCTTGGGAAATTCTCATGAAAAGGATTTGTGGATCTTTCTTGACTTGTGATGGGGTTCCAACCTGATAAACTCATAGTAAGTTGAAAATATTGTAAGTGGAAACTGCATTTAATACACCTAACCTACCGAACATCATAACTTAGCCTAGCCTACTTTAAATGTGTTCCCAACACTTACATTAGCCTACAGGTGAGCACTATCATCTAACATAAAGCCTATTTTGTGATAAAGTGTTGAAGATCTCCTGTAATTTATTGAATACTGTACTGAAGTTGAAACACAGAGTGGTTGTATGGGTACAGAATGCTTGTAAGTGTATCAGTTGTTTACCCTGTGATTGCATGGCTGAGGGGGAGCTGTGGCTCCCAGCTGCTGCCCCACGTCACGAAAGTATTGTCCTACATATCACTAGCTGAGGAAAAGATCAAAATTCAAAGTATGATTTCTACTGCATGCATATTGCTTTTGCACCATTGTAAAGTTGAAAAATTGTAAGTCAAAATATAAGTCAGGAACTGTCTCTATTGCAAAAAGTCTCTTAAGAAATTTATTCCACAAAGTGCCCAGGAATTTCCATTTACCAATTTTGAAATCACTTAAAAGCCCACTTGTACTATTTTGTGCAAAGACCTCAGGTTCTTTCCCTTCCCATTTAGCACATCACCAATTGATTGTACAGCTTCAAGTGGGAGGGGTACTCATTAAGGTGTGGCAAAGTTTCCATGTTGGAGGAAAGGTTCCTTATATCAGAGGGGTGCAACAAAAAGAGCAGATCAGGAAGCTCATGTATAACTTGAATGCAGAGTCTATTTTATATAATAATATGAAATAGAGGCTGCCTCTAGCAGGAGGATGAATTGTTCAAAACATGAATGAATAGGTTAAGATTGTAGGCTTATCTTCAAAGGCGAATGATCACCATGATTATCTGCTTTCAAATCTGTATGAACACCAGAAGCATGATTTGGGTCCATATATCCTGGATTCCAAATTCTCCCAGTGAAGGGAGGCTCCTTTACATCTTATCTCCTTGTATACATAGAATGTAGTCTCAGCTCTGGGTAACCAGCTCTGGGCAGTTTTCAGAAAAAAAAAAAAAAAAAAAAAAGCTAGTTAAGACCATTTTTTGCAGAAGAGGTCTTCTCATTAGTAACCAGACTCACTGCAGAGCTTATTTATGTCTGTCTTCTGAGTGCCTGGAACAGAATTCCAACCTAATACCATTTCTGCTTTCAAAGGACCCTATCTTCTAGACCTCATTTAGCATGAGGCTAGAGAAACACAGATAAATGTCTTATCGGGCAAAAAAGTAATTTCATGTTCTTGCAGTTCTTTTCTCTGTCTATTCAAATGCTAGATGCCCTTTCATCTTCTACAAATGATTTTCTCTTAATCCGCAAGAAACTAGTTCATTCTTTCTAACAACATCATTATATTTTGAGTGAATTATCATAGAACAATTAAGAGCTGTTCTCATGTGACACACTTATCTTTGGCTGTTTGTTTCAAAATTTGATTCAGCTGTGCCCTCCACTATTTCCTCATTTTGTTGAATGCCTTTGTCAGCTCAGAGGAAAGAAAATAACACAGCAGGGGGCAGGGCAGAAGTCACGTATTGTAAGACATTATTGCCTTTGGAAACAATGTTCTCCATTATAGCTCAATGAGCTAATAACAATGCATTATTTTGTTAAAAGGCAGTTGTTACTATCATGGCAGCAAAACATCCTATAATATTAACTAAGCTATTACTCTGACATTTTTGGATAAATGAGGGAAAAAAGTTTTTTGTGACATTTTATTTTGTCATGCATTACATTTTCATGCTTTCCTTTAGCAATTTTGTATTCCGTAAGAGGCTTACCACAAACGAAAGGGTGGTGACTTTGCAGTCAGTCCTGAGATTGAATCCTTACTCTAGTGTCTGCAACTGGTATGAGTTTACATAACATAATTTCTCTAATTCATAACTTTTGCATCTACAGAATGGGGATTTGTGAAATTTTTTAGTTATGTAAGTAATGTGGCTAGCAGGGTTCACACAAGGAAACACTCGAAAAGAGGGAGGTGTTATTACTATCATTAAGCAATCTTAACTGACATTTACTTTTTTGCCCTAAATTCCATTAAACCTTGGCAATAACTAAATTCAGCTATGCTAGATGTAGTTTCATAGGCTCACCTGGTATTAGAGGAGCGAAATTTCTCTTTTCATCTTTTTTTTTAACAGAAGCCATGTGCAGTATAGCTGTATATAAAACATTTTCTGAAATCCTTTGAGAAAACTCTGCCCTCTCAGATGTTCTCTAATGCTTATGACATGGTGGCATGAAGCATCACTGATCTCCTTTTCTGACATCTTTTAGTTTTGGGCAGTGGACACTGAAAGATATGAAGTCAGCCATCCTAGCACAGAGATAAAAGTCCCATCTGTATATGACCGAGCAGAGCCATAATCTGGCTTTGTAGTCACGGCTAAGCAACATAGCACAGAAATGTCCTCTTCACAATAGTATGTAGTTAGATCAAATTCTGTGCACCAATTCCTTTAGTGCTTTGTGTCAGAAACTGAATTAAACACCGAAGACACAAAGTACAGCTTGGCCCTTCTGCTTCCGCTGTCTGGAGGAAGACATACACACTAAGAGACAGAGATTCCTACTCTGGACAAGGGGGTGTAAGATTCATTCCTTCTAGCTTCTCTTCACCAAGTACAATGATAAACCCTGAAAATAATGCAAGAGGCAACATAAGGAGAACTCTGAATGATGGAAAGAGGAAGGCAAACTGGTTAGTGTTCCCAAGACTGAAGGAAAAACAGAGTGGCAATGTCTTCCATCCCTCCACCCAACCTCGAAAGGTGACCCCGGCCCCACATACTGAATTTCCTGTCGAGCTAAGGAGGCCAACCCAACTTGACTCTTTCCTCCCCTGGATCTAATAGGAGTCCTGTCAACAACACCAGGCAAGCAAGACAATGTATGCAAGAGAGAAAGATCAAGACCCACAGTGAATATCAGCAGGCAAGGGAAATGATCTCATCGGGCCTGAGACTCCCCTCCACCACATCGAGAAACTGGGTGGCCTGGTGACACCAACAATAGGGAACCACACAGGCAGCCTGGCTGAGAAGCCTCTTTGTTCCTGCAGTTCAGAGACTGCCCTCTCTCACCAAGAGACTGGGTGAGTGGGCAGAGGTGGCAGAAGAGATCCAACTACAATAAGAGCCTCTTCACCAGCAATCTTTGTCTTTTGGGAAGAGGGGGGATTCCCAACACCTACAGCCAGGACTTAAGTGCTAAACCTAGGGAGGTGACTGCCCGGTAAATAAGAGATTTTTAATAGGACTTAGAGTCTTCTAACATAATTGTCAGAATGTTGATGATACAATTAAAAGTGACCCATCACACCAAGCCAAGATGATCTACTGATGCCAACACCAAAATGAATCAGAGACCGGGAAAGTGTGACAAAGATCTGAAAGCAACCTTCATAAAAATGCTTCAAACAGAAATGACAGCTTCATTTAAAACTGATGAGAAATAGAAAATCTTAGCAAAGAAAACCAATCTGTCACAAAGATTTTTAAGAATGTAACTTTTCTTCCTAGAACTTTGTGTATGCTTTGAATTATTTTCAATGAGCATGACATATTTTTAAAATAGAATTAAAATCCAAATTCTATAAAATTAGCAAAATTCTATTTTGAGAAATAAGAGAAACAGCTTCTCTATGTTCTGCTATTAAAATTTCTTTTCTGGGTAAGTAGCTAAGATATTTTTTAGTGGATTTATATTGAAATCAGTCAGTTAGTACCTTCAAAAAATGAGTTGGTGGCTTTCCTTATATATAAAAAAAGTTTATGAATGATAGTTTTATTTTTTATAATTTTTTTAATGTTTATTTTATTGGGGGGGGGCAAAGCATGAGTGGGGGAGGGGCAGAGAGAGAGGGAGACACAGAATCTGAAACAGGCTCCAGGCTCTGAGCTGTCAGCACAGAGCCCGATATGGGGCTCGAACCCACAAACCATGAGATTATGACCTGATCCGAAGTCGGACACTTCACCGACTGAGCCACCCAGTCGCCCCTCAATGATAATTAAAAAAAAAAAAAAAAAAACAGAAAAAAGTACACCGATTTCTAAAAACAAGTAAATTCTTCCATTAAACAGAATACCCATTGAATTCTGTCAGTCCCATGTACTGGGCTGAATAACTGTCTTCAGTATTTGGGGAGATGGAAAGCTAAATATTTTTATATTTTCATTTTTAAATAGTTTTTTTTTGCTCTTGACTACATGTTTTTTTTGTAATTCATTAGAAACACTGACTACAATGATTACAAGTTGAAGTTTTTGTCCTCTGCATCCTATTGTTATTTACACAGAAGACAAAAGTATGACAGCCAAGACTCTTTTTTTTAACTATCACCATATACAACACTCCATACTCATGTATTTTTGCTAAATTCAGCCTTTAAGAAATTATGTTTTTTTTTAAATCACCACAACTTGGGAACAGTTATAATCTAGTTAATGATGTGGAGCTCAAAATGAAAACGTGGCTAGAGATGATTGGTGCTTACCCCATTCTTCCTCTTATAAGGCTAGATACTGAGTTCTGCTCTTGACTTAAATAAGTGGAGTGGACTGAAACCCTGGACGCCAGTGCTCCTGGAGAAGAAAGGGATAATAGGAAGCGCACGCCCTCCTGTACATTTTGGTTTTGTTTTCTCATTTGTATTTGCTACTCTCAGACCTTCCAAAGTTCTGACCAAATACGGTGTGATATTTGACTTCTAATAAGAAATATATACTCAGTTCTCCACCCTGTTCCTGACCCCAAGCTCCTAAAACCCTTCAAACTTTCTAAGAGATAAGAGCAATTAAGGTGCCTTTTTTAATATTAATGAGGTAACTTTTGGAGAGCCCAAAAGAATGGGGGCTGGCTGCCCATAGAGCCAACCTGGAGATGAGAGGTTGGGAACTTTCAGAGTTCCATGACACTTCCGCACACCTTGTCCTACACATCTCTCCCATCTGGCTGTTCCTGAGTTATATCCTTTAATAATAAAGCAGTAATCTGATAAGTAAAATGTTTCCCTGAGTTCTGTGAGCCGCTCTAGCAAATCAATGGAACCCAAAGTGGGGATTGTGAGATCCTTGGATTTATAGCCCTTTGCGGGGGCAGGCCATCTTGTAGGACTGAGCCCTAAACCTATAGAATCTGATGCCGCCGTCTCAGAGTAGGTAATATCAGAATTGGGCAGAGTTGTAAAACGCCCAGAAGCTACCATAGAATTGCTTGGTGGTGTGGGGGTGGGGAGTGGCAAAAGTCCAACACATCAGGACTGGGTGCAGAATGGTGCAAGGTAATCAGAGAAGTCACTCACCTAATTAGTGGTACCTTTGGAACTGAACTTCCAGGTTCAGCAGTTAGACCACATAGAAGGCAACATTTCCCCTCTCTTACTTTACTAGGAAGCAACAGAGAAAATAATACCCTGAAATCTATTTTTCTGCTAAACCTAGAGGGGAGTGCAGAAAGCAAAGGGCTAGGGGAAAAGTCTGATGCATGCAATGCCAAAATAAACAGAGTTGCTCATGGTCAGACTGCTGCCCCTCCCACAGAGACATCCATCCTTCCTTTCCTGTGGCAGCAAGAGCCTCTGCTTATGCCAAAAACATCCTAGCTGTGACATGCACGTACCGATTTCAACATTCCTGTCAGAGAAACTGCAAATACAGGAATTAACCCCAGAAGGGATTTTTCATTATCAGGGAGCATGAATATTTCAATTTCTGGATCCATCATTTTCCAGGAAGACACATGGTACCTTGGAACAAATAAGTTATTCCTGAGTAACTGTCTCAGTCTAAAGTGACAGAGGTAAGAATAGTTGCCCTTTTTGGGGAAAAAAATCTATAAAAAACAGTCTCATCATATGAGGTTTATAAAAACGATTCAAACAACCCAGAAGAGTTTGAAGTAATACTGTCTCCCTGTCGTCTCCCTTCCCACTCAGCGGTTATTCCTCACATTGAACTATATCAACAATTTCATGTCTACATGTCCACAAAATATGCATATGTTATGTGTAAATGTCACTTTATTTACATGAAGATTTGTGTTTTATAATTTTCTTTTCTTATGAACTAATGTATTGATCAACTTTCTGTTTAAGTAGCTAAATCTCATTTCTAATCAGCTGCAAAAATAGCACATTGTGTGTATATTATTAATACTTTTCCTATTGCTAAACATTAGTGTGCTTTCTGGATTTGGGCATCGATAAACATCTTCCCACTTAAGCAAAATGGTTAAATAAATTCCTTTGGGATTCAAGATCACAAGAAATCTTGGTATTTTCAAACTGTCTTTCAACACAATTTGAGAGTACTTGTTTATTGTAGCTAACAGTGGCTATTATAAAACATTTTCACGTTTCCTCTAAGATAGAAAAAAAATGGTGTCCCATTGTTTATTTGGATTTGCATATATGGTTATGAGTGAATTTCAGCATCTTCCCATATGGCTGGCTATTTGCTATTTGCAATATTTTTCTGTGAAATGTTGCTTCAAGTCTTTATTCATTTTTCTATTGTGAGAACTCTGTGTGGCAAGGCAATATGACATTTGTCTGGCATACATTTTATGGTTTGCATATATTTTCCATAGTTGTCATTTTTCTTGTGACATTGTGAAATTTCTCTGCAGTACAAAAGTTCTACTTTTTTATGCAGTCTAACTTAAGACTTTTTCCCTCATAGTTTTTGAGTTTGAAAAAGTCTTTTACACTCCAAAGTTTTTATGAAATAAAGTTATTTCTTCTAGTGTTTTTAGAATTTCTCTTTTTATCTTTGAAAACTTGTAGTTCTGGTGTTTATTTAGGAATAAAGTTTCTAGTAAGGATTCAGCTTCATCTTTTTCAAAAGATCTAGTCAAATGACCCAAAAGAACTTTGTGAACAATCTGTCAGATCCTCAATTATTTTAAATATCCTCTTTCCTAATTTCTTGATTATATTTCTGAGTCTATTTGTAACTTACTTTAAGTTTCCTTGATCTGTTTATCCAGTAGTAACAATTATTTTAAAATTTCCTAATACTTTTTAAACCTATAAAAATGAGTCCCTGCTAATTACTTTTCTACATCAGAATATTTCAAGATATTTTCACATGCTGATTATTTTATATGAATTGTTGCCAAGTTAAAAAATAATCTGTTCTTATTTAAGTTGAGATATGAATGAGTTAATTGAGGAAAATTGTCAGTAGGAATTCTGGTTTCTGTACAAAAACAGGATACAGCTTTCTGTTTATTTAGGGCTTACTTCATGTCTTTTAGTGAAATATTAACATTCTCTTCATATAGTGTCTGAATATCTTTCATTTGGGTTTATTCTTAGATATTTTATATCTGTTGTTTCGATGGTGATAGTCTTTGCCAAAGTGCCGATAAAAGGAAAGTGGAGAAGATAGGATTTGTGAACTTAAGAAGCTCAGAGTTGAATCTGGAGTTTACAAAGATGTAAAATGCAAAAGTATTGAGAAAACAGACATATACACAAAGTGATGTGGGGCTTCAGAGGAGTTAGTATCCATCTCTACAAAATCAATTTCCTAAAACAATACAACATCTGATCTGGATGTTGAAGAATGAGTGGAGTCTCTAGGGCAAGAGAAGAGGCAAGGGCTTTGCAAGTAGCAGGAGGGGAAATGCAAAGACAAGGCAGGGAAGGAGAAGCCATGTATCACGGGAGGCTCCCGTTGGACTTTTTACATGGCTGCAGGCAGAAAATGTGTGAAAGGAGGTTAGATTCTCACTCCCAGGGAAAGAGTCTTTTATTTCAAGGTAAGGAATTTGGAATAGATTAAGCGCATATTTTATTGCAAGGTAATTTAGGTAGCTGTGAAGAGCTCTATCCCAAATGAGGAGAGACAGGCAGCAGAGAATGCCAGCAAGGGAAAGAAAGGTCAGGTGCAGATACAGAAGCTGAGGTCCTGGCAGCACATCCCAATGGTAGCAAAGCTCTAACATAAAGAAGATACGCATTAAACATTGAAAGAATTAATGAAAAGAATAAATGAAAAGGCAAGGGATATTCGAAGTCAGGTATTTCTAGAAGTGGGAAATGTGTAAGAGTTTAATGTCAAACTTTAAACCACTCATTGTCCTCAACCGCCAGACTTTCATAGAGGTGTAGCACTTCGCCTAGTAAGCAGGGCAACACTAAGAAACAAGAATCTGGAGCATAGCTCTGTTCTGAAACATGGCAGTAATTAAATAAATGAATTAATGGTTTCAAAGCCCTTGGGACAATGCTTTGCACAAACTGAGTGCTATATAACTGATAAAACTGTTAAGTAAATAACAAAGGCTCTAATGCAAGGGCCCTGGATAAAACTGTAGACCTCAGTTGCCGCTTTCTTAACTACCTACCTCTCCCTCTAGTTGCCCCATGCATTTTCCTGATCACTTCTTCCTAAATTCCAAACATCTCCATCAATCTGCCTTTTGTTCCAAACCACCTCACAAAAAAGGATATATTTACTGCACGAGTCTATGCAGGTAGAGAGGAAGAAGGAGCCTGTGTAATCTGACAAGGAGGGGAAGAGGTGGACCATTGTGAGCAAGATGGAGGATGGCCAGAAAGGGGCAGGATGAGGTTCCTGCCATTTGTAGCCGCCCCTTTTAAGGAGTTTGGATTTTATCCCAAGAGCAAGAGGAAGTCCGTAAAAGGATTTAATAAGAGAATTATGTGCTGAGACTTTCATTTTTAAATGTTCCTTCCAATTCACCACGAAGAATAGATTTGAAGAAATCAAAAGCAAATGTGGGGTAGCTATTCCTTTAGTCAAAGTAAGAGAGAGATGACAGTGATTTAGTCTATTATAGTAGCTGTGGAAAAAGAGATCACCAGGAGGTGGGACTAGGCATCAACTCAAATGAAGAAACAAAGAGAAGTATGTGAAGGGTGGTGACTAGGTTTTGTGCCTTGAAGATCTAGATACCATTTCTCAAGGCAGGAGATTCTGGAGGAAGTTCAGATTGGGGGGTGGGGGGGGGGAAGAACATATGCTCAATTCGGTAAATGGGTCTGGAGCTCAGTGAAGTCAGGGCTAGAGCAAAAGCTTGAGGGGGGCCTCCCTTTCCATCTTTTCAGCCCCACCTCTTACTCCAGTCAAAGCTGCTACAATAACCCCTGGTGTCCTCTCTCATCCAAATTTCAACCAGATGTTTGCAGATCTAAAAAGAAGAGAAGAGAGAAAGAGAAGTCAAAGAAGCCACAAGACGGGAATGTTGAAGGAGGAAGCAGCAGTTTTGTCAAATCTCTCAAGCCCGAGAAAAATGAAGACCAAAAGTGTATATAGCATGTTTGGCATCATGGAGGTCAGTGATGACCATGGCCGGGACCAGGCTCTTCTTTTAACAGAACGCATGGAACTGCAATCAAAGACATGCTCAGACTGAAACTCTAGGTATTGAGAAGCTGGACAAACAGATAAGCAAGGGGGCTTTACCCCCGTAGAATCACACCATGTTGGGGACTCTGTTTGTGACGTCAGTTGTCCAGCACGGCACCATGCCCGGCCCCTGCTGGTGGGGTACTTAGGAAGGTGGACTGTGAGGCTACTGGTGATTTAGACATTTCTCAGGATATATTCACCAGCATCTGGGCCAAGTTATCAATTACTTTTTAACTCAGTTATCATCTCTGATCTTGTAAATGCATGATATGAATAAGATATTACACTAAAATTGAATCTGCAGCGCTGTCTTAAAGGTAATGCTCTTGTCACTGTTAAGAAGCATTTTGTGGGAATTTACCAGGTATTTAAACCATTTCCCCATTTTATGTAGATTATTGATACCAAAGTATTGATACCATACTTTCTATGAGTGAGAAAAAAGAAAAAAGAAAACAAATTTTCTAGAATTCGTCCATCCATGTGCTTTATAGCTAGGGTCACTTAAAATTCTAGCCGGTCCCACCACAAAAATGCCAACCTTTCTTTCCTAACAAAGGCCTTCTGAATCCTGTCTCTAACTGTTAATAGTAATTTTTTTGCTGACTCCCACACACAGCTGGCAAAGTACTTGGATGAAAGGCTCAAAGAAATGCAGACACATTTTGAAATACAAGATTTTTCAGTGTCCAAACTGAGAAAAAGAGTTGAGACCTGTATTCAAAAACTATGGTTATAACTTTCGATGAAATATAATACCAATAAAGAAAAATAAGTTTTGAAGAAGAGAAATTGCTTTTATATTTCATGTGAAAATATCAATAATGTTATTCGGTTCTTGAATTCAAGTGCTTTGGTCCCACGCCGAAGTATCTATCAGGACGATGGAACATACTTAATGAGAATAGCTACCATTCACTGTGTGCCAGGCATGGTTTTGATGCTTTATGGGCACTGGGTCTAAATCTTTTGAACAACTACATGAAGTAGGTATCATTATCTCTACTTCATCAGTAGGGAAAGTGAGATATATAAGTTTAAGTAACTTGTCTGGGTTAACAGAGCCAGAAAGTGGCAGAGGCAAGATCCAAATGTTAACCTTGCCTCGACTCCATGTCTCTAAACCCTTAGAGTAAGAATATTCTGGAAACATAAATAAGCAAACGGGCCATATAATTCCTCCTTTACTTATGTGAGCTTTTCCTTGTAGGCTTTTCACAGTCTTACATGAGGAATTCAGTCAAAAGTAGGAGGAGTTCAGAAACCAGTCTGAAGAAGCCCATCACTGAAAGTAGGAACTGATCGCTCCATGTGACTACTGATTGCTCCATGTGACTACTGATTGATGTTTAATTGCAGCTACTATCAAATCAATAGCTTGAAAAATCAGACACTGTAACCCACACTGCACTCTTTATGTCATTCTTCAATGGATTCCAAAGCCTCGGGTGAGAGGCAAAATCTAGACAGAAGAGGAATCAAAGAGGAGAAATCGCCAGCCAGTTGACGAGAGCCCTGTTTGTGCGGGTTCAGCAAGGCTGCCGCCAATAGTCCCGCCTGGAGGCTGACTGCCAGGGCCACCCTCTCCTCCTCCCTGCTCCCAACCCCGCTGGCAGCAGAGTCTCTCCCTTGCACTTGACTTGCTTTCTTGCAATAATGTTAATTCTAGACTGCTAGACTACCGGCCTAAATTTAAGGGCAGTTTCTAACAATTCGAGTTTGTCGATGCTGAAATTTAAAAAATGAGGGGAAAAAGCCTTTTTGCACTCAAAAACAAACATATATTACAAAGAGGGGTTAACGCAGCACAAAATCGGCTGCATCTCATTCTGGAGAAGATCATCATATTGAGTGTCTCCACTTCCTTTCCTGTACTTTACAAGGCCGGAGATTTCTTATTCTTCCTCACCTTCAAAACCAGTTCCTTAGACATGTTTTCCTGTGATGCCACCATGATCCTCAAAGTGGTTTAAAGGTAGGTATGCTGACCTTGAGGCGTAGACCTGAATTCAAACCCCCACTAGACATGTGTGCTGACATCCCATTTCAGACAACAATTTGGGCTTCAGTTTCCTCACATACAAAATAAAAATAACAGGGGCGCCTGGGCGACTCAGTCACTCTTGATTTCTGCTCAGGTTTTGGTCTCACCATGATGACATGCAGCCCCACATCGGGCTGTGGGCTGAGAGTGGAGCCTGCTTGAGATTCTCTTTTTCCCTCTCCCTCTGCCCCTTCCCCACTTGTGCTCGCTCTCTCTTTCACTTGCTCTCTCTCTCAAAAAATTAAATAGGTAAATAAATAAATAAATGTAAAAATGAAAATAACAGCACTGACTTTATGAAGTAGTTATGAAAATGCTTCCATAATGACCGGCACATAGAGGGACTTAAAAATAGTGATTACATCTCAGGCCCAGTCCTTCCCACACCAATTCATCCATTTCAATAAATTATTTTGTCATTAAAAAATGCCCATTCAGGAACCCTCATGGGTCAGCAAAGCACTGTGGAGACTCTGAGGAATAACTGAAATCGATGGGTCCTGGGTTTTCTAAGTGCCCCCACTTCTACCAGGCAGCAGTGAAGAGAATTATCTGTTTCAGATGCTTTCCTTGGCATGAAATGCCAGTTTAATGGTCACAGAGGTATGTAAGAATTCCATTGGCAAGGATATCCTTCCTCTTCTGAATGTTCTAGATTTTTGGAAAGATGATTCCTCCTCTAAATATCCTGTGTGCCTTATTGTGTACCTGTTAGTGTCTTTATAGAGCAGATCCAATCCCAGGACAGAGCCTGGATAAATGAACACAACATCCTCAGGCCCTTGGGGACAGCCTGAATGGGTTGTACCCAGGGCACCTGACCTACAGGCTCAGGACTGGGCTGAAACCTGCATGCGGGAGGCAATCTTTACAGAATGGGTGGAACTTAAAAATGTTAAGGTGGGGCACCTGGGTGGCTCAGTCGGTTGAGCATCCGACTTTGGCTCAGGTCATGATCTCATGGTTTGTGGGTTTGAGCCCTGCATCGGGCTCTGTGCTGACCTCTAGCTCAGAGCCTGGAGCCTGCTTCAGATTCTGTGTCTCTTTCTCTCTCTGCCCCTCCCCTGTTCATGCCTGTCTCTCTCTGTCTCTCAAAAATAAATAAATGTAATAAAAAAAATGTTAAGGTGATTCTGTATTCCTAAGGGCATATAGACAATAGTTCTGGGAGTCCCGACCATTCTGAATCCGTCATATTAATTCCATTGTGTTGAGCCTTTGGTCCAGGGATGATAAGAGATACACTTAGTTTATAAAAAACCAAACCATGTACAAAATGTACAGTTCTCCATTTTCAACTGGTTTTTGGAGTAGTATACTCTAAAAATTGCATTTTATATCTCAGCTAAAAAAAAAATACAAGGCAAATAAAAAACTTGTGTGGGACTATCTCCTATCAGGCACTTTCTGTGTGGCTCAGTAATCTCAGCCAGCATGAGAGGAAGGTCAAGTTTTTTAAAGTATCATCCTAGAAAGGAGATGATTTCATCAGATACAGACACTATTTCCTGGGACTTAGAGTTTCCTCAGAAATATCTATTCAGCATTCAGTGTGTGTGTGTGTGTGTGTGTGTGTGTCTGTGTGTGCATCAAAACCTAAGTATCTACAGCTTGCATGTGTCACCTCGATGACCTTGGAATAAAGTTAAGAAGAGAGCAGGATTAAAGAAAGGAAGAGATGTGCTACAATTTCTGCATTGAGCTATGTGGAATGGCTGGTTCTGTTCCCTCAACATCTCAGGGGAGGTTTATGTATACGGACTTGCTTGAGTGCATTTAATTAGTTATCTAGTTGATGCCATGAATGACCATAGCCAGTTTTGATTAGCCACTATGCTAAGGACTTTACACATTACCTGAGTTAATCTACTTTGCAGTTAATGCAGCCTGTGACGCTATCACTATGCCCATTTTAGAGAAAGGTAAACTAAGGCACAGAAAAGAGGGATGGCTAGTGCATTACATGGAGGGAGACAGACACTAAGTTCTGAGGTCTTAAGAACATCAGTGAGGCTCCCTGTGATGAGTTTACCACATCTTGTAAGTGGCAGTAGCACCGGGCTGCAAACACAGGCCATCTGACCATGAAGCACAAGTTTTTAACCACTACAGTGCATTGCTGCTTTCCATCTCTGTCCTAAACTCATATAGCATCACCCCAAGTTTTGAAATAAAAATTCAAGTCATTAAATCTCCAGTTGATTATTGTTTTGGCATCATTTCTATTTTGCCACCATGGTTTCCTTTCTAAGTGAAAGCAAGCATCAAAATCAAAAACTCTTAGCTAGGGTTTGAATTTATGATTCATGAATTTATGATTCCTGGTTCCAAGAGGCAATAAATGCCACATTTGTTTATTTCTCTGCATTAATTCATCTCTGAGCACCCACTCACCATGGGCTGTGAGGAGTCCAACGTCTTCACTGGCCATGGTACCCAGCCTTGCTTTGGGCAGCACCAGGACTCCTGTGACAGTGGCCCCGGAAAGTCTCCAGTCTTTAGCTCCCAGGGAAGCTGGCCTCACTCCTATGCAGGCAGGGTCCCCATGTCAAAGTCAAGCACTGGTGTCCTGCCATCTGTCACACTATCAAGCCAGGCAGGCCTCAAGGATGTCCCTCTTAGCTGCCTCCCACTGACTGTGAGAGTCCTGTGCACTGCTCCCAAGACCAGCTGAGTGACCAGCCTCCCCAGGCTCCCACACTGCTGTTGACCCACTTAGTCTGCCAACTCCAATCTCTTCTTTCTCTTAACAATGTGTACGGAACACTCAATATGTCCTAGGCACTGTTCTAAAGGTTAGGGATGGGGCACCTGGGTAGCTTACTCAGTTAAACGTCCGACTCGGTTTCAGTTCAGGTCATGATCTCGCGGTTCATGGAAATAAACTTAATTTTTTTTTAATGCTAGGGATAAAAAATATCCACTAGGCAAAAAAGGCCCAAGTCTTAATAGTTTAGTGGGTAGACAGACAGGAGAGAAGTATAATGAAACTATAATGTCACGATATAATGTATTAAGTGCTAAGAAGAAAACTAAAGCCAGGTAAAGAGATAGAGTAAGGCTTGAGAAAAAGACTCTTTGAAGTTGGAGTATTTGTGCAGAGATAAGAATGAGTGAAAAAGTGAGGCTTGAGGACTTCTAGGGCCAAAGGCTTCTGGGAAGAGAGAAAAACAACTTGTTTGAGGAACACCAAGGAGGATCATTCATTGTAACTGAGTAAGGGGGCGAGTGAAAGATGGGGTGGAAGACTTAGGATCTCACAGGGCATTATAGGCCATGGAGTGAATTTTTAATTTTATTGTTTTTTTAAAATTTTGTTTATTTATTTTAAGAGAGAAAGCACAAGTGGGGTAGGAACAGACAGAGGGAGAGATAGAATCCCAAGCAGACTTCACACTGTCAGCACAGAGCCCTATGCGGGTCTTGATCCCATGAGCCACGAGATCATGACTGGAACCAAAGTCAGATACTTAACCAAATGAGCCACCCAGGTGCCCCTAATTTTATTCTGAGTCTGACAGTGTCTTTGTTTTCTATTTCTCCATAACACATTATCTCAAACTGAGTATTTTGAAAAAACACCAATTGACTATCTCACAGTTTCCAGACTCAGGAGGCCAACACATGTTAGCTGGGTCTTCCTCTGAAGATTTCTCAAGGCTAAAATCAGAGTGTCAGCTGGCTGCATCCTCATCTGGAAGGCTGACTAGGGAAAGATGCATCATCCTGCGCTCCTTCAGGTTGTTTACAGTATGCATTTCCTGCAGGTGTATGACTGAGGTCCCCATTTTCTTGCCAGCTTACAAGATCACCCTCAGCTCCTTGCATCCCCTCTCAGGTCCTTGCCATGTGGCCTACTCAATGACATGGCAGTTGGCCTCTTCCAGGCCAGCATGAGCATCTCTTTCTCTCTTTACATCTCTCTGTCACCTTCCAAGGACTCACAAAGAGAGGCATCAAAAGAGGCATGGTCCTATATGAACGCTGTCTCTGCAGATCATTCCATCCCTCTCCTCCATCTGTCTTTTCCACACAGTTCTTATCTACTATCCAGCGGTGCCACACCACTCTCCACCAGGAATTGCACACTTCTTCACTGGAGGGGGAGGAGGAGGTTCATAGACAACTCCCTCCAAAGGATGGCGGGGAAGAGCGCTAAGCTCATGAGAGAGCACTGGTGGGGTTCTGGTGGCAGCCAGTCTCTTGATCAGAGAAAGCTGGTGCTGATTGCTGTCTTGGATTCTTAACAATGAGCTCTCACTGTGAGGGGATAACTGTGTTTTCCCTGGGGTGTTCTAGTCCCATTTGGGAACAGATCTCACCTCCTAGTATTTTTTCATCCTACTTCTTGTGGGACAGGGTATATATAACCAGGCATCCTCATGGTTGAGAGGCATTCTTGAAGATTTCTTCCTTAAACCTGACTTATATGGTAAAGTTATAAAAGTCTCTCCCTTACCCATCCTGGATGGCTGGGGTCAGTTTCAATTACATACTTTCCAGTTCCGTAGCCACCTAGGTAACGGAAGAGGAAGGGAGATAAAGCTAGGGGTTGGTGTCACTTCATTTTACAACATAATCTATAGTCTTCATAGTGCAGCTTAAATTTCACTTCCTCCTCTTTCTATAATACAATAGTCACTACCTGCAGTTACTTTTTTAAATGTGAAAATTGTCATAAAATTGGTCCTTTGCTTCCCCCTATCCCAATCACACCCATTTCTTTAATTCATCTTCATATCTCCTATTTTGAAGGTATATAATTTTCAGGGGCACCTGGGTGGCTCAGTCAGTTAGGTGTCTGACTTTGGCTCAGGTCATGATCTCGCAGTTCGTGGGTTTGAGCCCTGCATCGGGTTCTGGGCTGACAGCTCAGAGCCTGGAGCCTGTTTCAGATTCTGTGTCTCCCTCTCTCTCTCTACCCCTCCCTTGTTCGCACTCTGTCTCTCTGTGTCTCAAAAATAAATAAACATTAAAAAAATTTTTTAAAAAGAAAGTATATAATTTTCCTAGTAGTTCTTAGGAACGTATAGCCTGCTGGATCCCTGAAAATGCTACTAAAACAAACTGTGGACAGGACAAAGCCAATTTTATTGGTTTCCAATGTTAAAGAAAGCATTATCTTGATAGAATCTCAGTAGCTTCTTAGAGAGTGGAGGGCAGACTTGTAATATTTATGATGTTTGGAAGCATGATTTAATATGGATATTTCATCGTGGGAACCTGAGTAGAAGTGGATAAGGGCCACACTATAATACTTTAGGTTTGATGAATACCACAAGGTGGAGATTTTTTAGACAAGGGGTTCTAGGAGTAACATTAAGAAAAGAGTAGTTGGAGAGACCAATAAAAAGTAGCTATTGAAGAGGTGAATGTCTGATGTTGACTTAGATGATTTTTTTTTTGAGAATGAGGGGGATTTTCCTGAAACAAAAAATACAGCTATGTGCAACTTTTGCCTTCCTGAGCAAAAGTTTCCTGGAATAGTCATATGAGTGAAGTCTGCTCGATGGTACAATTTTCCAAAGCTAGATAGTAAAGCTGTATGGGTATAGATGGCTTGGGTTCTCAAATGCATCAAAGTTTTAAGAACTTTGATTCAATTAGGACTAAGGATTCCAACATTGGCTTAGTGACTAAGACATAAAGAAATTATATGACCTGTGTATGTCCAATTATTTTCAGAGCGGGTATTTTCACCCAACTGATCATATTATTTCTACTTCATGTTGCCCCCTCTGTAGAAATTCTTGTTCTAATGGAGCTCTGTGGGTTATAACTGACGTGTCCAACTCACAGATGAATTCATCATGATATTTTTTATCTACTCTGGCACAACTAACTTTGTAAAATATCATGCTTGGATAGTAGAGTAACCCGGTTATTTGAATCATGGCATACTTATTGATGAAAAATATCCAACCCAACTCCAAAAAGCAGCTCAAGATATCTAACTTACTGCATAATATCTTGTGGAGAGGGTCTTATGACAATTTATTTTGAATCACAGAGTCTAGAATGGCGATTTATACATGCCAGGATGGATTAATAGGAAGATGTTAAAATACTTTTTTTTAATTTTTTTCTAATGTTTTATTTATTTTTGAGAGAGAGAGAGAGACAGCTTGAGCAGGGGAGGGTCAGAGAGAGAGGGAGATATAGAATCCGAAGCAGGCTCCAGGCTCTGAGCTGTCAGCACAGAGCCCAAGCTGAGGCTCGAACCCATGAAACATGAGATCATGACCTGAGCCAAAGGTGGACGCTTAACCGACTGAGCCACCCAGGTGCTCCTTAAAATACTTTTAAGACTAAAGTACATTGAAGATAATTTCAATAATTTACTTGTTTAGTAAATGAGCAATGAATTCAGAAGACTATTCTAGATGGTACAGTATCAAAGAGAATTCATCACAACATCAGTCATAACTACTGCACATTTATAAATCTCCATTATAATTTCTTGCTACATATAACTTAATTTTAACTTAATTGACAATACTGGTGATTTAGCACCAAGAAATAGTTTGCTATCACATTTGCATATGGCTAGGATGGCTCTAAGTTGTATATGTGAAGTTCATTTTTTCTTCCACTGCTATGCACATCCTTGTCATTACTGAGTGATGTAAACATCACCTTACATTTTCAGAGGAAATTATGATAAATATGATAAATTATGATAATTATGATTAACGATGGTGCTTTATTTCAGAATTCTGTCCTCTAGAATGCATCTATCCTCTGTTAAATTAATGAAGAAAACAGATGATGAAATTCTGGATAAATCAGTTTTAGAAATACTCTTTCAGTACTTGTAGGAAATTACTGTGGTTGAGTTTCCAGACAGAATAAAGTTGGGAAGAAGGGGGAAAACTCTATTTTGAAGACTATAATTTCTCATATCTGTGGCTTACTTTTTATTACCACTTTCATGTTAATTTCCCTCATTTTCTATAGCTCCTCTTTGAAAATTCATATTGCCCTCCCAGGGAAGATATTTCCTTCTTCTCAGGTTCTGAGAACAGAAGTTTCTAAATCCATTTATATAAATATCCCAAACTTAATTTCTAACTATCACCACATCTCTTTTTTATTACTGTACCAATATAATCTCTTCCTGATATATATGTTTTTCCCTCTATCAATATTCTCTCACTTTTGGAGTTTATTTATTTGGAAAAAAATACTTTCTTGTTGATCATATTTCTTCTTAAATCTATTAAAGAAAATTCTTGGTAAGTAAAACTTACGGCCTCTTTTGTTCAAGAATCAGTAGCTCCAGAAATGGTCCTGGATGTTACCTGTAGGAAGGGTAAGCAGAATTCCCTCAGGATTTGCTCCTTTCCATAAGTCCATGGACACTACTATCTTGCAAGCTAGGGTCATTTTTTTTGCAATTTAAAAATGAATTCCACTTCTGTTTCAAAAGGTGGAGTATGCATACTTTCCCCTATTCCTCCTGCTGAGCACAACTAAAAACTCTGGAAATATATGTAAATTATGAATAAGGAGCCCCTTAAACTTGGAGAAAAGAGAAATGGGACCCCAAGGAATGAATGGTGGTGAGTTTACAGTTTTCTTTTTTGTTTCATATACCCCAGACTGGGCTCTAGAGAAGCCGGAAGACTGGAACCACTCACAGGCAGAGACAAAAACAAAAGAGAACAAAGATCCTGAGAGTAGAGTGTTGTCTTTAGCCAAAGAACCAAGAAATGGCAGGCTAGCGAGTCAGAACACTTAGACAATAATTGCTCTTCTTCTGCCAAATGTCAGGAAAAAAATTTAAAAGAAGAAACGGTGTCCCAGTGTGGAAATTAGATTTCCACACTCAGCGGGCTGTAATACTGTGCCCCAACACCCTGCAGAGTAGTGTCACAAAAAGCCAAGTTAGGAGCCTTGACTTACATCCTCACGAGGTAGTAACAGGGCGGCCCCAACTTGCGATGGTGTCAGAGGATGCCTCATGGAGCATCAGGGCTTTCCTCACCACTCGGTGGTAATGTGATAATTAAAGATTATTATCAGTGATAATGAGGCAATAGTCTCCTATAGTTTTAGTGAAGACCCCATGGCAAACAGTGCCCCTCTAAGCTCTTGTACAGAATGGCATCAGAGAGGACTGGTGGGGGTGAGGGGGAGCCTGAACTTCCAGCCCCGCCCTGCAGTAATGAGAAGCCTCTTTCCTGCCACTACACCTGAGGCACAGAGGCTGAGTGGGAAACCTGGACTTTCACCCCTTCTTGGCAGTAACGAGGCAGCACTCTACAACTCCTGCCAGAGCAGTTTCAGATAAGTCCTGCTAAAACACAAAATTTAAATAAGACAGAGAGTATCATAATGCCTTCAATGTCCAAGTTTGAACACCAAGATGATACGGATTTTAGAATTATCTGGCAAAAATTTTTTAATATTTATTTATTTATTTGTTTGTTATGTTTTTAGATATAGAAAGAGTGTAAGCAGGGAGAGGGACAGAGGGAAAGAGAGAGAAAGAGAAAGAATCTTAAGAAGGCTCCATGCTCAGTATAGAGCCTGATATGAGCCTCAATCCCACGACCCTGGGATCATGACGTGAGCCAAAAATCAAGAGTCTGATGCTCAACTGACCAAGCCACTCAGACACCCCTGTCTGACAAGAATTTTAAAGTGGACATCTTAAAAATGTTTCACTGAGGAATTATGAACACACTTGGAACAGATAGAAAAATAGAAAATCACAGGAAAGGACTATGACAAAATGTAAAGGAGAACCAAGTAGAAATTTTGGAACTGAAAAATATAATAACCTAAATAAAAGATCTGAGGAGATAAGCTGCATAGTAGACTAGAGCCGATTGGGGTGGGGACGATCAGTGAATGTGAAGAGAGAATATAATGACCTCATCTGAGAGGTAATAATTTCTCTCATCAGAGAGAAAAAAGACTGGAGGAGAAAAAAACCTGAGCAGAGCCTTGGAGAACTGTGAGACAATGACAAAAGGTCTAACATTTGTGTCCTAGGAGTCCCAGAAAAAGTGGAGAAAGGAGGCAGAGGTAAAAGAGTGCTTAAACTTTTCAAATTTGACAAAAGACATAAACCAACAGATTTAAGAAGCTGAGTAAACCCAGAAAGTAAAAATACAAAGGAATCCACACCAAGACAAATCAAAACAACACAAATCTTGAAAATTTCTGAAAACTAGATTCAAAACAACACAAATCTTGAAAATAGCAAGAGAGAAATGATACCTTGCCCATAGAAGAAAAACAATTGGAGTAAAAGTGCATTTGTCTTCCAAAGCCACAGAGGCCAGAAAGAAGTTGTTCGATATATTCAAGAGCTAAAAGAAAATATCTGTTGACACAGATTTCTATACTCAGCAAAAATATTCTTCAGAAATAAAGGGGAGGGTGGCTCAGTCGGTTAAGCGTCTGACTTCGACTCAGGTCATGAGCTCATGGTTCGTGGGTTGGAGCCCCACAGTGGGCTCTGTGCTGACAGCTCAGAGCCTGGAACCTGCTTTGGATTCTGTGTCTCCCTCTCTCTCTGCCCTTCCCCCACTCATGCTCTGTTTTTCTCTGTCTCAACAATAAATAAACATAAAAATTGTTTTAGGGGCGCCTGGGTGGCTCAGTCGGTTGAGCCTCCGGCTTCGGCTCAGGTCATGATCTCACGGTTCGTGGGTTTCGAGCCCCATGTCGGGCTCTGTGCTGACAGCTAGCTCAGAGCCTGGAGCCTGCTTCGGATTCTGTGTCTCCCTCTCTCTCTGACCCTCCCCTGCTCACGCTGTCTCTCTCTGTCTCTCAAAAATAATAATTAAAAAAAACATAGAAAAGACAGCTAGAAACTTGGGAAGGATCTCGTAAGGTAGTCACAATCTGACTTACTTACCAGATTCAGTGATAGGGTCTGATGTTGGCAAATTAAGAATCTGGACTTGAACTAAAGCATCCAGAATTTATCCATCTCTGCAGACTAAGATTAAGCTAACTCACAAGAGACAAATATTTACATGAGCAAGAACAAGTAGATTCTCTTTCTTTGCTGACCCTCTCTCTTCTATTCCCCTCTTTTTCTGAGTGTTCCTCTTGCAAGGCCCTCAAAAAAGTATCCTGTTTTTATTTGGGAAACATATCTCTCCAGTTCCTGCTTGAATTCTGTGAGATGAATGCTTCCAACTGAACATTAATGGAGCTTAATGGACCTCACTTGCCCCTAAAGGGGAAAACTGAGAAGAAAAATGGAGAGAAGAAAAATGGGTAAAAAATCTGGTTTTAATTTAAACTGGACTATAATTTCAATTATAACTGAACTGTAAACTTAAAGTTTAGTACTTATTTCTTTATTAGGAAATAAGTACACTCCACCCACATGAACATTCATTTTCCTCAAAGACTATACACTGAAGTTTTATATGAGGAAAGGAAAATTTCTCCCACTAATGTGATTTTGACTTTGCCCTTTAAAAAACAGCAACCTTTGCACTATTCTTGTTAAAAACATCTGTTTCCTTCCTAGAACTGTTGTAAAGTCCACAACTTTGTATAAATAGCTCCCTCTTTGGCATACAGTGCAACCTCAATCGGTAGTTTATTCTTAATTTCATAAAAAATGGAAGAGGAGGTGTGGAAGAAGAATGTATCAAGGGGCACTGAGGTGGCTCAGTCGGTTAAGGGTCTGACTCTTAGTTTCAGCTCAGGTCATTATCTCACGGTTTTGTGAGTTCAAGCTGTGCACTGGGCTCTGTGTTGGCAGCACAGAGCCTGCTTGGGATTCTCTCTCTTTCCCCCTCTCTCTGCCCCTTCCCCACTAGCGCTATCTCTGTCTCCCTCAAAATAAATAATCTTAAAAAAAAGAATGTATCCAATTATGTGACCCTCGGACATCCATTGTTCCTTCATTTGTGAAGCTTACCACAGCTTTACCTCTTACCTTATGTAAGCACTCCTTTTATGTTCTTTTCATAACTGCAGTTAATTAGTTAGGCATGGAATAATTATTCTAATTATACTATGCTGGATTACATGCTGGACCCTAAGATCCTTGAGGGCAGGGACCATGTCTTGCATATCCATCTGTTCTTAAGGCATATCACAGGCAAATAGTAGGAACTCAATAAATATTTGTCAGATGGATGAATGGATGGATGGATAGTTGGATGGATGGTTGGATAGAGAAAAAGATGGCAAATGACTTAAGCTTTATGTGCCTTAGTGATCCTATATGTAAAAGTTCTGAAGATTAAATATGATACCATAATGCACATAGAAGAATACAGACTTCCTTCCTTCCACCCTCATTCCTTTCCTTTCCTTTCCTTTCCTTTCCTTTCCTCTCCTCTCCTCTCCTCTCCTCTCCTCTCCTTTCCTCCCCTCTCCTCTCCTTTCCTCTTCTGTCCTCTCCTCTCCTTTCTTTTCCCCTCCTTTCCTCCTTCCTTCCTCCCAATCCATCCATCCATTTAACCATCTATCCATCCATCATCCAGCTATATATTTAACCTGCATCATAAAATGCAGGGGGATAATTAAGGTCTAGCGAAGGTTAAAAGTAACCAGATTCTGTGGTTATAAAAAAGTCTTATCATAGCTTGTATAAAACAGTGATAACATGCTTATCATAGTGAACTCATAAAATAAAAAGAATGAAGAGGAACCAAAGAATTGCCTATGCTACCACAGCAATTGCTAATAGATTTCTCTGAAGCCTTTATCTATGAATAAGTTGATTAAAGTATCAAATGGAAAGACCATTAAAAAGCAAGGTCTAAAATAAGCCCTCAAGTAGATTATTAAAATAAACTCTAATATATGATTAAATTTATCTTAATTAAATATCTACTAGTGATAATATATTTTAAACAGTATTTTCCAATTACAAAAGTGATCTCTGTTATGATAGGGTATTTGGAAAATAAAGAAAAGTTAAAAAAAGAAAAAATATTTCGTAATTGTACTGCAACTTTTTTCTGCAATTCCATTTTAACACTTTTTAAGATGTACATTGTAAATGCTACATTTTCTAAAGTATATAAAATGTTTAATATTTATTGTAATCTAAGTATAAGATAAACATAATACTTATACATGTATGTATGACATAATACATATCATTGCAAATAATTCTCCAGCTATTAAACATTTCTGAAATCATTTAATTTGAAGATCTACTCTTTGAATATGGTGTAATTCAGATTATCTATTTTATATTGTTGAATTTGTAGGTTATATGTAATTTTTTACTATTTCAAAGTTTAAGGGTCAACTTTGATTTAGGCTTTTTTTTTTGTCTCTGATTTTTTCCTTGAATGAGACACTTATACTTTGAATTATAGATCAAAGTGAATGAACTATCTTTTTACCTTGGCTAATAAAAATAAATGATTTTTATAAGTTTAGATATTACAGATGTGTATAAAGTAAAAGGTCTTCCTGTAATTTTACCCCCACAGCTTTCAAAGCTAACCATTGTTAATAATTTGGTATGTGTCCTTTTAGATTTTATGTGGGACTTTGCTTTTCATTTTATTTGTAACTGATTCCTCCTTCACACCAAAATAGAAGTACCCTTACCAGTCAGCAACAAAAGGTATTGCAAAAGTCTTGGTGTGGGGGATATATATTTATATTTATATTTATATTTATATTTATATTTATATTTATATTTATATTTATATTTAAGAGTGTATTCATACATACATATTCATTTTATATTAATAGTAAAAGTATTTACTTCCTTAGCTGTGAAAACTAATGCTTTGATTTTATTCTTTATACACGCTTTTTTTAGCATTAACACTATTGTTGAATTGGTTTTTCTTCATGGGAGATTGTGTCCTGAGTACAGGAAGTAGGAAAAAGACTAAGCCAGTAAGATTACTTTCTTCCTTATTCAAAGTCTGAGTATATTATTATAAGATACTCCTCCTTCTCAAAATAATTCAGTGTAGGTTTATTGAGCAAGAGATGATGCTTTGATTGAGTGAAAGCATCTCTTCTGTCGGCATCTTTAGTTCTAATTTCTGTCATTAGCTGCATATCAAAGAAATAATATTTAAAATATCTCTTCTCTAATTATGTATCTTATAGTTTCTCATTAATGATGTTATGTGTTTATATTCTTCTCCTTAATTTTTTCCTCTTAGTCATAATGATTAAAAGATTTATCTATTTTTTGTTCATTCCAAAGAATCTGGGCTGTATGGATTTGTTATGATGGTAGTGATGGTGTTGTTCTTACCGAATTCATTAGATTTTGCTTTTACCTTTACCATTTTATCTTTACTCATTTCTTTTTTTATCTCTTTTGTCATCTTTTTTAATTTATAGATCTTTTAGTTCAATTTTTTTTAAAGTTCCCATTCATTAATACAAATTTTAAAACTATAAAGCTTTCTCTGGGTTATAAATTTGCAGTGCCCTGAAGGTTTTGACATACAGCATTTTCACTGGCATTCATTTCAAAAGGTCTTTTATTTCATTTTATTTCCCCTTTAATTCAAGAATTAGCTTAGAAAGTGGTTGGTTTGTCCTTATTATTTCCAAGCAATTATATCTGCAGGACTCTCTTTTTACTGCAACATGGAGGTTTTTTTTTTTTTCACTATGAGTTTACTGGGTTCTCCACTTCTATGGTATATGATCAGTTTTCTGTGTATTTTCCATGAATATTTAAAAATACATATTTCTTGGGGTGCCTGGGTGGCTCAGTCAGTTAAGCACCTGACACTTGATCTCGGCTCAGGTCTTGAACTCACGACTTCATGGGTTTGAGCCCCACATCAGGGCTTCTCTGTGAGTTCTCTGTCTCCCTCTCTCTCTACCTCTCCCCAACTTGTGCTGTCTCTGTCTCTCTCAAAATAAATAAATAAATAAATAAAAATACATATTTTTTGGGTTTGGATTACAGTGTGACTACCTCCTATATTTGTCAACTTCAGCCATTAAATTCTAAAAGAGATATATTAAATCTCTCACTTGCCTAAGAAAATGTGTATCAGATAGATAATATCAGTGGGTATATACCTCAGTTATTATGACCTGTGTTTATAAGAAGAAGCATCTTTATATGACTTAAACCATCACCTTCCATTTTTCTGAACCATCACTCTGTTTTCTATATTTGGCAGAGGACCTGGGTTCAAGTTCTGGCTTCTCTGTTGTCATTAGGACTTCAGGCTATTTGATTAATTTCTTTGAGCTTGAGTTTCCTAACTTGTAGAACCAAGATAATAATAGTCCTTCCTACCTTAATAGATTAATATAAGGAGCAAATGAAAGTCAATAATGTAAAAGTTTTTTAAAGTAGGTTTTTTCAAATATGAAATATTATTTTTATGATTATTACTTTGTAAATTTCAGACCTGTGATTGATATTTCTCTAAGACTACAATTGGCTGGCTTACATTGCTAAACTATTAAGTTTGGGGAAATTCTACAAAACTTATTCTGAGGAATGAAGTATTTGTCATGAACCTGGACCAAAGTTATATAACTTTTTTATATAACTTTTTACTAAAACTCACCTATAATGGATGCTAACTCTTTAGCTTTCTTAAAAAAGTTATTTTATTTATTAAACTATTTTATTCACCAGAGTATTATGAAGGAAGAGATTAAATGCTACTCTTGAGTTTAGGAACAAATTCTGCTAGTTTTTACAACTAGGGTATTGAATGTGAATCCTCTTCAAAGTTCATTTTATCCCCTAAATTAACTTTAGTGTGTTTGTTTTAGAACATTATGCTCTTATATGTGAGTCAAGGGGCATATGGTCTCTTTATTGGAAAATAAAGAACAGATGTGTGGTTTAGATAAGTACACATAAACATGTGAAGGTCAATGGCAGGTGACTCATCATTTTTACCATATTGTGGAAGGGATATGAATAATTTCCTTAGAGGAAATTTAATCCTTGATACAGTGACATCAAAGAAGCCATTATTTTATTTATTTTACTAGATAAGCATTAAAAGATCTAAGAAAAATACCATTTTTTCTTCGAATTGTTAATAATTCTCTGGACATCCAGATGATGGATTTAAGACAATGTGCTGAAAACCAATCCAAGTTCTGAACGTGCATGTCAAAGGGGGCCCATATTAACTAAGACCAGAAACCTCCTAAATATACCTTCCTTTTAATTTCTTTGAATATTCAGTTCACTGTGCATGAGAAGACAGTGGATAACTTGGCTTAATAGGATGTTTTATTTATTTTTTCTTTAAATATCAAAACCTTTTATTGAAATCAAAGGAAAGAAAGAACTAGCTTTTAATAGAAAAAAATGATACCATAAGTTCTTGAAAACTTTTGAAATCTCTATTTTTTTTTGCCTTTCTTTGCTGTAAATTTCCATTCTGATTAGTTCAAGAGTCTTCTGGATGTCAGAGAATGTCTTTAAAAACTGAAAGGCTACACTCACTTCACCTTCAGAGAGGATCACATTTATGCTTTCCCAATCAAGGCCAGGTCTTTTCTGGGTCCACAATGATCTCCACAGCTGTTAGGAAACCAGTTAAACTCTAAATCTTTGAGCCTAGTCTCAAGAAACATCCTCCTTATTAGTTTCCTTAGAATCAATTTTTAACTACATCAAAAAAATATATATATTAATATGTATGTGGCAAGAACCATTTCTTTAGACTATTCATCTATTCATTTACCTCTCATTAATGCATGCATTTTTTAATTTAATAATCCACCACTTATTTATATGATAAGGGTCCTGATAGTGTCCTAGAGAAATGGCAATAATATTGTTTAAAGGACTTGCTTGGGGGCCCTAGAGAGTCTCCAGTTTATAGTGATGGAGAGAGATATAAACAAACTATTACAAAATGATGTGATAAGAAGTGAAATGGATGTATTCTCAGGGATTAGGAGACACCATACAAGAAATGCAGACTAGTATCCGCTTTGGTCACCATTATATTCCAGCATCCGGAACACTATCTGAGACTGGGGGGGCATTTGGCGAATATATGGTGAATGCATGGATGGGTGGATGAATGGTAGGGTCAAAGATGGCTCCTTACAAGAAAAATCAATTCACTTGTAGATTGAAAACTATCAAAGTATATATGAAAGAGATACTTCTATGTGGATAGCTCAGTATAGAGAAATGAAATAGCATTAGCATATTCAGGGCACAGGCAAGTAGGTTGGTATGATAGAGAATTTGGTGAAATGGCAAAAAATGAGATGGGGAGGTTAAAAAAAAATCTAGAATGTACATCACTAAGAATTATGGTCTTGGTGAGTAATAAAAAGCACAAAGGTTTTAAGTAGAAAATTGACATGATCTGATTTGCTAGGTAAGAGGATGAAGCTCCAGGGAAGCAAGGACTTTGGGAGTGGCAACAGAGTGGTTGAAATTATAGAATATTGAATCCAGATTGGTAAAGTATACACTTTCTCCTTTTGGAATTCCTTAGGGATTCCAATAACCTTGAAAGGAATTATAGCACAGTGGCTACGATCAATTATACTGAAGCCAGACTGCATAGGCTTAAATCCTGCTCTGCCACTTACTGGCTGTGTGGCCTTGAACAAGTCGCTGAACCTCTCTGGGCCTCGGTTTTCTCATCTGAAAATGGAGATGACATAAATGTATCATAAAGTTGTTTATTACGAGGACTAAATGAGTTAGTTTGTAAAGTGCTTGGAAAAGTGGCAATAGTGTTGGTTAAATTAGTTAAATTAAAACCTTAAATATTGATTCACAACTATTTCATCTAAAATTAGGCATATGTGTTTTAATTTTCTGTGTTAATTTCTATAAAACTTTACATATTCTTTATTTTCTGTGAAGTGGAAGTTTTTTCCAATTTTCCCCCTGAGACGATAAATATTTGATTCTAAAGTGATGAACCAGTAATGATAGATCAGCCAGTAGAACTTGCAAAACTTTGGATGCTGAAAATTGTATTAAATACTTCCTCCTCACCAAGCATGTAAAAGATCTAGAGAGAATGTGTGAGAAAGATCTCACAGAAAGTGTTAGTTCTGTGCAGCGAATAACCCACACCGTGCAAGAGGAGGACCGGGGTGAGCCACCTCCTTTCCCTCAACTTCCACGAGACCACCTAGAGAGCTTCGACTGTGTTCCCTACCATTGAGGGATTTCACTAACTTCTTGAGTTTGGATCCTGCCTGAGAATTGGGAAAAGGCAGAAGACAGGCTGGCCGGCTCTGCCAGCAGCAGAAGTGAGAAAAGGGGCTGTGGCCTTGAGCTCAAAGAATGTGTCTGGGCAAAGCAAGATGACTAGTTCCCAGGCTCAGGACAGGGGCCACAGAGAGGAAAGGGCCACAGTGTGGGCCTCTGCAGAGGGAACCTCGGGTTTCCCGGTGACCGTGGAAGGAGAGAAAATGAGGAGGCAGAGCGTCTGGGAAACTGCCAGTAAAAGATCTCTAGCAAAGGGGACGCGGCCTGTCTCTAAGTCACAAAGTGGATTTGAACCAAGCCTGTCTCAGATCTGGCATGAAGATGGTTTATGGGAACAAGAACTTTCCATCTCCCTACAGCCCCTCGCTGCACACAGTCTCACTCGGCTGGATCAAACATGGGCTTACTGAGGTGGGGAAGAGAATCAAGTGGGAGGTAGCCCATGACCCCCTCCCCACCTCAGCAGAAGTTGGAAGCATTAACTACTAGATATGAGACTGGACATTTTAAGCACCAAAATGAGACAATTTTGTTCATAAAGTGATCTGAATCTTTGGCCTGTGTTCTGCAAAGTCCTGTAACTGTCCTGTTTCATGCATAGGCAGGGGGAAAATGTAGCTCACTGAGCACAATGAGACCAGGGAGAGATGGGAATATGTTTGCTCTGTGAATTGAATCCTACAAATTGTACTCGTTTAGGGTACTGGATACAATTTTTTGATTCTGTCTTCTGTTTTAGCCATTTGCACATTTCACTCCAGACCAACCAACTCAGTCTATCCGCCAGTCAGTGATTTTATTTCCAGACCTTTTCTCATGCCTTCTCTCCCAACGGACATGAAAGCACTCATCACTTTCAGGACTTCTAACAAATACCCCATTGTTCTAGTGCTGCCAACCAACCTTGAGATCAGTGGTTCTCCTCCTACCACCTTGGATGGATTTCAGAGAGTCTGAAATTGTCCCCCAATATTTGGATGAATGTGTACTTTTTTTTTTTTTGGTGGCAGAATTGATAGCTTTTGCCAAATTCTCAAAAAAGGACTAGAAGGAAAACAAAAGATAAAGAAAATCTGTCTTCATTCGTACTTCTCTTATAGCTAAGTTAGAGATAATCATGTCCAGGTCTGCACAAAATTATGATGGAAATACAGTTTACTTCTCTGAACTTATTATCACTAAGGGTTCATTGTTCTTTCTTCCCAATTTTTGTATCTCTAGTAAGTATTAGTATGGGGCATATATTCCCTAAGTTACTGATGTATCTTTGCCCCAGAAATCTCATGTAAGCATTTTGTTCTCACAATCACATTTACAACATAGTACACAGGAGGGGCACCTGGGTGGCTCAGTCGGTTGAGCATCCGACTTCGATTCAGGTCTTGAACTCCCGGTTCTTGGGTTCAAGTCCTACGTCAGGCTTGCTGACCGCTCAGAGCCTGGAGCCTACTTCGGATTCTGGGTTTCCCTCTCTCTCTGCCCCTCCCTGCACGTGCTCACTCTCTCTCTCTCTTTTCCAAAAATAAGTAAATAAACATTTTTTAAAAAAAGATCTAGTACACAGGAGGGAAAACTTTCTTGGTTGCTGGTAGAGATTTCTTAACCCCTGATGTAGCATCATGTAGACTATACATAAAGGCAATGTATAGAATATATTTATGTTTCAGGGGTTATAATAAACATACAAACACATCAAGTTTTTAAATTTATATATGTTCTTATTCATTTCCTCAAGAGTCATACATGGTGTTCAGTACAGAGAAGCTGAGTAAATGCTTCATTATGGGGATGGTGATTGGTTTCTGGAAACTGAGCCTAATGAATGGCAGTGATTGTCTGATCCCCACTGATGATGGGCCTCTCCATTTCTCTCTCTCTTCTTGTTCCTTTATTTATTTTTTAACGTTTATTTATTTTGATAGAGAGAGCATGAGTAGGGGAGGGGCAGAGAGAGAGGGAGACACAGAATCCCAAGCAGGTCCAGGCTCAGAGCTGTCAGCACAGAGCCTGATGCGGGGCTCAAACCCATGAGATCATGACCTGAGCCAAAGTTAGGTGCTTAACCGACTGAGCCACCTAGGCGCTCCTCTCCTGGCTCCTTTAAGTTGTTATTCTGAAACTTCCTTTCATCTCCTTCTTCATTTCTCCCTTCTCTATGATTTTAATTGTTTTTCAGAGTTTGCAGCAATTATCTGTAGTGCCTTTGGTTGTGAATCAAAATCACAACAGTTCTCAAGGTGCTTCAAGCTCCAATTTCTGACCCTTTTCCCCCACAGAAAAACAAAGTAGGTGACTTCCTCTCATTTGATAAACACCATCTGAATCTCTTAGCTTCAGTTCATAATTTTACATTAATACCAATAAATATGGTATTATGTGGGCGGGGGGTTCTGGAGGGAACAGAGTAGAAATCGCAAGTGATTATTTATAGATTTCCAGATGTTTTTCTGATTCCATGGCCTCTTTGTGGGGTATAAGGTTACAAAGCTGATGTGACCCACTTTCCAGTAGTACAGGCCCCCTCCTCTCATGGAGAAAAACATCCTTTCTGCCCCACTGAAGATTCCTTTCAAATCTACAAATGGGTGTCTCACATTGACAAAGTGTGGAGAAAATGAAAAAAGAGAAGAAACCAAGAGGAAATTTGAGAAAAAAATTGGCTTTGAATTGTGAATCAAATTCTGAGTCCTCAGCTTAATTTGTAGAAAGTGTCCCTTGATCTGTTAAAACCGATGTTTTAAAGATGGTAGCTAGAGGAAGCGCAGGAATTAGTATCTTATCACTAGGCGGATGACAGAATTGATAGATTGGTTCAGGGACCACAAGACTGAGTGAACGGAAGTGATTAAACGAAGGCTTTCAAGCTGATGTTTTCAACCTGACTCGATGTCTGATGTCCTATAGGACTTGGCGTATTGAAGAAGTACGGCCACTGAGGTGTGTGCCTGTGCGCAGCCCTGCAGATGGGGTCAGGCTCTGTCTTTATTCCTGAGGCCCCTGCTTTCTTGGTTGGTATAAACCTTTTCCTTGGCTCTGGGGGAGAGCCCTTAGCGCACACCTGTCTGGCCTTCTCCATGCCTGGATTCCAGACAGATATTCATTTTATACTTTCTGGATACTTGAACTCTGGACTAGTTTTCTTTCTATCTAAATGGTACTTTCATATATAGTGTTGGTTATGGTTGGAGGTCTATTTTCTCCTATAAAGGTACCTAGATATTCTGCCACAATGGTTGAAAAGAGAAGCTCTTTTTTTCCCCCAGAAAGAATATACATGTTTTGCTTTTAGTTTCAATAACACATGAACTTTGCACAAAATTCAGTGCTATAAAGTTAAGCATCCGCTAAAATCTCTCTTCCAAGAGACAACCACTGTCAATATTTTTCATATATTCTACAGACTGAATTCTTATATATTTATTTATATAATGCATATACACAAACACACACAGGCACACACATAAACACACACACATACATACACATGCAAGACAATATAGCCTAGTGATTATGGACTCCAGAGACAAATCGTTCAGATTCAAATCTCATCTGTAGACTTGTAAGTGACTTAATCTCTGTGAACTTCTCTTCTCCTACCTGTAATCGAAAAAATAATATCTACTTTATAAAGTTGTTTTTAGTGTCAATTTAGAAAAGCCCCTTGGAAATGCCTAATACATGGTAAAGAATGTGTTAATTATTATGCTATAAGATGTTCTTTAACTGCTTTGTCACTTATTAATAATTCACAGACCTCTTCCCATAATATTTTAGGGATATTTGTCTTATTTTTTAAAATACCTATTCTGCCCTATTATATCCTACCCTATTCTATTTACCCTAAAAAGCCTATTCCATATTCTATTTAATGTTCATATCTAACATTTAGGTACAGCATCAACACCAACACCATATTGTCTTAACTACTATGCCTTTTTACTATGTTTTAATACCACACATTTTTTAACATTTAGCTATTCTAATATATTATTTATTTCCTTTGTAATTATGTTCATCATTTTTCTTTTTAGTGATTACATCCTAGCCAAGGATTGGATAAATATTAATTAATAGTTTCTTCATTATAAGAATAAATTTTAAGTTTATTAGGAGAAATATATACCACCATTAAGTTTCTAAATATTCCAACCGTATATTATTTGAAAGAACTACATAAAACAAAATGCTTCAGAAATTTAAAAATAAAAGGAATAAAGAAGGTATTTTTTTAATTAGCATAGGGGCACCTGGGTGGCTCAGTCAGTTGAGCATCCAATGCGTGATTTCACTTCAAGTCATGATCCCAGGGTCGTGGGATAGAGTCCTGCATCAGGCTCCACACTGAGCATGGAGCCTGCTTAGGCTCTCTCTCTCTCTCTCTCTCTCTCTCTCTCTCTTTCTCTGCCCCTCTCCACTGCTTAAGCTCTCTCTTTCTCTCTCTAAAAAAATAATTAATAAGTAAATAGATAGATAGGTAAATAAATAAATATTAGCAGTGATAATGAAGGAAAATTGATGCTAAATGCATTCAATAGGATGAAGAGAATAATTTTATGTCAATAAATGCTTATAATATACAATAATAGTAAAATAAAGTGGACCATTTGGAGCACTTATGTAGAGATGGAAAAAGAAAGCAATTCTCCAATGAGAAGGAAGGGGTTAGTAAACTTATGGCCGCTGAAAGAATCAGTATGCGTTCTATAGGCAGTTGAATTGGTGCCTAATTATGATAGCTGCTTCACATGTTACAAGAATGCAATGTGGGAATGTGCTGTTGCAAAGAGTAAAGTGATATATAAAATCCCCAATCACTAGTCCTCTTCGTATGATATTCTTGGAAATTAAAAAAAAAAATACACACACTCAGGAAAAGATTTCAGAAGAGAGAAGAAGTCTGCTTTGCCTGGGGAAAAAAATGGAGCTGCTTTTCTATAATCCCGTGTGATTTGAGAGCAAATCACGAGCTGTTCAAAGTCTGAAAATGAAAAACCTCCAGGAATGTCCTCGACCTGTTGGGAAGATGATGGCTCAGTAATGCTGCTCTCAGACCAGGAGAACTCTGTCTGCTTTGCAACCTTCCTCAAAGTCTAGAAACGGTATGAACATAAAACCAGTGACAGCACATGGTCAGACCTTTACTGAGGAAATGGGGCAGGCGTGTGTACTAGCTGGTATTCTTGGTAATTAAATGTCTTTGGAAATCATTCCCCAAGAGTTCTAAGAAGGGGTTGGTTCATTCCCTTCTCTTTTCCATGTGGCAACATTCCCAAGGGTGCTGTGAGAGGAGAAATAGTCCAGTAAAAGTAATTTTCTAAACAATACTCTGAAGGGCATCACGGCAAGGGCATACTTAACAAAAGTGTGTCTTGCCTTATAATGTAAAGCTGAAAGTTTGGCCTATATTTTCAGGATGGTTTAATAGGAAAAGGCCTATAGCCTTATAGAGTACAGAATACATTCAAATGTCCTTTCCGCCCCTTTTCCAATAAGAAAGAAAAACTCCAGCCTGATGAAACAGTTAAATTTGAAAACAGACTATTTTTTAATGGATTTTCATCTTGCTTACCCCGCTAATGAAAAGCAGTAAGCATACGTAACCACAATTTGGATGTAGAAAGTAATTAAAATCTTCATGGACTCAATACTACATCCAGTAAATATGCCTTTAAATATTTTACTTATTAATTTCCTTCTCTTCTCTCTTTCTCTCTCTCTTTTTCTCTTTCTTTCCTTTTCTTTCTTTCTTTCTTTCTTTCTTTCTTTCTTTCTTTCTTTCTTTTTCTTTCTTTTCTTTTTTCTGCCTTTCTCCTTTGGAACAAATCAGTTTCCAATTACTGAACCCATATTTAGGCAAAACAATTAATCTGTATATAGTTTGGATGCAGTAGGAGAACCCCAACCCTGGAAAGAGTTGAATGCTAAGGCCATTGCCAGATTTAGAAGAAAAGTCTCCATTTAGTTTCTCTTTAAAGATAAATAGTTATGTTTTCAATGATTGATGAGATTTTTATTGAAAAGGCGTGCTTCCAGGTGGGGAAATTCCACATAAAGGCAAAGAAATCTGAGAGAGGAGGTTGAAATCAGGGAACTGAATGAGGAAGGTCCTATTAGAGACTCCTACTGATGAAAATGTGCCCAGGACTCACCCTGTTTAGATGCCCTGTACCCCACAGCCCTGGAATGTCCCGGGAGCAAGTTACAAACCTAGTCCAAAACAGAGTAAGTTAGTAATCCTTAGTGCAAATAGCACCTACTGAAGAACTAACATAAGTTGAGCCGAACTGTTGTGCTTTCAGCGAACCAGCAAAAATCAAACTGCCCCTCACATGCAAACTAGACAACTTCCTCTTGCCTCTTAATAAATGTGCAGTAACTTAAAGCTCACAAAACCACTTATCAGTATTGAGACAAGCGAACCTCTGTCTTTCTAGCCTAAAGTGTCTGCAGTTGCACCTTTAAAGACAGACTTCAAAATTTGCTGTTTTCCCCCCTTTTTTAGTTATCGCTATGAAACAAATGTTTGCTGAGTTAAAGGTACTGTATGTGACTTCATCTCATTAGTCATCTTAGCACCTGCCTCATCCGATGTCAGTACAGGATTCTGCTCTTCCTCGCCCTTTCATCTGCTCCAGAATTTCAGCCAACAATCAAGAACACGCCGTGGTTCTTGGCAACCCCAAGGCCCAGATGCTGAATAATTTTTTACAGTTAACTCATTACTAATGGTATTCTCATACCCACACTTTTGAAGCAGTCTGTGACCGCGAAACCCGCTCACAGATAGTTAATTATCATCTTTCCAAATTTACAAAGTTGCAGCAGAAGTAGCTGCGTGCAGGAAGAGTTGAGCTCACGCTGACTACGGAGTGTACCTGGTGAGATTCCAACCCAGTGCTTTTATTGCAAACAGGTGATTATTTCTCAAGTACGTATGCCATGAGCACTCATGTAAGCAATGCTCTTCTTCTTGGGAGAAATAAAATATTTCCTCTAGAACTAAAACTTCTTTAGAACAGCAAGTAAAAAGCAATCATGTTTTTGAGCTATCATTCCTCATTTGTTTATTCTTCTAGCTGGGTTTACGATGCTACCTTAAACGAGTGAATTAAAATGCTTTATGCTTCCATAATACCTTCGTTAAAATGACTTTAAAGTAGGAACATATTGTGTCCTGACAAGCTACAGAGGCAGAGTAATATAAGTAAATGATTACTCTGAAAGGCAAACTGAGGCAAAAGGAAAATTTAATCAGTTAACGTAATGCTACACATTAACTTGGAAGACTCCTCATAATTATTGCAGTTAAGACATTTTACCCTCCAAACAGGATAACAAATACTCTAGGAGCTGCTGATAACTCAGTGCAGCCTCTATTCCTTTGGTGTCTGGAATTCAGCACCAGAAATCTCCACAACACAGCCCCCGGAGCACCGACACACCCCCAGCAAGCCACGGGACCTGGCAATTGCGCCAAGACCTATTTGTTCTCTCTGCTCTGTTGTGTTCATGCCCAGAAAGAAGGAGGGTGCCATGTTTTTCAGTTGTTCAGACACTTGTTTATGATTGGCCACTAGACTACACCTATTTATTGACACTCGTCCATAATGCTTATTTTTTCATTGATTTGAGGGATCTGAAAACATTTGAATTGTTGGAACTGTCAGATATAACATTTGAATTGTTGGAACTGTCAGATATAACAGATATTATTCCGAATGTCTCTGTGACCAAGATCAAAACAGAACCAAGGAGCCTTTCTTCTGTTTTAACTTAAAGCATTTAATGGTTCAAATGGTGAATCTTAGAAGACTCTCTCATTACTGCTTTATTTCTCTTTTATGACTGTCAATGTTCCAGAAATAATAGAGCAGATCATTGGATGAATTTGATAAACTCCCTTAGTTGTGTAGTGCTTCAGAATAGCTTCTACCTTCCTCTTCCTTGCTTATCCCAATTTAGCATAATCAATATTTTTAATGGTGAGTCTGTGAGTGAATAACTCTATAGACCTATTACTTTAAAGTCTTGGGCTATGATAGTAGTTTGGTCTGGGCAGTCTCCAGGACCAGACTACTTGGGTCTGAATTCTGCTGTCACTTAACAGCTGTGTAAACAAGTTACCTAATGGAGATAATAATAGTACACATCTTGTTGGGTTGTTCTGACAATTAATTGTATTAATATGTGTAAAGAATTTCAAAGAGCCAGGCACATAGTAAGCACTATAGCAGTGGTAGCTACTATTAGTTTGCACCTCTAAAGCCACTCACTTCTAGCCATCTCACCAGGGAACCACTGATCATAAGGAACAGTTGCTCACACTCAAGGAGAATGTGGAAATGGATCAATGATGGAAATAAATCCACCCCCATTTGCAAAACAATAAAATAACCTATTTAGTGATGGTGAACGGAAACATTGCCATTACTTGTACATGTACATTTGCACGCTTACATTAATTGTGCATATCTATGTTCATATTTGATGAAGATAGAATTTGACAAGTAGGAGTAAAATGCCAATTAATTTTTTTAACATTTATCTTCATAGAAAAAAATTTTAAACAATTCTATCTTTTTCTTAAGTTTATTTATTTTGAGAGAGAGAGAGAGAACATGAATAGAGGAGGGGCAGAGAGAGAGAGAGAGAGAGAGAGAGAGAGAGAGAGAAAGGGCTTTCATTTTAACTAGTAAATCAAGACCTGAGCTGAAATCCAGAGTCCATTACTTAACCAAGTGAGCCACCCAGACATCCCAACAATTCTATCTTTAAAATCTGGGTAGAAAAGTTGATATTTTCTTTTTGAAATGGTCCGTATTTCTGCATATTTGCAAATGATTGATTTTGCATGTATACATTTATATGTATGCAAGTATTTGCATCATCTTTGTATATGTCACAGTAATCATGATTCTTTCAATATATTTCATCAACATTTTTGGAATGAAACTTTTCAGTTTAAATTTCTCACTGAACTGAATTGTTTGTGAAATTATAGTCTGAATTTCTGATTTATATAGCCAAGCCTCTTGAGAGCTACACAAATTAGGAAGTGATATAATCTTTTTGAAATATACCTAATCCACAAATGAAAGAAGCATTAATGTTACAATGCCTGAATTAAAACAATATATACCATCCAGTTAACATTTAGGAAAACTGGCTCACTTCACAGCTAGTTATAATTCTACGAGGGAATCAGTGACCCTATTTGATTTTCAAAATAGCCCTTGACCTAAATCTATTTATTTTAAACTACATTTTGAAAAGGGGACATTGTGAACAAAAAAAATTAGCATTACACTATTTTCTAAAGGAAAAACAAACTACTGAAACAGTGATTTTTTTCTCCACATGTACCAATTTTTTTTTAATTTAAGGTGCTTCTTTTTTTTTTTTTTTTAACTTTATAGTTTATTGTCAGGTTGGTTTCCATATAACACCCAGTGCTCTTCCCCACAAGTGACCTCCACCAAGACCATCACCCCG
>CM053574.1:103307242-103355409 GCA_028646485.1 Cryptoprocta ferox
GAACAACTTAAGGTGCTTCTTTAATACCATATTTAGTAGTTATGAATTCCACTGGTTTTGGGAAATGTAATGCCAAACTTAAAAATTATACAAGCATTATTCATCCAAGCCATTGAAGACAGGTTAAAAAGAAATAACAGGCCCAAAATGGAAGTCACTTGTGCCAAGCCCAACAAGATTTAATACCTCACCTAACGTGAGCATCAACCTTCCTCAGAAATGCAATCCTCATCCATCAGCCTGGAATTTTCTGATTAGGACCAATGCTGTAATCTGCCACCCAAGTCCATCGATCTCTCAAAGGAAGATGTGGTAATCCCCCTAATAGACTCTTTTGTTCCACAATGGAAGGTGACCTCACTGGAAACAATCTTTTTCTTGTTTATGACTTCCTTGTCCTGCCTTTAAAGACCTTTCCCTTTCTGTAGCCATCTAGGGTGCCTTTGTATTGCCAGATGAGATGCTGCCTGATTCACAAATTCTTCAATAAAGTAATTAGGTCTGTAAAATTTTTTCCGCTGAATTTTTGTTATTTAACATATTTATATACAAAACCACAATATGGTTATTAAGTTTACTTCCCATTATTTAATTCTTCCAGTTACAGTTTTCATACACAGTTAGAAATATTTTCTTTGGGGGCGCCTGGATGGCTCATTTGGTTAAACGTCTGACTCTTGATTTCAGCTCAGGTCATGGTCTCATGGTTCCTGAGATCAAGCCCCACATTGGGCTCTGTGCTGACAATGTGGAGTCCGCTTGGGATTCTACCTCTCTCCCTCTCTCTCTGCCCCTCCCCTGTTCATGCTCTCTCTCTCCCTCTCAAAATAAATAAATAAATATTTTTAGAAAAGAAGCATTGACTTTGCTCTCATATTTACAATTCACATATTGTCAGGAAGGAAGAATTTCCTCAGCTTTTCCAGGTCCTTTTAGCAAGACTAAGAATCAAATTGACATGAGACAGATTAACAGGAGAAAATCAAATTTAATTTTGTATGTACAGGGAATTCACACAGACATGAAAATTCCTAAGACAGGCAAAATGAGGTATCAGTAAAATTATTGTATAATTTTCATCAATTAAAAACCTTTAAAAGCATATGATCTTTATCAGGAATAGACATATTTCTATTAGCCATGCAGTAATACATGTATTTCAATTAAATGGAAATATGTTTTATAAAAGCAAATACAATTTCACTTCTAGTTGGGGTGTTTTAAACGTGGAGGTTGTACTTAATGGGTTAATCCAATTTGTGATTTTTTCACTATCACACGAAATAATTTGCATTCATTCATTTGATAGCTACAAACTAGGGTCATTGTTTTTCAACCTTGAGGTACAAAAACAGCAGGACAACCAATTATTTTTCAAATGAAAAGTGCCTCATTAAATTAATATATCATAGAAAAAGAATTCAAGTGCAAAGTGAATTTTTACAAACGTGTCATATATATTCAAAGCTAAAACACCAAGTCATTTAGAGAATTCTGACAAACTAGAAAAATAAAATCTTTAATAAACTGATCATAGGATTTTCATACTTAAAATTAGTTTTCAAAGGCTTTTCATTTATCACTGTTTATGTTGAAATACAGTGATTGTTTTTACCATAGTCTTAAAGCGAACTAATTGGCAATTCCAGGGTTGGAGCCAAGTGCCATTGTTCTTAACCTCCCTATTCCTCAAGCGCCAGGGTTGGTTGGGTGCCCTTCTCCCTACAAACTTATCCTAAACCAGAAAACATTTACACAGAACCCAACTTCTTCCAATTTGATGTCATTTTCTTCATAACCTGTCAAATCACACTGTTGCCCCAAATGCAACTTTTTGTAATATCACTATTCACACACTGGTCACTCTACCCGCTTTGCCACATCTTTAAATTGTATTATCATACCATTAAAAAATGGCATGAAATGCCAAGAGATCTGTCCGTGCCAGCTCAACACTCTTGAAAAGTCCTCCCTATAACTGGCTTAGAGTTCTTATGCTCTTAATATAAAAAGCGCCTGCTGCTACATTCAGGATCTCAGGAAGATTTTTCAAGGTCCGCATCTCTTTCTATTCAGAAGCCCATAGGGCCAATCTGTTTACCCTCCATTTCTATACTCTTGCCTCATACTTCATTCTCTCTATATATACACATATCCTCCAGCCCCCTCTCTCCCTCATCCCTGCTTCCATAATGCAATATTATGATTTATTAAATCACATGACAAAATATATTTCTCATCTATATTTGGACTTTGTCCTTGGTTTCTGGCTCACAGCTCCCCAAACCCTTGGAATTTCCTAAGCAACAGGAGTAATGGGAGCATCTTTTGTTCTATTTGGTCTCCTGTTCTCAGTTCTTCAAAAGCATCAGAACCATAAAGATGAAATGAGTGTCTTGTTATTCATAACAACTGGATCTATGTTAATGAAAGTGACTTTTCAAAGCACCTAAGGATGGGGGCTGGTGGCCAGGGGAGATGACCACAAGTACAGAGTACAAACTTTCAGTCCCATCCTTGATTTCTGGGGAGGGGAGAGGGCCCACAGGTCAAATCCCTCACCAATGGCCAATGAGCTAATCAATCATGCTGATGTAATGAAGACTCCATAAAAAGGAAAAGTCCAGGGAGGAACCAGTTTGCTTCCACATATCGTTGTGCTGGTCCCCAAACTCCACAAAGGCAACGGCCCCTTCATTTGGGATCTTGCGTTATGTATCTTTTCACCTGCCTGTCGATTTAATATTCTTTGTAATAAATTGGTAATCTCATAAGTATGGGGGTTTCCTGGGTTCTGTGAGTCGTTCTAGCAAATTAACTGACCCGACAGAGAGGGTTGTAGAAACCTCTGGCATAGCCAGCTGGTAGGAAGCACAGGTAATGACCTAGACTTGGAATTGGCATCTTTAGTTGGAGGAAGTTGTTGGAACCTCCAATTTGCTGTCAATTGTTCAGAATCATGGGTAACCTGGGTCTGTGATTAGCATCTGAGTTGGAAAGGAGTCTTGTGGGACTGAACCGTTTACCTGTGTGATCTGATTCTATCTCCAGGTAGATAGTGTCAGAATTGGGCTGAAGTCTTGGGCACCAGCTGGTATCCAAGCGTTGCTTGTTGGTGTAGAGAAGCCTCCACACAAACTTGTTGGAATCGGGTTCAGGAACCTAATTTACACAAGTATATTGGATTATCATTTCCTGTGTTTTGGGGGGCTCAAGCAAGGTAAATCAAGTTGTTTCTTGACCTTTTTTTATATAAACTCGGGAATTAGATTTCTTGCTTCTGCAGAATTAATTAGTGGTTTTATGAGCCTTTCCAGTTTCCCAGTTTTTGTTCTATTCTCCTGTCCCATTGCTTCGATGTGCAAGCAACCCAGGGCTGTTATAACAAAATACCATAAAACCTGGTAGCTTAAAACACCAGAAACTCATTCCCTCACAGTTTTGAAAGCTAGAAATTCGAGATTAAGTTATTAACAGTGGCGTTCTCTTCCTGAAACCTCTAGGGGAGAAATTTTCCTTGACTCTTCCAGTTTCTGTTGGTCCTGGGCGGTCCTCAATTTGTAGCTATATTACAGCAACCTCAGCCCACAGCCTCTGGTGGTATTTTCCCCGCGTGTGCCTTCACATGGCCATCTTCCCTCCATGTCACTGTCTTCTTAGAAGGATAACAGTCATACTGGACTAAGGGCCCACCTTACCCCAGTATCACTTCATGTTAACTAATCACATTGGCGATGACCTTATTTCCAAATCAGATTGTGTTGGAAGCTACTGGAAGTGAGGACTTCAATATATTTTCTTTAGAGGACACAGTTCAACCTGGAACATTCTTCCTAGTCTGCTTATGCTTTCAAAAAGATGTTCTTTACTCTAGGTTTGGTGCAGTTTCAGGAGAAAACAAAAGTCTTATAGGCCCTCTTGATGGTGTGATTGAATAATAGCAGCACGCTCTTGAACTCTGAGCCCATAAACTAAAAACGTATAGCTTTTTATTGAATTCCAGTCTCTTAAACATCTTCTCCTCCCTACTTCTACCTGTAACATCAGCTCTCAAAATATTGCTAGTTATACATAATTGTTATGGGCAATTGGATTTCATTTCATTAACGTTGATTTGTACTCACACAGCAGTGGAATAACAGCTAACATAACATAGAGTCATATGGAATTTTTCAAATTTATTTTACCACTACTCTTTCCAAAAAAATGTTTGAGATGGCCATAATGTAGCACAGAGTCCAAGTTTTCAGAGGAAAGACAAATTTTGAATTAATGTAATAAAATTTCTATCTAGCAAATCACTGACTTAAATGCTGCTCTTGTTGTACGCCCCTCTCATAGTCTAGGCATTTAGAAGGACTGGTCTTTAAGTAGTGACATATAACAGAGTCATGGGAGAAGAGACAGCATGAAAGTGCTCACATTATAAAGAAGATTTAACACCAAATATAGGTGATGAAAAAGATACTTAAGCACACTGTGAGTATAAATGCTGCTAATGATGGGTCACTTCTTCGATGGCTTTATTCCAAAGTGTATCACCATATGATTCTAATACTTGGTATTATCTGCACACTGATTATTACTAAGAGACTCGTATTTCAAAATAAGATCTTACTGTAGTCATTAATGAATCTCCTGGCTAAAGTGGCACTTACATAAAATTAACTCTGAGAAGTAAGGTTGTAGTTGAAGAAGACTTATGGCTGACTCAGGGCCAGCTAATTGGTGACATTTGGGAAGATATCTTTTATATTAGTTATAAAGATTAGATATTTACACAAAATGCCGTTTATAAAACTGGCTAGCATGTTGCCTACTTGAAATAAGGGCTCATTAAGAGCTATCACTTTAGGGGCACTTGGGTGACTCAGTTTGTTGAGTGTCCAATTCCTGATTTCAGCTCAGTTCATCATCCCAGGGTTGTGGGATCGAGTCCCACATCAGGCTCTGGGCTGAGAGTGGAGACTGCTTGGTATTCTCTCTCTCTTTCTCTCGGTCCAACTCCCATTTGTGCTCTCTCTCTCTCTCTCTCTCTCTCAAGTAAAAAACAAAATAAAATAAAAGAGCTATCACTTTTTGTAACATTCAGCTGAGTGCCAGGCACAGGTCTATGCACTTTTCTGAATAGTGTATATGTTTAGTTTTTTATCCGTTGTATACCACTTAAGTTTATATTCAAAAGTGACCAAACTGAAATTACCACTATGTGCATCATTTTGAGAAATGCATAATTATACATTTTAGATACATGTAAATGAAATAATTGTAAATAGCATTGGTCCAACTACATCTTGAAAAGATTTTTACCAAAGCATTCTATATATATACAGTTGTCTTTCTTATTTTTAAGAGATTTCAGAAGAAGTGATGTTTCTTTAGTAATGTTCTATTGATTCATGATTCTCAGTCTTTAGCATGCATCAGAATCACCTGGAGGGCTTGTTAAAATAGTTTCTATTTCGGTAGTTCTATAGCAGGGCTCAAAATATTGTATTTTTAGTAAGTTCCCATAACGCGTTCCCAAATGAAGCTGTTGGTCTAGTGACAGAAATTTAAGAATCCTTGCTTATTGGTCAATGATTATCAGAAGGCAAGGAATTCTTCCTTAATTCTAAATGTTTCTCTGTCTCATGTTCTAAACTTACATCTAAGAAAAAAAATAATACATTTGAATGACTCTCGCCTATAAGCTCTCGAATTTGTTTTGAAATATTGAAACTAAAATCTGTATGGATATTGAGGAAAGCCTGCAACTCGATGACAATTGCCATTCCCAAAGTATGGAAGATCTCAATACAGGCCAAATTATAAATAGTCCCATGACCTGAATTTTGAACATCAGGGGAAGCAAGAAGTTCTTTGCAGCCAAGAAGAAGCAGTCCTGCTTTGTTCTGGATACACAGTACCTCCATTCTAGAACACTGTCCCTAAACATATTAGTATTCGATCTGTAACTGATAATGGCAGGTACAATTGGATCATCCCAGGCTAATCATCTAAATTAAAGCCGTACACATCCCCATTGTGTACTTTTAAAATTTGTTCTCAGTAACATATGGATTACTTTCTTGTAAAGAATATGTTTTACTATTCAAAAAGTTTAGGCTGTAATTGATTCATCATGGTACACAAAATATATTATTCACCGAAGTAGAGTCAATTTTCAAAGCTTTTTCATTTTCTAACCCCAAATTTGATAAGATAGAGGTAAGAAAGAGGTAGGGCACAGGATTTGTCTTTGCCAAGAAGTCAAGCATGCAGCTTAGGACCATCACTGAAAGAGCCAGCAGCCACACTTCACATGCACGGAAGCAAATGTTCTCTTCTAGAAAAAAAAAAAAAAAACGGTATTTTTTTTCCGTAAGAGTAAAATAGGATGAAAATTCACATATGATAAGAGTGCAATAATCAAAAAGTTCCTTTCCCTATTGTTCAAAACATATTTCATTTTGTTCCTGAGTGCCTTTCCCTCTGATTTCAAGCTTAGAGGAATGATTTAAACTTTCTAATTAAAATGAATTTATTCTTGGGGCGCCTGGGTGGCACAGTTGTTAAAGCCTCCGACTTTGGCTCAGTTCATGATCTCGGGGTCCTTGGGTCTGAGCCCCACATCAGGCTCTGTGCTGACAGCTTGGAGCCCCCAGCCGAGCCCGGGGCCTGCTTCAGATTCTGTGTCTCCCTCTCTCTCTGCTCCTTTCCCGCTTGCACTCTGTCTCTCTGTCTCTCTCTCTCTCTCTCTCTCAAGAATAAATAAACATTAAAAAAATTAGAAAAAAAGCTAAACTAAAATGAAGGTAGTCTCTTTTGGCTAAATATGGGGCCAGGTCAAAGTTTAACCTCCCTCTCGGGCTCTTTCTCCTCAAGGAGTCTCCCATCGCTGCATGGTAGAGGAAAGCTAGTGTTCGCACGGCCCGCGATTAGCAGAGGTTCAGATGCTCTCCTTAATGAACCTGTCTCGCCAGGCTTGTCTCTGGGCCGCGGCTCACAACCTCCAGTGACGACGTGTCGGTGGCTGATACAAACCGTGAACGACTTCCTCAGCCAGGGCGCGGCAGGCCAACTGCGTCCAAGAGCGTCACCCCGTCTCACTGCCGGCCAGCCTCCCCCTCACTGGCACTGCAGAATTGCTCACATGTAGCCACAACTGTTTTGTATCAGCTGTCAGCCTAATTTTATCCTGCTTGATCTTTGCACAACCGCCTCAGGCTATGAAGGCGTCTGTGGAACCGCCACATTTCCCTGAGAGCGCAGGTTCGCTCCTGCATCATCTCGAATCCTCTTGCCCCCTAAACATGCCACACCGCTGCTTCCTTCACCTGCAGAAGCTCTGAGGGGGATGCCGGAGAGGAGGCTCCCTGAGATTCCAAAGGGCCCCCCTGGGAGTCTCTTCTTCTCAGGTTCTGAGAAGATGGCGCCTTGGGTGCCTCCCACCCAAGGCAAGGCCTGAAGGGAAAAGGCTGCGGAAGAGAAGACCGGGCCGTGAGGGCCTCTGCTTTCCCTTCGGGGAGCAAGTGCGTCTTGTTCTCATTTCTCCGAGTCTCTGTCTTCTCCACACTTCACCCTTACAAAAACTCCTTGTGAAAAGCGGCTAACTCAGGGGCGCCCTGTGTGGCTCAGTCGGTCAAGTGTCGGACTTCGGCTCAGGTCATGAGCTCACTGTTTGTGGGTTCGAGCCCCGCATCCGGCTGGGTGCTGACAGCTCAGAGCCTGGTGCCTGCTTGGAATTCTGTGTCTCCCTCTCTCTCTGCCCCTTCCCCTCCTGTGTTCTGTCTCCCTCTCTCTCACTCTCAAAAATAAATAAACACAAAACAATTTTTAAAAAGAATGGAACTTAAATGTTCTCACCAAACTAAAAAATTTATTTTTTTTCTCTTGTTTTAAAAGTCTATTTATTTCAAGGGGGGAAGGGCAGAGAGAGAGGGAGAGAGAGAATCCCAAGTAGGCTTCCTGCTGTCAGGGGCTCAGTCCCTTGAACCATGAGATCATGTCCTGAGGTGAAAGCAAGAGTCCGATGCTTAACCGACTGAGCTACCTGGGTGCCCCTAATTTTTTTTTTTCTTTTTTAAAAAGACACTTCATGTTTAACCTGGGCATATCTTGAGTTCTTACTAGCTATAGCTTAAAATCTCGGCTCAGATCACCATCTTTTCCTCTTAATATGCAAAGGAAAGCTTTTAAAATACAGGAAAGTTTTTTCTTCTAACACAGCAAGGCTTTCAGAACTATTGCCTATCTGTGGGCTATAAGATCCCCTTTTGTCAGTTTAAAGTTGAAATTAACTATTTTTGCCTTCCTAATTATTATGATCCTTATCTTCCTGAGATAATAGATCCCTCTGGCTGAAAAGGGTGAAAAAAAGATCAAATTCAAGCAGGTATGAAAAGAAAAAGCGCATTAATTTTTGAAATTCCCTATTGAACTGACAATGTTGTAGGAATATTTTATTAAAAAACAATGAGGCTAGGGACACACAGAGGTAGGATCACCATCATCTAAAGGCTGCTTTTAGCCCTTCAGGGCAAGAAATTTTTAATTGCATTAGTTTACTCAAAGACATCCCGACTTCATAAATTAATTCTCACAATTTAAACCCATAAAAAGCTCATTTTGAAACCATAAGGCTAATGTTATTATTTATAAGGCGATACACATCTTCTTTGTCACCCACCAACTGCAATCTTAAGAGGAAGGGTCCACAGAGACTAAAACTACACAAGTAGATAACTATTTGTACTGGATTTACAACAAAATCTGGTATTTTTAGGGGCGCCTGGGTGGCTCAGTCGGTTAAGCGTCCGGCTTCGGCTCAGGTCATGATCTCACGGTTCGTGGGTTCGAGCCCCGCGTCGGGCTCTGTGCTGACAGCTCAGAGCCTGGAGGCTGTCTTCAGATTCTGTGTCTCCCTCTCTCTCTGACCCTCCCCTGCTCGCGCTGTCTCTCTCTGTCTCTCAAAAATTAAAAAAAAAAAAAATCTGGTATTTTTAACTTTAGATTTGTCATTATCTGAACACTTTTTAATGTATGCACAATATGTGACTAAGCATTAAAATTTAAGTAATGTTGAGTAATAGGTGTAACTATGGATATGCCCTGAAAGGTTATCATCTATGGATCAGGAAGCTAAATCAGGTCTCAAGCATTTTTCTATTCCATTCCTATAAATATAAATTACTATCACGAAATCTGATATTCTTGGGGCACCTGGGTGGCTCAATCAAATGAGCATCCAACTCTTGATTTTGGCTCAAGTCATGATCCCAGGCTCATGGGATCTGGCTCCATGCTGAGCATGGAACCTGCTTAAGATTCTCTCTTTCTCTCTCCCTCTTCCTGCCTCCCCCCGCCCCTTAGAAAGAAAGTTTAAAAGAAATCCGATATTCTATTTCATACTGCTAAGTATGCTATTTAACTTGTATTAAATAAACATGTTTCCTGTGCTTGGGGATATTCACTGCAATAACGTGAAGGAGAAATAGTATCTCAGCCTATACACAATTACTTAATGGTAGATCTGGGACCACATGCTACTCTGATATTCTCTGTTATCTACATTTTTTAAATTGAATACATTTATTCAATTTATTTATTTGGAAAAATTTATTTTTCTAAATTTCATTTATTAAGATGAATTAAGATAAAACTAAATAGATTTCATTTATTAAGAAAAATAAGAGCAGAAATAAGGCAAGTGTCTCTGCTCTTATCACTTCTCTTCAGTGTTGTACTGGAGATCTTAATCATTGTATTAAGGCAAGGGGGAAAAAGGCATAAAAAATGAGAAGGGAAGGGGCGCCCGGGGGGCTCAGTTGGTTAAGCGTCCGACTTCAGCCCAGGTCATGATCTCCCAGTTCGTGGGTTCGAGCCCCCCATGAGGCTCTGTGCTGCCTGCTCAGAGCCTGGAGCCTGCTTCGGATTCTGTGTCTCCCTCTCTCTCTGCCCCCTCCCCATTCATGCTCTGTCTCTCTCTCAAAAATACATAAACATTTTTAAAAAATGAGAAGGGAAGAAATTAACAGTTTTTAGTCACAGATGACATGATCGTTTAAATAGAAAGTCCCAAATAATCTACAAAAAAAGCGATAGCTAGAACTAAGAAGTGAATTTAGCAATGTTGAATAATAAAGGTCAAAATGCAAAAATTAAAAGTTTTGCATAGAGTACCAAGGCATACTTAGAAATTAAAAATTTTTTAAAGAGTGCCATTTACAATAGGACCATAAATAATGAAATTCTAAGGTATAACCTAACAATAATTTCAAAGTCTGCATGCTGACAATTACAAACATTAATGAGAAAATTTTAAGAAAGAAAATCTTTTTACAGTGGATTAGGAAAAAGAGTCCTTAGAAACAAAAAAGCTTGTGCCATTAAAGAGAGGAAACTTAATAAATTGGACTTCAACAATATTAACATTTCCTTTTTTTCGAGAATGCTGTTAAGAAAATGAAAGGACACCACAGCCTGAGAGAAAATATTTGCAAAATACATGGGACAGCAGCCAAAGAGTGGTAGGATTCTGAGGTCATAGATCTGGATAGTGGTGAGGGAAGACAGCAAGGAAGTGAAGAGTGATCAAAAGATTAGAAAGAAAGAATAAGTGAGTAGGGTTAGCTAGCAAGGTGGCACTTGCTAAATGCAAAGCTATGCGTTCATGCTTCTCTTTCCAGTTTACACTCATGTCTTTTCCTGTCCTATATTCAGGAATGACTGGCAGCTCATTATCTTCAGGTGAAGGGAGATGTGTCATGATTATTGAGAAAAGTTAGTGAGAAAGCATTATGACGTCTGTAGAGGTAAAAGTCACATACATTTTATGGTCACCTTGTAGTCAATAGGCGTGTTTTTCTTTACTAAACAAGCAGTGAGTAGAAGTCAAATCTTCTATGAGTTTATAGTATGGTATAACAAAACGGATGGCATATGGATCTGAACATTTGATTCAGCACAAATAAAATGCGGAAAACATGACTGACCAGATTCGACATGGTTCTCATGACCTAGTTAACTTAGAAAAGCACACTCTTATTCAAGAAGGATCTTTAATCCTTTCTTCCCTTAACTTACTTAAAAATAACTGTATAAAACAATATGTATAGGGGCACCTGGTGGCTCAGTTGTTTAAGTATCTGACTCTTGATTTCAACTCAGGTTATGATCTCATGGTTCGTGAATTTGAGCCAGGCACTGAGCTCCATGCTGACAGTGCAGAGCCTGCTTGGATTCTCTGTCCCTCTCTCTCTCTGCCTTTCTGTCTCTCTCTGCCTCATAAAATAAATAAGTAGACTTTAAAACAATATGTATATAATTGTACTCTTATGCCTTTAACATATGGAAATGTAATATATTTGAAAATAACTCAAAAGAAGGGGGGCAAGGGCAAAGCTATACTGAAGTAAGAAAACAACCCCACATGACTCCACATTAACAAATGAAAAGAACCAGAAAAAGTAAACAGGTAGGTTAATATTATTTGATAAAATGAACGTGTTGGCTAAGCTATTTCAGCTCAAAAGAAAAGTAGTAATTACAGTGAAGTTTTGGGCACTGCAGATAGAATGTTGATTAAGACCAAATCCCATCTCACTGGTGTATGAATAAACAGCCACTTAATACGATGGTGTTTCTGTACCAGAGCATGTGCAGCGTGCTCTACTGCAAGAGAAGCTTCTGTCCTTGTTCCTTTTCTAGAATAAGCATGAGATAATAATTAGTTTTCCTTTTCAGAGAGGAATAGAAAATGAATTTTCTAGGTCATGAATTTGTTTAATGACAAAGCCATGTTCTGTCTAATATTGTATGTTTATTCCAAAGAACTCTTATCAAAACTCTTTCTTCTTTATAAAAATAGATGCTCCATGTTGAATGAGTTCATACCATTGTTTGGAGCATTTATCTAACTAGGTCAATTAATTTCACTCTTTTTACCAGCCTCATACTATACACTTCTTCTCTAATCCCCATCTTAAAGCAAAATGTTGTACAAGCCCAGAACCACTGCTAAAAAGTCAAGTCAAAGGTCTTAATAGAGACTTGGTATGGTCAACTTAAATCAGAAGAATCAGGAACATATAAGAGAGTGAAGAAGCTTACTTGCTGATTTTCATTTGTTATTAGTGTTAGGATTAGATCAGAGGTTAGTTTCACATATTCAACATGCTTAGTTGAATCTTACCAACTCAGCTGGCTCAAGTTTGTGTGAAATGACCTCCAATGTTTTGATGTTGCATCTCATTGTCAACTTTCTATCATATTTATGCATTCAAAATTTATTAAATATGTACTCTGTGAAGTAATGTATCCTGCAATGGGAAAACCATAAATATTTATTTAATGCCTATTATGTCTGTCCACTTATTTAACACAAAATTTTGAGTGTCTACTTTGTACTAGACACCATTTGAGTTGCTAGATACTTATTGATGAAGATGACAACAGTTCTTTCATAAATCTTATCAACTGGGAAGTTGGGAAGGGTAATTAAAAGCTGTAACAAATCAGCATGGATGGATAGGATCTGTAATAACAAGTGAGACGGGTTCCATGTCTGCTCCCCCTTTCTTGTTTCATCTTCTTTAAGAAGCAGAGGGCTCTGGGGGCATGTGGGTGGCTCAGTCGGTTAAGCATTCCACTTCGGCTGAGGTCATGATCTCGTGGTCCGTGAGTTCAAGCCCTACGTCAGGCTCTGTGCTGACAGCTCAGAGCCTAGTGCCTGGAGCCTGAGTCAGATTCTGTCTCCCTCTCACTCTGCCCCTCCCCCACTAACACACACACTCTCTCTCTCTCAAAAATAATTAACATTAAAAATTTTTTAATAAAAAACGTTACTCTGCTCAGTGATGAATAATCTGGATGGGACAAAATTGAAAGAGGAGAGAACAGTTGGATTTTCAAAAATCCAGGTAAGAGATGATAGTTACTCTGATTAAGGTATGGTGGCAACAGAACTGGAGCAAAGTGGGCCAGTATTACATATATACACAAGCATATGCACACTTATAATTGGGAGTATATAAAACTGTACTACACTCAATATGAAGATAACTTAGAATCAATATGAAGATAACTTAGAATCTTGAAGAAGACAATATTTTACACAAACCTTAAAAAATATAATAGCACATCATAGGTTCACTCTTAGACATATGTACTATATAGTATTATTAATTACAGGGAAGGCGAGGTGGGGATGTCAAAGTTCTGTAGGATGTAAAGAACTTCACAATGTAAACAACCTCTTTCAAATGTACTGCTACTCAAAATGGAACATCCCATCCCCAAAGAAGAAAATGACAAATTAACTAAATACTATTCCACTAATTAAGACAGCTTCTCTTTTTTTTTTAATTTTTGAATGTTTATTTAGTTTTGAGAAAGAGAGAGAGAGAGCGCAGGAGAGGGCGAAGAGAGGGAGTCAGAGGATCTGAAGCAGGCTCTAGGCTCCATACTGATAGCAGAGAGCCCAGTGCAGGGCTCAAACTCATGAACCATGAGATCATGACCTGAGCTGAAGTCAGTCTCTTAATTGACTGAGCCACAGAGACACCCCAAGACAGCTTGTTAATCTCGTGTGTGTGTGTTCACTAATATATATTGCTTTATAAACTTCTTGTAACTCCTTCAAACAAAACGCCCTTTTAAAAAATGGAATGTGTGTGTTTATGCCAATTTGACCTTATAACTCTCTTGAGATCTCAGTGCCATTAAACAAAACCCACCTTCGAAAGAGAGAAATTGTGAAACATCACTTGGAGATTAAAGTTAACAGGACACTGAAACCCTCAATCAGGCGCATTCTGTATCAAAGAAAAGTTCAAAGAGAATAGCCCATATAATGGTTTTTCTATTAGATTTTTGATAAGCACCCACTATGTAACAGAAAATGTTCTAAAATTATTTTCAGAAGCAGAGAAGAGCTAGGGCAGCATCTTAGTGGACTTACAGAAGAAAGGCTGACTTATGAGGTAGGTTCTAGACCTTCTTCTGTGAGTCCACATCACCTCATCTTAGGACCTGGATAATCCTGCTGCCGGAGAGGGAAGCCCAGACTAGGGGAGTTCTTCAGACCACTTCCTGTTGTAAGATCCACGATGACAATCGTTGTTATTATTGGACATCATCTTACTGGGCAGTACTTCCAAGTACTTTACATGTGTGAACTCATTAAATCCTTGCAACCTCTGAGAAAGTCCTATAATTTTCCTAGTGAAGAAGCTAAAGCACAGAGGAATATGCCCAAGGACATCCTGATCTCAGCTTCAATGTTAATCCATCCCACTCATCCTCAGTCTCAACTTCAACTAGAAATCTGATTTCCCCTGAAATTGTGGAAGATATTTTAATTTTTTTAAGTTTATTTAGTTATTTAGAGAGACGGGGAGGGAGGGTGGGCCAGAGAGAGAAGGAGAGAGAGAATCCCAAGCAGGCTCTGTACTGTCAGCACAGAGCCCAGCACAGGGGTCCATCTCACGAATCATGAAATCATGACCTGAGCAGAGATCAAGAGTTGGCCCTTAATGGACTGAGCCACCCAGGTGCCCCTAATGTTGCTTTTAACTTGTAAAACATCAAGAAAGAAAGTCTATCTCTCGTTAGCTCTAAACATGTAGTCATGAATATTGGTTTCTTCACCTACAAATGCAAAGAACAACTCATTGCGCAGGTAGTATGTGTCCATTTCCCCACATAACTGCATGAGTGCAAACGTCTTCATTTGCCGCCTCAGTGAGTGTGCTGTATAATGAATGCAACATCTTCTTACAGGAAAAAATTGTCATGCTGCGTTTTTCTGGTGACATCTCCATTAGAGAATATCAGCAGGGAGTTAAATATTTTAATTAATGATTTTATCATACCAATTCCCAGAACTTTTTTTGGGGTACTTTTTTGTACAGAATGAATTTTGAAAGTTTTCACAAATAAATCTGTTGCTCCCAAAGTAACCACATATAAATATGCCAAAAAATATCCTAAGAGAGTCATTTATTTGAGATTATAATCAAATGACATCTCAGTTCATACACATGAGGCCATAAAACTTTTTTATTTTTAATGATATTGTTCAGCTGTTAGTGCGCCCATCCTTTCACAGTATTCTCTCCATCATGAATGGAGTGTTAACAGTGTAATCTACAACATCCGATCGGCAACTGCACACCATTTTGAAGCTTTAACAAGTCCTCTTTTCTTGAGAATTGATATTGCAATACAAATGAGGAGTTGAAAACATGCCTTTCCCATTTGATGTTTTAAAAACAACCACATCTACAATCTTATATATAATAAATCTTTTATATTTATATATGTAAAACATTAATTAAGTTTGGATGTGGCTAAACTTCTGTCCCTGGTAATTTAAAACCTAAACTCATAATCCCCCAGATCAGGCAAACATGTAGATAATTAGAAATGGTCATATATAAGGTGGGCCATTTTATTTAGTTACTATGAAAAGGTAAAACTTCAGTTATCTCATTCCTGATAGGATATTAGAAAGATTCTCCCTCTTTTCAAATTATATCCACTTCACCAGAATCTGCAAATCTCAGGGATGGAGAGGAACCTGAGAGTGGGTATTTTTAACAAGCTTATCTGGTGACCCTTAAGACCCAGCAACTTGGAAATGATCCGTTAGGCTATTTGACAATCACAGTTGAGGATTTTGTTAATGATCTCTTCTACCCTATCACAGATAGTTCAAATTGCCACTGTTACTCTGCAAGATATTACTGGATGGAGGCACGCATTGATGGGCTATGATTTCTTAAAAGTATACAGAGTCTGGTTGGAAGGTAATTTAAAGGTCATTTTACCCAATCTTAAGTGATTTCCTGATATTTTTAGTTTTTTCAAATCTAGCCTGACCCTCAGGTTACCACCTCCTGCTCATCAATCTCTCATACAGTTTGATGTATGAGTCAAATACATGACACTCAGCTAATTCAATTAGAGAAGGTAATACATTTTAAAGAAAGCAGTACATTTCAATAGATTCTACAATTGCCAGCCAGTCATTTGTGGCTTACCTTGCTTGTGAATATTTTTGGATTGACAGGTGACTATGGTGATTCATGTCTAATTTACATACTTATTCATTCCCTGAGGCATTAAATAAGCCAAGCTAAGGCTGCAGAATTACAGTTCCTTAGTTAATATCATCAGGTGTTATCCAACATACCATGTCTACAAAAAAAAAAAAAAAAAAAAACAGTTGGAGATAACTATGAGAAAACTTAATTGGTTAAAGCAATGGCTATTTAAGATGACAGTTCACATCAATCTTCAAAATTGCATTTGCTACTGAACATTATTTCTATTATTGATGGATTTTTGGGCAAAACCAACTCTGAATGATTTAGTCTGTGATTGAATTGCACAGTATAACTTCATTGTGTTTCAACAAAAATTTTCCTGTAATTCAGAGTCTGAGAGACATTAAGCAGTTATGTATTGATTATTTTTTTCCCCTCAAGTAATCAATTCAGAACTTGTGGCCTTCATTTCCCCAAAGACTGCAATATCCATAAAAAGATTATTTCTGTGAGTATGAGATTCTGTATACTACAAAATGTCATCAGACATTTTTTGAGGACCATCTGTACTATTGTCACTCCAAAAACAGAGGTGGTAAAGAGAATGGACTCCAGCGGAAACACCAGAAACAAACAAACAAAAAACCTTGCTGAAAATAAGCTGTCTCAATAGGTCTTCAAAAGAGGTAGAATCAACTAGATTCCACATTTCTTTTCTAAATAGGGTAAAACATTTTTTTAATGTTTATTTATTTTTTGAGAGAGCAAGAGAGAGACAGAGCGTGAGCGGGGAAGGGCAGAGAGGGAGACACAGAATCCGAAGCAAGCTCCAGGCTCCAATCTATCAGCACAGAGTTGGATGTAGGGCTCAAACTCATGAACTGTGAGAGCATGACCTGAGCTGAAGTCGGATGCTTCACTGACTGAGCCCCTAAAACAGTTGTTTTTAATCCTTTTTATTGGCTGGTCCTTTGTTCTTGACCATAGAGGACTGTAAAATGTTATCATTGAAGGACTCACAGATTATCTAGTCTTAAATCAATGAAGAAATTATAGGCTACCTGATATTGATAGTTCATTCAACAATAAATATTTATTAAGGGGTTACTATGTGCCAATCAGTGTGCAGGACACTGTAAACAGAGAAATGAACAAAATAAACAAATCCCTTTATCTTCATGGGCTTACACTCTAGTGGGAGCAGACAGATAATGAACAAACATGTGATAAGTAATGAAGCAAAATAAAGTCAGTTAAATGGATAGAACATTTGAGAAAGTTCTGTATGAAATGAAGGCGAAAGGCATGTAGATGTGTATATGTCTCTGCCTCTCAACTAGGATTGATGCCTCTTAAGGGCAGAGGCAAACTATTAAATGTCTTTGCTCTCCTTTCCCCTCCACCATGATCTTTCATAATAGGGATCCACAAATATTCTAACTGCTTTGAAAGTGATTTCATTGGACGCCAGGTCAGTCACCAGCCTCTCTTTCCAGCCCATAAAGTGGAGATACAACTACTAACGTCATGAGGCAGCAGTACAAATCCTATCAGGCAAGAGTGGCTTCCCCATTATTCTAGTTAGCTCCACCCATATGAGAAACCTTATAAAATGAAACAGCAAACCCATATTGACAAATTTAAAAGAAATTCATTTTACATTGTCTTCAATATCAGATAACAGTTCACTGACTTATCAGCTCCAGGAAGGGACAAATCCCTAGTGTTTCAGTAGTCATAATCTTACCGGAACTTGCATAAAAATAATGTAGGGGTGCCTAGGTGGCTCAATCATTTGAGCGTCCGACTCTGGATTTTGGCTCAGGTCATGATCCCAGCGTTGGGCTCCACACTGACCATGGTACCTGCTTAAGATCCTCTCTCTGTCCCTCTTCCCCTCTCCCCCATGTGTGGTCTCTATCTAAAAGCAAAAAAATAAAAAATTATGCAGATAAGAGTGATAACACCTACTTGTAAATGGCTTCAACCTGACAAAACTATGCTATATTTTAAATTCATCCATCAAATACCTGCTGCACACTTCCGATGTGCCAGACACTGGAGATGTAATGCTGTCAAGGGTCCCTGCCCTCAAAGACTTTATTTGCAGGTGCATTTCAGATATAATTTAGTCTCTTCCTCTGTAGAGGCTGGTTCTTAGGGGCCTGGTACCACTGCCACCTAGCATTGTTTGAAGAAATAAAAATCACTCAGGAAAGAGCCTAGTAAAAGGATGCCCCAAGCTCCAGTATTTCACTGTCCCAAAGGACACCAGTTTCCTTTACTTGGCAGTTCCCGCTCAAGTGTCTCTTTGGAGTCAGGGGCAAAGGCATTCAGAACAGAGTCCCATACTGAGCTGGAGGTCCTAGGCAAAGGCCAAACGCAGACAGGCACAAACACACACGTCTGGAGATCCAGTGCAGCCGCCACACCATACCCACCATTATCACTTGTATCCAGAGTTGGCTTCACCTCCTCCAATACTGGGCTTTCTCTGCCAAATGTCGTTCCATGACATACAGGCACCCTTTGGACTATTGACCTCTGGATGGGCCGTTAAGGGACCTCTGCCCCTCTAGGGGCCTGAGTGGCTCAGGCAGTTAAGCGTCTAACTATTTCAGCTCAGGGCGTGATCGCGTGGTTCATGAGATCAAGCCCACGTCTGGCTCTGTGCTGACAGTGTGGAGCCTGCTTGGGATTCTCTCTCTCTCTCCCCCTCTCTCTGTCCCTCCCCTGCTTGTGCGCACATGCGCTCTCTCTCTCAAGATAAATAAATAAACTTTAAAAAAAATAAAAAATTAATAAAAAATTTTAAAAATGAGACCCCTGCTGTGGCAAAATCAAGCATTTGGGTACAGAGGAAAAATAGCCATGCTATTGTCCTGACATATTCAAATTACCAAGTTTCAGCTACAGCTCTAGATGAGAGTTTAAGTAAGCCCTTATTTTATAATGAAAAGGAGAAAAGCTAGCATTATCTGCATTTTTCTCTGTCTTATACTGGCTCTTAACGTTTCTCAGACCACCCCTGAGTCAGAATAGTTAGGACTGGGGCTGGTCTCCTGTTATTTTACAGCCTCCCTGGTCTGTGGTAAAAGTCTTTAATTGGACATATTTTCCATCTCATTTGTCCTTTTTGCCCTTTGCTTTGACTGTTTTACTGAGGGAACCAACATTATTTTTAGTAGCTCCCAACTTGACACTTCACTAGTACAGATGTGTCAAGTTGCTATCTGATCTTTCCAGAGTCATGTGGCTCTCCAGTCCAGTTCTGATGGGAAATCTGACACATTCTGTGATCATGCTGTAATTTTGACAAGAGAAATCTAGCTGAAAACACCGTTGTCTCCATACAAATAACCTAGAATGTCTCCCTCCGTTCCATCTATAAAAAATGGTTATGCCAACTTGAGGTATAGAGCCTTAGAGAGGATGGTGTGTTATGCTGGCAGCTAAAACAATGAGAAATTTGTACTTTATCTGGTCAGGATGGCGACCTTCAGGCCCACAAACTGCTATTGCTTATCATCATATATACATTTGCATTTTCTTAAAAAAACATAATGTCTATTGTTTTCTAACAATAGAAAGTCCATAATTTAGTTATATAGCCAGTAAACTGAAAGTCTGGGACTGGAAGAAAAGAATTGGTGCTGAGTTTTAGGATGGAGGCCCTCAGAAAATAAAGAGTGAGAGGAAAATCATCAATAGAATGATAGACGGGCTGATACGGTATTTCCTCCATAGTTGTAAAGATTCCATAATTTCACAATCTCGTCAGTGATTTTTTTTTTTTACTGCAACAGCCACTCAAACATGGTCCTATGGGGAGTTTGGAATTATTAACTGTAGCTTTAAAAAAAATACACAGTATTTATCTTAACTTTTGCTTCTCCATAACATTTACTAAACAAAAAATGTTCTTTAAAAAAATGAAATGTCTGCCTTTTATTCTTGATACAGCACAGGCTTTTGTTCATACTCAAGATCACCTTGGAAAACTTGTTAGATTATACTTAATGAAACTGTGGAGAATGACAGAGTTAAAATGTCTCAATTCTTTCATTTTTATCAGTAGAAAAACACAGTTTATTCAAGCCCATTCACTTCACAGTTCCAGAGCCTTCTGTCTATACATCATCCACTTTATTAAGGGCTTTTCAATCCCTTGTTCACAAAGTGAGTATTCCTATTCTACCATTCACATATTGAAAGCCAGCAACTAAAGATTTTGTACTGGTATTTCTTATTATAGAATATACGTTTGTGTTCTCCTACAAGAATATCACACTTACTGATTCTTTTTCAATTAAGCAACAAAAAGTATATAATATTCCTATAAAAGGACTTTTATTAAACAAAAAAAATCACTAAACAATAAGAGTGTGGTTAAAACAAATTTTGCAATGAGAAAGAAAAGTTCAGATAAATGATGTATAAAAGGGTTATTAACACTTTAGTTGTAACCTGGAAACGCTCCCTAGTAGTTTACATTGGAAAGAATGGCAAAGTGACAGGAGCGTAAGATTTTTAAAAAGAAAACCTTAATTATAGGTTATTATTGTTATTATAGTATGACCATGTTCATATAAATGTTATTTACATTGCCTCACCTTGATTTCTCATGTTTAAAAATTTTTATCTACCCACAGGATAGAATAAAGTGAGAGAATAGATATTAAGTCCTTGTAAATGTATAAAGCATCATAAACAGGCAAGTTACGTGAATTCTTTTTGCGGTATTACAAAACAAAATATCTTACAAACAGAAACACGGTATTGGGTTCCATTTCTGAACTCAGAATGTCATCTCTCATGAAATGTGTATATCATGTATATATGTGTATATAATGATGTATGTATAATGTGTATGTAATGTCGCTTCTGAGAAGGAAGAGAGTCTTCGACTATAACACAGTAGAAGGGATGCTGTGTATTTGGTCTAAGGTACCAGAATCTCGCCAGTTGGGATTCAACTGGTTCAGATACAGATCCACAGTGACACACAAACTTTGTTAGTAAAATGCCTGTACCAAGACACCAAGAACTGAACTGAGAACAACAGAACTCACATTCTGAAATGTACAACAGAAGACATCTCACTATGCAATCAACAACAGTGTGGGCGATTACAACTCTCAGTGATCCAAAGAGGTGCGCTCCGGCATTAACTTCCTCCCCGACCTCTACTCACTGAAAACTTAATGGGGCAGGGGGAATATTTTTCATATTCCAAGTTTCCATCTTTCTGTCTTAATGATCTTCTTGCGTCCTCCTTGCTCTTGTCCCAGTCTGTGTTGCACTGAAGCAATTGCACCCATATGTCTTTTCCCTTAAACCAAATAGAAAAAATTCCAAGTCTCTCTGGAATTGTTCAAAGTTCAGACTTCAAAGAGCAAAGTCCTCATTAACTCTATTGCTAAAGAGATTGCTTCCTCCAACAGATTCAGAAAAATGCCACTGCCATTTACTTCGATTTAGAATGACTTCTCCCCCCATTTGCCCTGCACTGAAACTTTCTCTATTTCTGAGTTCTTTGTTCGGCTCATGTAGGCTGTTACACTGTGACATGTGAATTGTTTTCTTTTCTTCTTCTTCTTCTTTTTCTTCTTTTTTTTTTTTTTAATTCTTACCTTTGGGAGCAGGGGAAAAAATTCCTTATTAGTCTCGTCTGCAAAGGCTCTCCCTTTGGGCAGAAAAAGGACGCTAAGACACCCCTAACTGCAGCAGCCTAAGGCTGTATTATTTACATCCTCGTGCCTTCTGTCATAGACGCTACGTATGTCCAATTTTTAAGAGATAAGAATTCTAATGTTTGGCAGAAAAATTGCCATGAAACCACTGAAAATAAAATGTATGATAATAACAATAATACTTAACCCAGCTAGACTCTTAGAAGTTCGAGTGCCATAAAGAAAATATTTGGATACCCTCAGACTATTAAAAAATAAATATTAAACAATCAAAAGAAAAAATTAAGGAAAACTTTGCTGGGGAATGCCTCTTCTAAATGCCAGTGTTCTAGCTATCTCTCCAATAAAGCACCTTATGTTCAGCATTGGCCAAATGCAAGGCCAATATCTATATTATAAAAATCAATTATTAGCGGCTGTTTCATTTAGCCTTAGTTCGGGCCAAGAACACAGCATTCTACTTTGCAGCTTCTGTTTCAACTTCACGTTTTATTATATCTTATTTCCATCTTAATGTCTTATTAAATTGCATCTACTTACCTCCTTTGTTTCTCTTCTGTGCCCAGTATATTGACAACTAAGCTATTTGCCGTTCTTGCCCAACACTACAAAAAGTTACATACAATTTAAAGGCTTTAAGAACCCTTCAAGATTAAAGCCTAGCAGAAAACTCCTCTCTCCAGATTTGCATTTTACAATCCATTATTTATTATTGTTGCTTCCCTCTCACAACACTGTTCTTTATGTACCGCTGTGAGCAACATACATAGTCCAAACTCATTATCTTTCTCCTTTTGTCTATCCAAACCTACACCCAAGAGAAGACACTTATTTTCCATACTTGAGATGATGCCTGTGTGACCAGCTGAACAGCAGACCTGTTTCTAGTACCCACCTTCTAAGCCTGAAATATATAGATCCATGTCATTCATTGCAATTCATACATAAACCATTTCTGCTTCTGACCCCTCCAGCAGCCCGGTGTCTGCATGAGTTGTCCCAGAGAGAAAATAATAAATGAAACATCAGACAAACTGCTTTCCCACTTTCTTGGCTCATACCAGTCTTTACTGTTCCAGATGCTCTCAGTATATATTTACTGAATCAGATTCAAGACACAGAGCTCTCCATAATGTTCCACGAAGAAGACTTTCTCCCTTTTATTATTTCTAAAAGTAACGGGTTTTCCCTCTGAGTTTCTTTTATTTATTGTTGCGGGAATCACAGACAAGTAATTGTCTTTTCCAAACCATGAAACGTGTATTGCCCAACAGCCTGAAAAATAAGAAAACGAAAATAAAGGTCACAAGATAGAAAGGGAACACAAAAAAAATCGATTCGAGTAACATAGAGTACATCATTTTAACCTGCTTTACTCAGCTACTGGCCAAAACTACTAGATGTCTATCTTACTTACCAAGTTACACAATCTTCCAAATACCATTTTGAATAGGGAATTGCTACTATCTGTTTTTTTTTTTTTTTTAGCTGAAAAAAGCTGTGGTTCAATTTAAACAAAACAGTCACTGTAGAGCTGATACAGCTGTCAAAAGTAGAATGCCACATTTAAAATTAACTTTTAGGAAAAGATTTAAGATACTTTAAAGACAAATGTATCTGCCCAGATAGTGAGTTTAGGAAATGAATATTATGAATAAAATTATTACCCATAAAAATAAAATATTTTGGCCCCTCAATAAAAGTTATACAATTATCTTGATAGCATGCTGTGACTGGAACAGAATTCAGTAAAATAAAGCTTTTTATACATTATTTTGAATATGAATGTCTGTCATTACTCTGTTATTTTTAATAAAAAATAAAATTATATAAAATTATATGTAAAATATAAAGTTATATAAAATCCAGGTAAAAATTAAAATGATTATAGTTTCTTTCTATAAAATAAGTTCAACACAAACCGAGTTAATTTACTGGACAATGAAATACCAGAGACAAAGTCAGATTAAATAAGCCAAAATTGAAGTGAAATTGACAATAATCTTTGATGCTCCTGGATTAGTGGTTCAGTTATTTTTAATACATTATATTGAATAATACATTATAATGGCCCATGTCTATTTCTGCTCTGACACTCAGAAACTTAAATAGAAACATTTGATTATACATCCATTCAACCTCTCCCTTTCTCCTTTTTCTCTTCTCTTGCTATCTAGCAAAATCCTAGTAGGTCTTAATGATGTTTAATAAATATATTGTATTTGTCCTCGAAAGTAGTTTCCAAGTAGTGGGCATTTTCTATAAGAAAGTATAGTTAATACCCTGTTTTTTAAACTAAAACTATAACTGTCAATTTATTTGACATGGAAAAAATGTCATGATCATTTTTTTTCAGTGCTTACCATTTACTGAGCATTTCCTATGGACCAGGCACTTTACTAATATTTGTTCCATTTAATGCTCACAGTTACTTCCTGCCATAGATAGTACTATTAAGGATACTGAAACCTAGAGAGGCTTAATGACTTAGAGGTAATAAGTCCCAGAACTAGAAATTAAACACATTTTTTTTTCTGACTCAAGATGAAGTTTTAGCAACCAAGGTAAAGGAAACTAAAGCAGTCCCTGGAAAAGGAAAGAAGACTCTAGAGCAGTGTGGAGAAGGAGTGGGGAATTGAACGATGATTTTCTTTGGTATCCTTATGCCTTCCTTATGCAACTCCTTCTTCCACCAAAACAAGGTCAGCCATTTAGCTCCAATAACTCTGGGTTAACAAAACTAACTACCCCAAAACTCATTGATTTAAAACAATAAGTACGTCTTTATCTTATGAATTTATAAGATTAACAGTGTGGATGAAGTTGGACAGAGCAGTTCTTCCTGTGTTCAGTGGGCTCATGCACGTGTTAGGTGGCCTCCTGACCACTGGCTGGGGCAGCATGGTGATGGAGCCGTGTGTCTTCAGGAGGTACACTCGTGAACCAGAGAAACAAGCACTCTTCAAGGTTCTGCTTTGTCCTATCTGCTAATATCCCATCAGATAAAGCAGGTCACATGGCGCATACAGAGTCAAAGTGAAAGGGCACAACAAAACTGCATGGCAAAGGGTTTGAATGCACAAGGTTGAAGAATTAGGTCCATTAGTGCAATCAATGTCCCATAATCTACAATTTCTAATCTTACTTCTGAGATTCTCTTTCACCTTTGGCATTCTAAATCTATGATTCCACAAAAACAGAGATCTACAGTAAATATAGACAATGTACCTATTTAAAAATGGCCCTCCAGTACTGCCAGGGCTCCATCAGCCAAGAAGCAACTATTATTTGCTACTCAAAGGTGGTTACTGGACCAGCAGTATCAACACCTTGCAGCACCTTGTTAGAAATTCAGAATCTTGGGGCACACCCCAGGCCTACTGAATCATAATGTACATTTTAACAGGATATCCAGGTGACTTGTATTAACATTACAGTTGGAAAAAACATTATCGGATTTGTGAATCTGTTCTTAAATTTGTTTTCAATTGTGTTTGCTAAGGAAACAAACTAATATAAGGATTTCTTTTTAAGTTTATTTATTTTGAAAGGGAGAGAGAGAGAAAGAGAGGGAGGGAGGGGTAGAAAGAGAAGGAGAGAGAGAATTCCAAGCAGGCTCCACACTGTCCGCACAGAGCCCGATGCAAGGCTTGATCTCACTAACCATGAGATCATGACCTGAGTCGAAATCAAGAGTCAGAGGCTTAACTGACTGAGCCACTCAGGTGCTCCAGAAGGATTTTTAACTGTAAGAATGGAAACCAAAAAAGGGATTCGACTGTCTAGTAATAATCTAATTTTTTAAATAGGCAAGACTTGGCACCTTACCAATGAATATATACAAATAACCTATAAACACATGCAAAGATGGCTATTACTTTCAATTATTAGGGAAAGGCAAGTTAAAACCATACTGAAACCCACCAGGATGGCTGAAATTCAAGAGGCTGAAAAAATTTGCCAGGATAAAGAGCACCTGGTGCTCTCATAAAACTACCTTGGAAAGTGATTTAGCAGTTTCTTATAAAGGTAAACTTGTACCTCTCTATGACCTGGAAATTCTGCTTTGAGTATATACCCAAAGGAAATGAAAGTATATATCCACAAAGTAACATGTACAAAAATGTTCATAGTAGTTTTATTCATAATTGCTAAAACTGGAAATAGCCCAAATATCATTAACAGGAGCACGGATAAACAAAATATGGTATATTGATGCAATGAAATACTCCTCAGCAATAAAATGGAATGATCAACAAAACAGAGATGTATCTTGCTGACATTACATTAGAGAAAGAAACCAACTACAAGAGAACACAGAGTGTATGATCCCATTTATCTGACATTCAAGGACAGAGGAAAATGAATGTATAGTCATAGAAAGCAGAATGGTGGTCTCCTGCGTGGCTGTAGAGGCTGTGCTGTGAATGAATCATAAAAGAATAGGATCTTTTTACAGTAATGATCAGCTTTTGTGTCTTGCTCTGGCTATTGGTTATACAGGTATATATATTTGTCAAAATGTATTGAACTTTGCACATTTCATAATTTATAAATCAAACATCAATAAAGAAGTGTGTATCCCTTCACAGTTTCAAATCATATATAGTATTTGTATATATCATCTCATTTGCAACAACCCCATGGGACTGATAGGGCAGGTATTATCAGGAACTTTACAAATGAGAACATTAAAGCTCAGAGAGGTGACTTGCTAAAGTCTCTTGAGTGCCTGGAGCTCTCTGGACACTCTTTCATTTTTTTCTTTTTATCCTGTATTTCCACTTTTTCCAGTAGCAAATGGGAGCAGGGCCACTGAAATAGAAGGAGTTCATGGATCCCAAAATGCAGAGAAGAACTTTTCTGCTTGGATAGTACTGTCTGAATATTAAGCATAGTCTTTGCATATCACACATACACTTTTGTCTCTTTCCTGCTGCTATAGAACAGGAGCAAGCTTTGCGAAGAGGGAACTGGAGGAGACCCTGGAGAAGAGAGACTATTGTTCTAGGGGAGTGGGCTTCCTTGCTCAGCTGGGAGCTATTCTTTCCTGTGGTTCATCAGAACCATGAGGGAAAGATAGACATTTTGGACCAGCACTGAGAGACTAGGGGGAAACCACAAGGTCCTGCATCACAGCCAACCTGAAAAGAAATACTGAAGAAAAGCTGTTGTTGGAGCCTTGGGTCAGGCTAGCCAGTGTGACTGGTGATTTCTACAGCCATGGTGTCTGCAAGAAAACAAAAGCAATAGACAGAAATGTGGCCTGATTGTCAGAGGTCAGGACAAGACAGGTCAGCTTTCGACAGGACAGCTTCTCTAGGCTCACAGGCTGCCTCAGACACCGTATCCATTTCTACTCCACTGGCTGAGCATCTAGACCCACAGCCTTGAAGCTAAGGGAATGGTTCATTTGCTGGTGCTGCTAATATGTGTGTGTGTGTGTGTGTGTGTGTGTGTGTGTGTGTGTGTGTTTGTGTAATTGATTATTTATATATAACATTAAACTGTCCCTTGCAGGAGAGATTGCTGACTAAACAAGAAGGCATCCTTGACTACTTACCACAGTTAGGTTTTTGTACGAAATCTGTGTATTGTTCACCCACACTGTTGCTCTGATTCTTCTCAGTAAAATCCACATTGGAGCTGGCTAGAGAAAACACATGTATATACAAGGAGGGGAACGGTGTGAAGAGATGTGTTTCCTGTGATAACTGAAAGGTGGAAATAAACTAGCTCAGTGTTTCTCTGTCCTGGATTCATACTGATGTCCTATCTGGAGCTTTAAATAAAACCCCACCATGCCTAGGTTCCATGTCCCATTATAATTTAGTTGCTCTGAGGAGATGGAGAAGGGAGAGAAGCATGACTTGCAAAAGCTCCACAGATGGATCTAATGTGCTGTCCAGAGTTGAGGGCTACTGAGTTAGGCAGAGGAGAGCGGACAGGTCTTCAAAATGGAGGCCAAGTGCATAGACTGGCTCTCCAAGGTGGGTTGGTGCCAACAACTCCTACAGAAAGAAGGAAAGCACTCAAACGGGTTGTCCCATTTTCAAGTCCGATGACAAGTCAAAGGGAGAGACACCAGAGAACCCAAAGCCAAGAAAGTCTCCCAAAGGAAAATAAAAGATGGCCCCAGCAAGGGCTATCATTGCTTCAGTCTTTGCTCCTAGCACATCTCATTCTGCTGCCACTTCTTATGGGAAATAAACACCAACACTAAAGTTGGTGATATGGAATCTCTGAGTTCGTTATCGCCATGCATCCCACTTCATCTTACAAAATGTAAACAGCAACTCTCCCACTTGGAGTCACCTTGATCCAAGTTATCCACATAAGCCTTGAGTACCATACTAAAAACATTCACTTAACTGATGCTTCTGTACTGGAAAGTTGCATACTCCTATCCTGCTAGAACTCAGAGGAATATAAATTATAATAAGATATTCTTAGAATCAGATTAGAGAAGATTAACCAATATAATACCCAGCATTGGCAACAATAAGGGAAAGAGGCTTTTTCATACTCTGCTTTTAGAAATCTAAATTTGTAAAACTCTCCTGGAGGACAATTTTATTTTTTAATCTTGAGAGAAAACTTAAAAGTTCAGGAAACGCTTAATCCAATGTCCCCCTCTGGAAATTTACTCTAAGGAACTAATTGTGGATACATGCAAATACTTATCTATCAGGATGATCATAACATTAGAACCACCTAAATATTAATAAGGGATTAAGTAATTAAATCACTAAGTCTTTTCCATAAAAAATGTGAAATGATGTATAAAAGAGTATTTATAGAATTAATCTATGATTAGACAAACAGTAGATCATAAAGCAGACTGCACAATAGAATCTTATTTTTCATAAATACATATGCATAGAAAAATGAGCAAAGCTTGACAGCAAACTCTTGGCAGTGACTATCTGGGTGAAGAAGTACTTTCTCCTTCTCTGCAATATCTTTCTGTTATATTTTATAACTTGAATTTAATTTTGTGTTCTCCTTATATAATTAAGACAAATGCATAAGCACAAATAAAGAAAAAAGACTAAAAGCCTGTATGACAAAATATTAATAGTTGAGATGCAATCTTTGCTACTCTGTATTTTCAAGATTTATGACAATGAATACATATTGCTTTTATAATAAAAAATGTCCCCAAGTAATTTTAATTGAACATTTACTAACCTAAGGCATTTCAGATTCTTCAAATAACTCAACTGTTATGGCTATTTCATCTCTCTTGTTGAGCCCAAAATTATCTTTTTTAATTAGCTGCAAACAAAAACACTATGCATTAACACAAGTCTATTTCAATTCAAGAGAGGAATAATCTCGTCTTCCACTACTGACAGTCTGTTTGGGTTTCGAGAACTGTCCTTGCCATTATGTGCAGCTTTACAACCTCAGAGCAGAAGCCACTTGGACATTAGTTCTGCTTAGATATTTCCTTTTTCTTTAAGGTTTTATTCTTCATTTAGAAGCAAAAGGAACTTTGCTTTTTCACTCATATTTTTTGTTGATTTTTCCCCACATCGAACTGCCCTAGTTCTTGATAACCCAAACCCTATTAGGATCAAGCAATATTCTAATTGTGTTCTATCTGCACATCTTCAGGTACCATTTAGTGCAGGAAATCACATCAAGATATTCCCCTTCAAATTTCACATTCAGAAAGAGAAAAAAATATTTCGGGATTTCCAAACCTATCATCTTGAGGTGCCAAAGGCATGTCTACTGAGAAAATTGTTCATCAACTATAGTCTGAGAATATTGCTTACATAGAAAGTTAACACTCCCTCCTCACTTCCTTCTGTGGGAGAACAAGATATAATTTCCTGCACCAGTTACCTGAGATGTCTGCCTCTAAACTGGAAACACGTCCGCAGCCCTCAGACTCACATGCTGTTATAAGTGGCATTGCAATGTTGGAACTTTCTTATTCCTAAGAAGGAATCTGCTATCACCTATTTATCTGTTATGGTGGCCTTATTTTTGTTTTTATTCCACCTCTAATATTGTGCAAATTCTTTTGTAGAAATGTTGATTCTCTGTAAAGAATTCCATGAAAAGTCATCCATCCATCCATCCAACCATTCATCCATCCATCCATCAATTTACATTTTTATTCACTTGCCCTGCAAATATTATTGAACACTTCTGTATGTCTAGTACTGAGGACACGATGGGAAACAAGTTTTAGTGTCTGCTCTCAGGGAGCCTGCAGAGAGTGATGTCATTGCCTCTCTGGCCAGCTGTATTGGGTGGTCCCAGGAGTTCTTCCTGAGATATCCTCCTATTTATCTGGATAATGCCTAGGTCCCACTGTAAATATCTCCAGTTGGGAGGGTGATCTAAATGCAGACTAACATAGGTCCTAGTTTAGATGAAGGGCATCTAAAACTCTGATAGACAAGCCACAATCCTTCTAGCCTAAAGAATAAGAGTTTGGGATAATCATAGCCACTGGAAAGTATGTGTGTATGTGTGGTGGGTAGTGGTGGTGGCACATGGAGGAGGGGTGAATCCTGAAAAGGTGAGAGCTAAAAAAGGAGAATCCCAAATTTGCTTATAAATTCCACCCAAATCTCTAGCTGGTCTCAGAAGCATGCATGGACAAGACAATCAAACCAAAAATAAAATAACTAAACTTATATTAGAGTTACTGCCTAATATACAAAGTTTGCAGTCTTAGACCCTTCATTTAATTGCCTGCTAAAACAATAAAATCAGTACTGTTCAGAGAATACGACAGAATCCAGATACTCTAATGCAATGTTCACTAAGTCTAGGATACAATCCAAAATTACTAGGCATATGGAAAAATAGCAAATTTTCAAGAATTTTTCATTTTCAAGAGAATATGTAATCAACAGAGATTGACTTCAAGATGACCCAGATGTTAGAATTAGCAAACAAGAATAGCTATTATAGCTATGTTCAATAATGTAAAGGATGATGTAACTTAACACAAACTTGGCTTTCATAGGTATGTTAGGAGAAATAATTACTATCTTCTCTTAGTCTATTATCAGATACTATATAATGCAGTCCACTCTTTTCTGGAAATTATATTTATTTATTTATCATTTCTTTCCCTCACTGAAAGGGATTTCTGATCCCAATAGTCCAGTCCTCTAGCAATAGGTAGGTCCATGGATGGTCATGTGATCCAGGCTAGGCCAGGCTAAGTCTCTGCCTATGATTTTTCAGACTGAACTTTAGAATAGAGATTCTGAGATGAGAGACGTAAAAGCTGTTGACAGCCATCTTCCACACAATGGGGGGAAAGTTGCTCTACAGTAGAAGCAGACCAGATGAAGCCTCCTCCAAACAAAAGCAGAGTCCATAGCACATAAAAAGAATCTTGACAGCATTTGAATTCTGGTTCCAGTTGTCTCTGGATATCTGATTCCAGATGTACCCACTGGTTATATGAGCCAACAAATTTTCCTAATTTTTGTTTAATTTAATTCAAACTTTTATTCTAACAACCAAAAACTAAATGTTTTGTAAAATACAGACCTAAGGAGCAGAAGATGGGCACAGAGAATAAATCACAATGTCAAGATAATTGGTGCCAGAGCACCTTCAGGACAAATGGTAGCTTAAGAGAGATGCCAGAAAGCACAACGAAAGGGCTTGCTTAGCACTTGCAGATGACCTATTCATTCCACTTCCACTGTACTTGAGATAGAACACTGACAGAAGTGGGCAGGGAGCAGCAGTAGGAAGTGAGAAGTCTTCGGGAGGTTGCCGGGGAGACACTCATTCATTACTAAAGACTTACCATCATGGAAGAAGTATATAGGTTGCTAATGATGAGCAAAATAGACAGGGCCTCTCCTCGTGGAGCTTCAGCCTAATGGTGTTCTATTTTTGAGAAAGAACCCTATTACTGTGGCACATCTTCAGCCAAGAAAGGTGTCAGCTTAACACCAAAACAATCACAAGATCCCTATGGCATATGAAACTAGGCCATAGGCTAGTTAAGGAGTTACTGGTACAGCATCCCAAAAAGAAAGACTTCCAGAAAGATGAGCAAACAGCCATATTAACACACTGAATCTCATGACACATGTTGATAAGGGGAAAGAGATATGCCTCAATGAACAGGAACACGACGGAGGAAAATTGGGAGGATGTCGATGGTGCTAGAAGACATGTTTCTCCAGAGATATCCAAGAAGCCATCTCCACTCTTCTCTCTACCAAGGTAGGAGAAGAGGGGTGGTCTACAGCTGGGTACACAACATCCTTAGGGTCTGTCAAAGACATTGATACACTGCTCAGCTCACAGTCACAGAGAGAGCACATAATTAGAATTTAGAGGTCTTGAAAGCAGAATTTTGTAATGGTTTGAAGGATCCTTCCTTTTCCAAATGATAGTTAAAAGTACTGCCTCTCATAGCCAAACTGAACGGTTCTGTGGCTGCATTTTACAAGTAAATGAAATCTCACGGCCATCCCATGGTGTCAGCTATCACCCAAGCCATCGCATTCTGCCTGGCAGGCTGGGAAATGAGATGTGGAAGAGTTTTCACCGATGACTACTGGCTCTTGGGCTCATCAGTCAGCCCTGGTCTCCTACAAAGTGTTCCCAGAGGGACTTTCAGCACTGATGTGTTTTCTGAAGGCAAAATTCTATATGAATGGTGGAAAAAGTATCTATCTATCTATCTATCTATCTATCTATCTATCTATCATCTATCTAATCTATCATCTGTATATCTATCATCAATCTATGGAGGGAGAGAGAGAGAGAAAAGGAAAAGCAGCATTATATTGAAATGAAAGTAGGGTGCAGAGAAAGTCATTAAACTTTGGGATCGTTGCTATGAGCTTCAACACCAGCTTCAAAGAAGGCAACTGTAGAAATATACTCCAGATCCACGCAAGCACATATATGGGTGGCTGGAAAACAGATTTGAGCTACACAGGTCTTACTGCTATACAAACAGGAAGTAATGGCTTATTGATAGGATGAATGTTGTTCAAACATTAAATACCATGTTTTGAAAAACTTAATAGTGAAATATGCTTCTTATATAAAGTTCAGTTTAAAAAGCATTCATTTAAAATAGCATTCTAGAGGCGCCTGGTGGCTCAGTTGGTTAAGTGTCAGCTCAGGTCACGATCTCGTGGCTCGTGGTTTCGAGCCCCGTGTGGGGCTCTCTACTGACAGCTCAGTGTCTGGAGCCTGCTTCAGATTCTGTGTCTCCCTCTCTCTCCCTCTCCCCAGCTCATGTTCTCTCTCTCTCTCTCTCTCTCTCTCTCTCTCTCTCTCTCTCTCCTCTCTCTAAGATAAATGAACATTAAAAAAATTCTTAAATAGGATGCTAATTTTGAAAGTATACACACAGATACACATGTGTATATTGCATTTTTCTATATTTGACACATATGTGTAAGTATTATTTATGCATCTCTATATGCATACAGGTTTTAAAGGATTTATGCCCAAAATATTAATTCTGGGTTTTTTCCTGGCAGATTTAGCAGTAATTGATTCTTCATTTCTTAACAGTCTTCTACATATCTAAAATTCTATGTAATGAACATGTGTTATTTCATAATCAGAAAAATATCACCTTCTTCTGCCATCCCTTGGCTTTAGCTTGACAAGGAGTTTGAATTCGTAATTAATTGGAGAAAGGGAAATGAAACTTCATGAAACTTTCTGGTTCATGAAGCTTGCAACATGAATGAAAAATAAGTACTTTCCATAACATTTATGAAACGCTGATCTCTCTACTTTGGATCTGCAGTTTATTAAGTTGAAAGGCCATGAAAATAATTCATCACCTATTTCAATTACCTCTGCCCAATGCTCATTCAGAAATTTTTTGAAATAACTTAAGCTAGCAATATGAAACTCCAAACGACAGCACACATACAAAAGTAAGTTAACAGGTTGTTTTCCTTGCGATGGGGAGATTGACATTCATGAACACACAAAGAAATGTAAACTGTGACTTTGAGAAATGTCCCTAAAGAGGAGAGGCAGCATAAGTGAGGAGGTTAAAAAGTATGGACTCTGGAGTCTGAGGCCTGGGATTGATCCCATCTGCCATGTACAACTATGTGACTTTGGGCAAGTTACTTAACCTCTCTGTCCTCAGTTTGCTGATGTGTTAAATGGACACTTTAAAAGTATCCATTCAATGAAGGGCTTGTTTGGCCACATTAAATATTTGGGGTTTATTTTACTAAAGTGTCTTATGGACAGTATGACTTGATGAGGTTCTTGTTCAGAGTGGGAAATGTTACTATAGACTCTAGAAAACTGGAAGAGTACAGCTGGAAATAAGGAAGAATCTGTTAGGAAACTATGACATAATCTAGGTGAGAGATTGATTCGCTTAAGGGCAGAGGCAGTAGAGAAGAAAAGTGGCAGATTTGAAAAGCACTGGGAGGGAAAAGAAATCCTTCCTGGGAGTAGATCAGATATTGAAGATGAGACAGAGGGATATGTCAAGATTAATTCTTGGGGTTCTGGAACCAATGAGATAAGGACTCCTGGAGAAAAAGACTACATTTGGCAGATTGAGCAAGACTTTGAATCTAAGTAAGTTGAGTCTGAGATGGCTTTCAGTCATTCAAGTAAAAATGTTCAGCAGGTAATTAGTTATATCTGGTTCTCAGGGACTGCAAGATTGGAATAAGATATCAAGTACTGTTGAGAAACCAATGAAGACTGACTACCACACGTTCAGTTTTAGCAACATGGAGGTCATTCTTTACCTTAGAAAGATTGTGCTTTCATTACCTGCTGGGGGATTGATTTAAACTAAACTGGAAAAATGTTCACTATGGCGTAGGACAGTGTAAAGAGATAACAAGCGTAGATGGAAATTGTGGGTAAAAGAAGGATTATGGCTTTGTTTTCATGGAGAAAATGGTTAAGAAATACCTATTGAGAGGAAGGTGTTAAATATACAAAACACAGTATAATCAATATCATAAGATTTCTAAGTCGGCAAATAAGTGAGTTAATCTTAAAGAAAGGAAGGGAAGACCTCTATTGAAATCAAGGGAGCAGCAGGATAGGATGGATCCAGATATCGGCCCCCAGCATATTAACCACCTCGTGCTCATTCTGCGCAATCAGCATACTAATACGATGGATCAATGTGATGTTCTATGGGCTGCCCAAACCATCCAGATTTCTCTATTCCCTATTATGAGAGGAGGAGGAGTTAACATAGCCCAAGGTAGGGCAAGCCTATTAAGAAATGTTTTTGTCCATTCCATGAAAATATTAACTATTTCTGATCCTCTTTTCTTATCAGAATACAAAAAAATGCATTAATTCTCCAAATTAATGGCCCAGGGCCATGTCACCGAGGCTTTATGTATCTCCTCTAGCGACAATGAAACATGAGGCAGAGCATCTGCAAACAGCGCTACCGTTGTGTGAGCCGGCAGTGACGGACAGTGCTCCAAAGGATCCATCAGTGTCGGAGGAGGCCAGACCAGCAAACTAAGAAGGATTAAGGAAATGATAGGAACCGCTGTCCCACTAATCTCTGCCACACTCTTACTACACACCTTCCCCACAATGCATAAACCAGCCTGGGTATTTCCAGCATGGGGGCAACTTCAGAGGTTTCTATTTGGCCTCCCTCAGTATATTACCTCTTTACCTAAGAGGCAAGGGCCCACTGAAAGAATTATTCTGACTATCAAGTATGTCCATCACAGTTATACATTCTGTAATGGCCACTGATACAATGGACCCACTGGAGACTGTATTTTAGTCAGAACTCCATTTATTATCTAACCTTCATAATCCATCACCCTAGCGGGGAAGCCACAATGATGCTTTGGAATGCCAACTCTGCACCAGGCAGAGCATGGAACCAGACAGATAAAGCCTCTGTCTTCAAAGGGTTTATATTCTTTTTTGGAGAGATATATAGATTTATTTATTTTAAATGTAAGAAACTACGTTGCAATTAAAAGATTGTGCCTTCAAAAGAGTATTTCTCTCAATAGAATGCTAGACATCAAATTATGTGTTTATGGAATCAGTAGGTTATTTAAAAATGGAGCTAGTGGACATAGAGTACCACTGTAAAGGAATCACATAGAAAATAGCAGGTTAAAAAGAAGCTACAAGTGTCTTAATTGGAAGAAAGAAATGGAAACAGTGCTTGAAGATGTGATATAAAGAGAGTAATTAATGGAGTGAGTCCTGCAAAAGGGATGGGATTGTGAGAGCAGAATAAACCATAAGCCTTGAGAAGGAAAAGGGACCTTCTTTATCTTTTATAAGAACTGAGGATTTAGAAGAATTAAGAACAAGATGGCAGGTGAAAAAACAAAGAAAATGTAAGGTGGGAAATACCTGAGAGAAAGGAGTTGGGCTTTTTTTGGATGGTGTTATTCATCTTGGTGAAGATAAAAGGGGCTATGGATGGGTTTTTAGGGGCAAGAAAATATCTGGAATCGCAACTCTGGGGACTATGACTCTGAATCATAGCAGGTGATTGCTGAGGGCTCCTCAAAGGTTACATGCCATGAATTTTTAGAGCGTCTAATCAGCCTGACCTTCTCCAGCAACCCAGGAGCAGAGAACATAGAAAATTCAGACTGTAGAGCAAACTGAAATAAAAATAAATAAATAAACACATAAAAAATAAATGGAAAATATGATGGAAAGTCGGGGCATTTTATATACATAAGTGTTATTGAAATGGATGATGACATGGTCAGATACAGGCAGAAAATTCAGAATCTGGGAGAGAAGTCACGGTCAGTTTATGATAAAATGACAAGCTGCTGCAGGATAAGGCAGCTGGAAAGATAGGAAGTAGGAAGATTGTAGACATAAAGGAATTGCAGAATCTAGGATATAGGGTCACAGAAGTTCCTGGAAATAATATAGTCAGGATGAGGCATTCGGCCTTAATTTAAACTATTGTGTACGGTAAGGGTTTCAAAAATACTTTTCAGATTTCGATCCACCATTTATTACAGAGCTGTATGTGAAACCCTAAGGTGCTAATTAAAGCCTTTATAAACATTTGCACATAGTAATTTCACAATTCTTTGAGGAGATATGAAGAAGCACTTCATCATTGAAACACAGTCTATTTTTGCAAGTCGTTGTTATCAATGTGAAGTTATAAAAAGGAAACTTCAGATGCCTTCTCTGTGCTGTTGGCAAGTCTCTTTCTGGCCAGAAAAGAAGGATTATGTGATTGGATTATAGATTAGAATATTCCTAAATGTGCCTCATGCTATATTTATGATGATTGAATTAAATTTCGTTACCCCCAGGGTCTGGTGATCAACTTGGAGAACAAACAAAAACTAAAGAAACAGAAAAGAACATTTTCTCCTAATGTTCTGCTTCTTAGTAGAGAAAATGAATTTTTAAGAGCTGTATTATTTCAACTGGAAGAAATAACTCTGGCAAGGCAGCAGGTGGTTATCATTTTGAAACAAAAAAATAAATGCAAATTCCCATAACTTAAAGTTCAAAATGTTCTTTTGAAGTTAGTCCAACTGAGTATCAGTGTCTCCTGAGTATTGATGTCTATGGGTGAGCTCTGAAATGTTAATACAATGAGTGACTTCACACTCTGGACCATATTCAAAGTCCTAAATACAGGGGAAAAAAACAGAGTAACTTAACCCCCTTCTTAGCCTATGAGAGACACATTTATGAAAGTAACATCTATTGAGGAAACCCCATCCCCCACCCCCCAAATACTGAAGTGATAAAAGAACGGGAACATTTGGTTTTCTCAATTCCCTAAGAACCATTTTACATCACCTGAGCAGCACACACAGTACACTGAGGTCTCCCCACAATACTCTGCCTGTTTTAGATGAACTACAGAATATCAAACTGACTACATTGCTTCGTCCAATTTGGTCACACCTCTATAATTTGTTTTCTTCTACAATGGAAGATTTTTTTTTTCTCTCCTTTTCTGGAATGCAGGGAGAAAATTCATGATCTTAATATGGTTTGGAAGTTCTGCAAAATACTCAACAGTCTGCTTTGATAGGTATAAAATGAAAGCAGATGGATTAAGTCCTCCAAATTACACAACGCCAGAGACATCATTCTTGCAGAACGCCTTACTGCATCCCATGTGGTGTCATTCACATTCCAATGGGCAACATGGTGGACCATTGGAGAGCATATGCCAAATGAGCTTACCAGGTAAGTGTGCGTATGCAAATATTTGCAAGTAGAGCAGGTTGTCTCTTCACCATGCAGATAATAGCAGACTAACACTTTCATAGCACCGACTTTTGCCCAGCACTCTTCTAACCCCATAGAAAAGCTAACTTTATTATCTCATTTTACACATGAGGATACTGAGTTAAAGAGAGAGCATGTGCCTTGTCCTTGGTCATAACACATTTAAACCTGATAGTCTACTTCCAGAATCTGGGCTTGTCTGCTTTTCAAACAGAGAAAACACCAACATGGTTCTTGAGATCTGCGGTGAAAGAAATATTTGGTAGAGTACTTGATTTATTATCCAAGCTGGGTCTTTCAAAAGCAAGCACTGAATATATTTTCTAGTGACTTGTAAAAATAAAAAACAAAATGATTCAACAGTGGCATCTAAGAAAACAAATTTAATTACGTAGCAATTATTCCTTTCCTCTTAATATAATATTAAATCTGCACACAAAAAAAATAAAGAAAGCAGGTTTATTTAGAAGGGATTATCATGCTTGACTCTCCACTGTTCTTTTTTTTTAATGGAACACAGTGAAAGAAAAATATGAGCTTTCTTTTGCCATATGCTTCTTTACCTTTAATATAAGAAGGTGAAAGTTAACAAATGATGAAAATGAAATACATGAAAATCTATATTTATAAAGAATTAACAAAATATCCTAGAAGGAAGGCAACTGCTGCTGCAGTTATTTTTCTATTGGTTTTATTCATGTGCTTCCTGATGATGCTATTTCTGATTTTTATGTGATGATGTCTAATTAAAGTAAATTTTTCAGGAACAAGAGAGAACTTTTCACAGCATGTTATATAAAATTTTTAAAACATAATTTGGTTTTATCAAACACAGAAACTATCATCCTTGAGGTAAAGGAAAGCATTACTGATTTAAATGTGCCAGGCAACCACATAATGTAGTTTCTTTCCACAAGATGTATCTTCTGTTTGACAATGTTCATACATCATTCTCAGATCCTGACAGATAACATGATTGTAAAGATTTTACAACCAAGCTAGTAAAGTGTGCCAAGGTTCACATAAAAGAAACCCTGGCAATTGGTAAAAGGTTTCTCAATAAAATGGAACACCCTTACACCTGAAATAGCTGTTGTTAAAGATTGAGAGATAAAGACATTTGGATAGAAATTGCTTGGCAAAGTCAAAAGTAGCACTCAACTTGGTTCTGCACCTGAAAATGAAAGTTACAAATATGAGTAGACATTATCTTTGGAGAGCAGGGATGAAAATTCTCATTCTAAAAGTTTTAAAGAATTTAAAAAAAATGGTTTCCGCCTCGGTTTGAAGGTGCCTCAAAGCAAATGCGTTAGAGAAAACTAACATTATTTCAAGAAAATTTCCTTAGATCTTCTGGAGTTTGAACAGAGTATTAGAGCCACCTTCTTGGAAAGCTGAAAAACCACATGACTGTTTCTATTGATCAGGAAGAAAAACTGAGGCTGCATGCAATTTATTTTCCATCTCCGTGAGGGTACAGGAATATTGCACTCAAGAGTATTGAAAATAATATTCCGAGTATTTAGGAGGGAGTGACATCAGGCTCCAGTTGTGAGGAAGAGTACCCTTGCACTTGCAGCTGGGTTCTCTATCCCAAATAGCGAGGAGAATTTTTAGTTAAGACTGGAGAGTCAATTTGAGAAGCCAAAAAAAAAAAAAAAAAAAAGGCGTGTGTGTGTGTGTGTGTGTGTGTGTGTACTTTGATTATCTTTCTATTTGTCTAGCTAAGCCCGGGAGAATGAGAGATGCATGCCTTAATAAAGGGATGTAATATCAATAAGAGCTTTTCCTCATCCTTTGTTCTAGCTGGATTTGAAGGTCAATGTGATTTTACCAACAAACGCTGCCTATGAGAATCCATGGCGGAAAACAAAGATTAGCAACAAGGCACAAACAATATAGGCAATGAAGGAGTGGTTAGCTCTTGCTCCTTCTCCCTTGGCCCTCTTCCCACCTCCCAACTTGAGCCTCCCTGCCTGAATCTTGTGGACCAACAACAGATGTTAGGGCTTTGTTCTTTTTTTTTCAAATAGCAAAAAAGCCACCTGGGTTATCTCATCTTGGGTGGGGTGGGATGGGATGGGAAAGGGGCTTGACTACAAGGATTCTCATTTGAAAACTTGGAGCTGCAGTACAAACTATCCCTTCTCTTTCCTTTTGCCTCTCTTCATCCCTGGTCTGCTCTGCACATCATTTCTCTTTTATGCCCTCCACCCATTTAGATCTTTACTGCTCCTTTAAATTTCAGTTTGTTCATGGCTCTGGCTAGTCACAGTCCTGATCCATGACTCTGTTTCAAAAAGAAAACTCTATTTTGCTTTGATTTCAGATTCCCAAGATAGAGATTGTGGTTGGCTCCATTCGTTCTTTTCTGTCTGGTCATAGTTCATAAATATTTGGTCACTGTTATAGCTTGAATTGTGTCCCCTTAAAAAGATATATTGATGTCCTTACCCTCCCAGTACTTGTGAATGTGACCTTATTTGGAAATAGGGTCTCCGCAGATGTAATCAAGTTAAGATGCAGTCATTGGGGTGGGCCCTTAATCCATTATGACTGGTATCCTTAGGAGAAGAGGGAAACTTGGACACAGGCACAGAGGGAAGATGGCCCATGAAGGCTGAGTCAGGGATTGGGATAATGCTTTCCTAATGGAAGGAATGCTGGAGCTTCCAGAAGCTGGACAAGGAGGGCTCCTCCCTCCCTTACAGGCTCCTTGCTAACACCTTAGTTTTGGAATTTCGGCCTCCAGAACTGAGAGCGAGTATATTTCTGTTATAAAGTTGAGGCCACTTTGTTTGTGGAATTTCATTACAGTAGCCCTAGAAAACTAAGTCACCTTGTTTTGTTGGACAAATCAAGTCTTGTTGGACAAATCAAGTCTTTGTTGGACAAATCAAGTCTTGTTGGACAGATCAACTGTCCAACCTTGATCTGAATATTTGGATGATGTCATATGCCCAAAGTATGACATTTGTGCACATTAGCTGAACTACTGGGAACATATTTTTCCCTTAGAAATTGTGGGAGTAAATAGCTGATGTCCACATCTCTTGCCAAGAACATACTTGGTGGGGCAGCGGAGTGGCTGTCGATTTCTTGATTTCAGCTCAGGTCACGATCCCAGGTCATGAGATTGAGCCCTGCACTGGGTGTGTAGCCTGCTTGAAATTTTCTCTCCCTCTCCCTCTGTCCCTCCCCCATGCATCTCTCTCAAAAGAAAAAAAAGAACATACCTGATGACTATTGTCAATAAAAATCTCAAAAAAGGGGGGAGAGTCTGTTCTTTTTTTGTCAGAGGTGCATGGTTTATTATCCAATTTCTGGGAAAGGAAAATTTTTCAAAAGGAAGAAAAATCAGTTCTTTATTCTAAAACTGAAACTAATGAAGTTCTTTAAATATATAACCCCCCCAGTCATGTTCTCATACTTTTCAAGAGAAAATCTAAATATAGGAATGATTCCATACTTAACATTGAGCATCATTCTTTTTTTTTTATTCTTCTGATCTCATTAGTATTGGGGAACGTACTATAACCTGAAATGAAGACAAAGAAAGAAAAGCCACAATGTGCTACCCAACATATCACAGTTAGTCCTTTATTTTTCTTTTGTAGTGAGATGTAATTGGTACACAACATTGTGTAAGTTTGAGGTGTACAACATGTTGATTTGATAAATTTACATATGGCCATACAATCCCATGGTAGCATCAGCGAACACCTCTATCATGCCACATGGTTGCCAACATGGCAGCAGAGAAATGGGGAAAGTGAAGATGCGGGGCAGCTGGAGAAGAGAAACAGGAGGGACCCTGAAATAGCTCTCTAAGGGGCCAGATCGTAAAGACTGTTGGCTTTGCAGGCTGTGCATTCTCCGCCACAAGTTTTAGCACAAAAGCTAACATAGATAACAAGCAAATAAATGGGCATTTCCCCATTGCAGTAAAACTTCGCAAAGTAGGGAGGGGGTTGGCTTTGACCTGCAGGCCATGGTTTGCCAACTCTGTTCTAGAGGATCAGTGCCAATACCTGTGCTTGCTGATGAGGTTTGTCATTAGTCGGCACCCAGCATGGAAGTGTGTGACATCGTAACCAGAAGGACACCACCCCTAATGACCTCTTGCCTGTTTCTCCAAAGATGGGTCTCAGCTACAGTCAGTTGCGGTGTATCAGAACACATGCAGCCAACGATAGTACCTTCAAGGCATTACCCCCAAGGAGCTCCTTAAAGATGCGTTAGGACCTTCCTCTGCCCCTTGGGACATTTGAGAAAATCTCAGAATTTCAGTGTCTGTTTTGTCATTTGTTGACATACTGCCAACAACTATTCTTTCTCAGAAACAATAGCAGCATGTTAGGCAAAAGAAATCCTTACCACACTTTTACCTAGATGCAGAAACTAGTACAGGTCTACAGCCCCACAGCATGCAGTCTGATGATACCACTGAACAATTGCTTAATGAAAGTACAGTGCATATGAGGGCCTTTTCGTTTCCCTAGAAGCAAGAAAGAAATTGATACTCCATTCTATAAGGACAGGACACAATATACTCTGTCACTGGCCACAGAAAGACATAACATGATGCCAGCCTGGCCACTTCTCAGAGCCATTCACACGATCAATAAAAATCACAATGACCTTGAGCCCACCAACACATGCTCAGAATGTTAACTAATTGCAACAACTCACATGTAAGGTCAAAGGCAGACCCGAGATGCCACAGTGTCCTAACCTCCCAGTGTCCAAATGTCTCCAAGACCCTGTGCCATTAGATTGAATCTCAGATATATAAACCACGTCCATTTACAGTGGAAAATCCCATCATAGAAAAAAAAACAGCAAACAACAACAAAAAACCTAGAAAACAAAGAACATATTTCAGCGCCTATCCTGCTAATGATGTGATGTGTTAGATTTGGCTTGTCAGCGCTAAATGTCAAATTTTCAGAAATTTTGTGAGCGAATTGACATCATGTTGTCGTTTAAAATCAGCCATCTTGGGAATATTTATTTCACAAACATCAGCAAATCTACAAATCTACAAACTTTTCCATGGAGACCGATGTTAAACATTCACCAGAACATCACTGACCCTGTTCCTGCCTTACTGCACCAGCCAAAATGTCCCTATTTTTTAATCAGACATTCCACCTTGAGCTGCCCAGCCCACTTGACCGCCAAGATCCAGCCTCTCAATGCCTTCCATTTTGGAATCTACCTGTTTAATTATCCTCCCCCTGTCACAGAACAAGAAAGAAAGGAAATCAGCTGTTCTTTCTCCCAGCGACGATACATCTGGTCCACACATCAAGAATCCATCTCATAATTCCTCATGATACTCCTACAGCAGTAACAGCTGTTAGCACCACAATCATTCTGTGACCCAGACCCTCCACCCATAAATCCTCCAAAAGGTTGTATAAATACTTTTAAAAGATCAAATTTAAAAGTGAGCAATTAATGAAACTAAGGTAACCCTGGGTGTCAACAGTACTTCAATAAAAGAAATAAATAAAAGTAGGCATTTCAAAATATTTAGCAATAAATATTTTAATTTCAGATTAAGTCAAAAGGAGAACATCCCGCATAAGAAATACAGAGTAAGACTCATTCTTCAGACAAGCTGCTTCTGCAAAGTTGAGAAGAAAGAGCAGCTGTGAATTTTGGCTTCAATCCAGTTTGATAAGTTAGAGATGGTCTGCGGCTGTTCATGGAAATTTTAACGTTCACAACTCCACTCTTTAAGATCCATAACCGGGATTGTTTATCCCTTGCGGTTTGCAATTGATTTCTCTCCCACAGAAGGGGAAATAAGCCTTGTTCTAATAGTAAACCCTTCTAGACTGCAATAATAACATGAGATGATGAATCCTATTCTTCCATTAGTTTTATAACTGTGCTCCTCCTGCCCTCCCCTCTGTTTCTTGTGCCTAATGAGACATTAAAAAAATACTGATATAAAAGGGCCGATTTGTCAATAGATCATTCCTGAAATTTATACATAAAATGCTGTTCTGACTAAAAACATCACCCTCATTAGTCAGCCATAATATTGAAATATCTACCATTAGAGATTCATTCCTTTGGCTTAAAAATTACTATATTAGGGGCGCCTGGATGGCTTGGTCAGTTAAGGATCCAACTTTGGCTCAGGTCATGATCTTAAGGTTTGTGAGTTCGAGCCCAGCATCAGGCTCTCTGCTGTCGGCACAGAGCCTGCTTCAGATCCTCTCCCCTTCTGGTTGCCCCACCCCCACCCTATTCATGCTCTCTCTTTAAAATAAACATTTTAAAAAGTTATAAAAACTTACTATATTAAACCATTCACATTTTAATACAAGCACAATTATCCCAAACTGGGAAAACTTATATTCTTCATACTAAATCTTTGGGTGCCCTGAGTTAATGAGGCCCTGGACTGCATTAAAGAATACATATATGAGCTCAGACTTGACGAAAAGAGGACTTGATGAAGGAAACATAGTTCCTTTGAAGTGTGTCTGGAGATAGTACCTGCACATGTTTACGTCCACATCGCAAGGCAAGATGTCATGTAATACACCCAAAATCACAGCACTGGTAAATAGTAGAGCGCAGAGTTGAAAGCCAAGATCTGATTTCAGGACTCTAGTCTTTTTCTTGTGTTGCTCAGGGGAGCAGAAATGAGGGGGTCTCAGCGTTATGGCATGTTTTTGTCCTGAATGACAACTACTGTCCAGTTAACAACTGAAGTGTTAACTGGTCTGTGGCAAAAATCTTTGGCCAAAGCATGATCTAAGGATTTTGTTTCTTAAAACCCATGTAGTAGGAATTAATAGAATGGTAACACTTGAGTTTTCATTTAATAGTGCTCTTATTAGTTTGCCATCACTGCTCTAACAGATTATCACAAAGTGTGTGCCTTAAAAACAACAGAAATTTATTTTCTCACAGTTCTGGAGACGGAGGTTCAAAATCAAGGTGTCAGCAGGGCTGTGCTCGCCCTAGAGGCTCCAGTGGGGAGTCTTTCCTTTGCTCTTCCAGCTGCTGGCAGCATCAGTCACTCCTTGGCTGGCGGCTACATCTCTGTCTCCACATAGCCTTCTCCTCTGCTCGTCTGTGTCACTCTTCTTTGCCTCTCTTTGACAAGGGTATTTGTGATGACATTGAAAGACCACCCAGATAATCCAGAATAATGGCCTTATCTCAAAATCCTTAACTGCATCTGCAAATACCCCTTTCCAATGAAGAGGAATTACAAATTTCAAGGATTGATACTTATTCTCTCTGGGTCATCATTAGTCAACCTACTGTAATATTATTCTTGGCGAAATCTATTTTTCACTCACATACAGAACTACATGTAGTGGTAGTTAGATTATCAATCTATTTTTGCTTCTTTGGACAGAATAGACAAGATGCTACTCTTTAAGTCTTCTCGTCCCCACTCCCTATTATCCTCCACACCACCTTCATTCCCTGCTAAATTGGGTCATGTTTAAAGGAATCTGTTTCTGGAGTACAGGTGAGCCATAGGCTGTAAGTAACACTGCCCTTGAACCTTGGCTACTAGGGTCCCTGCCATGGATCCTGTACTTTCAAGGTCCTCACTCCAGCCTCATTATGGCTGCACCCCTCCCCACAAGGCAGAGTCCATGGTTCAGGAGAAGTGGCTCCCTACACCTCATGCCCTCCCCGTCCCACTCAGATCACATCCTGGGAACCTGCAATCTTAAGAGATTGCCCAAAGATGGGGTGCCTGGGGGGCTCAGTCAGTTAAGCGTCCAACTTTGGCTCAGGTCATGATCTCGTGGTTCATGGGTTCGAGCCCCACATCACACTCTGCGCTGACAGCTCAGATTTTGTGTCTCCTTTTCTCTCTGCCCCTCCCCCACTCGTGCTCTGCCTCTCTCTGTCTCTAAAAAATAAATAAATGTTTAAAAAATTTTAAAAAGAGATTGCCCAAATGGCCCCTATGTTTTTTCTCCCAAAGATGGACAGCACTGCCCATATGGACACCCCCAGCCCTGAGAGATGCCCAAGGTGAAGCTATTTCAAGTGTGGATTCACTTGGATGAAGAGACTGGGACATCTATACACATGCACTCCAGGCCAGAGTCAGGTGTGGGAAGTGAAGGTGGGAGGCCTATGGGCTAAGAGCATCTATTCATTCTCTGACCCAAAGCCTTGAAAATGTTACCAGGTGGACCTGGTGGTGAGGATGGGGATTAAGGCAAAACCAGGCATGGTTAGGAACGGCTCCTCATGACAGGGTAGGAGACAGGAGAGTACTAGATCATTTTGAATAGCCAAGTAACTACTATGCTGATTTATTATCTATCAAATGCTAAGTACATATAATCATTGCTTTAATATGAAAATGGGCTTAACAATGTTCCTACTTTTTGACTCAATAATTTTACTTCCTAAAATTTAATGCCTGAAAATATTTCAAAATACAGAAAAGGATTCATATATTTTCATCACCCTATTTCTTAAGATAGTAAAGAGGGAAGCATCCCAAATGCCCAGTAATAGACAGATGGCTAAATAAACTGTGATATATTGAAATAAATATAACAGAGCTTATACAAATAATGTTTACAAACTGTTGTACAAGGTAGAAAATATTTAGTACTTTGAATAAAAAATAAAAGATATATGATACAAAATTAAAAGTATAAAATGGCCCCACCTATGTAAAAACTAATTCTAAAAAAAATGACTTCAAGCAAATAATCAAAATATTAGTTACCCACAGAAAGTAGGATTCTGTATTATTTTTATAACACTTCATAATTTAATTAACAAATTGTTTGCAATAACACACATTACTTTTACAACCAGATTTTCAGAAGCAATACTCAAAGTAAAATACTGACACTGCTTATACATGGTGTTAATCAGTTTCTTCCCCAAACCACACAAGATGACTGTTGAGAGATTGTAGGAGTGGGGGGGGGTGTGCATAAAAAGAAAAAGACAGGGGACAACAGCAAAACAGCTTTGGTAACTAGAAAACTTGTGGATAAGAAGTCATTGCTGCTGTAAAGCTGAGAAAAGTGACCTCACTACCAGCAGCATGGGGAAGACAGGCTGATGCACAGAAAAACTCAGGCATTGGAGGAACCCTATTCTGTAAAAACAGGAATACAAATGGGCCATGAAAACTAGAGGATCAATTGAAAATCTGCCCAGACTATATTTAGAACCCCAGAAGTCTCTCCCAGTCCAACAGAAGACAGGTTGACTCTCTGAAAAGTAGTGGACCAAAGAGATTCTAAGCTGAACGCATGGGCAGAACTGAGGGTCAGGGTGTTGTATTGAGAATAAGGGCATTAAGTACATAGTGAGTTCTCTGCTTGCTTGCTCCAGAACACCGGTAGAAAATAGGCTTACCCCTTTCAGGTAGGGAACTGACCAAACCAAGGGAAAAGACTTATATGGACCAGGGGTCCCTCAGTAAAAAAGCCATCCATTGATAAGCCTTCCCCATATACCCTTTTGTTGCCTCAGTCTTAAAAAATGAGCAAAAGCCGAGGATCGTAGGTCATTTGAGAAAAGTCCCCAACGTGAAAGGGAGAAGCTAAGACATCTGAAAAAGTAAAAAAATAATTCAAGGCAAACAAAAAGAGTGCAGTAAACAGAAACTTTGAAAAAACTGTCATTGAAATCTTCAGCGAGGTAAGATAGTATACTTAATCCACAAAATAAAAACATAAGGCTATAGATCTAAGAATGTTGAGGAGAAAAAAGATCCTTCCACTTTAAAAAATACTATAATAGCAAAATGAAAGTCTAAAAGAAAATTTAAAAAAAAAGGGATGAACCAGGTTTGGAAGCAAAGTGAACCGTTGCGGGATGAGTGGCAGAGATGATCCTCAAACCAAAGCTGCGGCTTCCTCGCCCTTCCTTCCATCAACGCCTCCCCCAGTGCGATCTCATGGATGGCACCTGTGGTTTAAAGAATTCTTCTGTGGCATTCTAAGCCTCCTTTAGAACCGTTATATCAAAACACTCTCACTTCACGAGCAATAAAACTTTATTGCCAGATTCTGCCATTTATCTGGAAATAGAAGAAAAGGTTTCCCCTTCCCCCTGTTTCTCTCTTCATTCTTAAATGCATTCTATGCAATGATTTTATAAAGCCAATTGCCCACTGGGTGTTTTACTTTATTTTTCCAGGCAGCCCACACAAAATAGACTGTCCTTTATAGCCTTTAGAAATAGTAACTTG